>LPNX010809632.1:0-75945 GCA_001517045.1 Pseudotsuga menziesii | reverse complement strand
TATTATTTTTAAATTTTATATTATATAATTGTCGTTCCCAACCTGTCGTCCCCTGAAAAATTGGGGGTGCGCTCTAGCCATCCTGGAAACTCGTCCCCGCGTCCCCTACATACCCCCGTCCCCGAGACCAATGCAACATAGGTAAAATGGGAGCAGTGATGAACATCTAATCCACAGTTAGGCACACAAATCTCAGACTGTACAAGCATGAGAACTTGGATTGTTCATATTGATAAATTTAGACTGTATGTTCACTGAAGGACTGTCATAAAAACCCCAAAAACTCGCAAGCTGCCAGCAGTGAACACAAGGTTCATCAAGTGGAAAAAAACGGATTGAATACCCAAATAAATAATGTCTCGGTGGAAGAATTCGAATGTTGGTTGCCTCAGTCCACTACCGAAAAGTTGCATTCATTTGTGATGATAGTTACCAAATCATACACTGATTTAACCCCGAAAAAAAGAAAACAACACTCTGTGGAAAGCTCAGGTTAGGCTGCCTCAGTCATACTTCGTAAAACCTCAGTCCAAACTACCACTGTTGTGTTTTGTTTTTGTGATTAGAGTTATGGTAACTAAAGTGTATATATACACGTTGAGGAGAGAGCAACTAGGGGCCAACTTCAAGGGTGAAACATTTAAACAATGTTTTAAAAACTTAAGTTCTTTATGGGGCCGACTTCATGAAGGTCAACGTTGGAGGAAGTAAGAATTTTATTAATTTTAAACTTGTATTTTTAGAACTTAAATTCTTAAAGGAGCTGACCTAAGCAAGGTTTACAATATATCATAAAGACACAAGTTATCATAACATTTTATTAAATTATTAAAAAATATGTTTTAACACTTCAACTTAAAGTGGAGTCACAAGAGCTTAATGGACTTTGTGGGTTTAAGGGTCACAAAATTCATCATGTGCTCATTGTGCAACATCATTAGTGTTTTAAGGGCAAGACACACAACATAGGGTCAAGGTCTAGTTTGTGGGCTTAGGGACCAAAGGTAAGAGTTTTAGGGCCTTTTTGTTGGGTCATCAAAGTCACCACAAGTGAAGGTGTGCTCTAGGGTAGCATGACCTCATTACAAACACAAATGACTACAGAATGGGTCATTTGGACTGTACACTTCTTCAACCCACCAAGGACACTTTCTACGGTACTAGGGCATAGGTTGTGGTACTCGGGAACCAAAGAAACAATTGGGGAATCATAGAAACAACTTAGGAGAACTTAAACAATCTAAAGGGTGTACATGGCTTTTGCCATTGTCCCAAGGGCTCCAAGGGCTTCAGACTTGGGCTTGGACAAGGTCAAAAGGTGTCCTTTGACATTGACAGACTTCTAACCCTGAAGGGCTCCTCAAGGGACACTAAGACACACCGACACACTTGTTTGCATCAATGAAAATTTATTCAACATGAAGGTTGTGATATCTTGTGGAAAGACACCCAATACTAAGGCATCCACCTTGGCTAGGCATGACTTGTGATTAAAGGGCGAATTGCTCATTGTGGAAGTTGCAGCATTGTTGGGCCTGTTTGGATGGAGAACAGAGGAATCTATCTCTGTTGGGCACTCCTTAAATGGTGGTCATATATCAGCAGAGAAGGCAGATCCACTCAATTTTCAGCAAATCTGAAGCATGCAGTTGGTTGGTGGGTGAGATTGTGGCAAAGGTGATTTGGGCAAGAACACATCTGCATTCAAAGGGCATCACAACTCAGATTTCCGGTCTTGACATTTCCAGGCATGTAACCAAATTGATTTTATAAATATATCAGTTATTTTACTTCCATTGTGATCATTATATAGTGGTGTATCATCTCAGTTTATTGCATGAAATTCAATATTATATATGGCAAATATGTGGATGGGAAAACCAAACTAGAAACACTAAATGATTAGCCGAAGTAAATCAACAAGAATATTAGACTTCCTTTGTCAAGACTGTGGTGACATCGGGTTTACTCTCTCCCAAGCTTACCATCACTAGCACTACGTCTACGTAGCCTTGATTTGCAAAGGTGTGCTAGTTTGGGCAGTAACATTTTTTGTGACATCACCGAGGACTCGAAGGAAAAGTGACAACATTCCATTCAAGTTGGTCCCTGGAGTATTTCATTCATTTACGGCAAAGCGTAACATTTTGGCGTTGTTGTCAGGGAACTCAAGGAAAAGTGACGACGTCCCATTGAAGAGGGAACCTCGGGTTGAATCCATTTATTTTTCAGAAACAGTCAACATCTTTTGTGTGACTCGTGCACGTTATTGTTTCCACTTTGGTAAGATTTCTTTAGATCTAATTTGGCAAGTTTCTCCTGGCAGCTCCAAAGAGGTACTTTACTGGAACAAGTCCAAAAGGTGAGTTTTGTTCTGTACTTTGATAGGATTATTGTTAAGGCCTAACCTTGCAGGTCCTATTTAGCGACACCATTCAAGAAAACAAATCAAAGAAGAAACAATTCAAAACAGCAAACCTCAGCTATTAATAAGAAGAAGATATGGCATCCTATTATGAAACACGGGTGCACGATTGATATGCTCCATTGGATTTCTCAAATATTCTGAGATATCCAAATAAACCAAATAAATGTGGGTGGAGCAAGTCCATCCTAATACTTCATGAATATGAAGATACAATTGCAGAGCGTATTATGATATTTAGAGAATTTCTTGTGGCATGGGAAATTGTGGGAGAGGATCTCAGAATGAAGAGGTTCATAATATCTCTTGATTTACAAAATAACAAAGATTTGGGAGATTGGTATGATGAGCTTCACCATAAGGGGATATCTTCTCACTCCCGCAATTGGTCAAGGCATTCAGGAAAGAGTGGGATCCTCATCTTGAAGAAGAAACTATGGAGGCCATGATTTCCCTTCCCAAGAAGGAGCATATCCAAGAAATCCTTGAAGACCATTTTGCTCCTCTTGATTTGTGGAGCTCTTTAGATGAGTTACCAGAGACGTTCATGGTTGAATTTTGTGACAAATGCAATTATCCCGCAGACCATGTCAAAGAGTTTCTTACAATTTCTCTAGATGTTGGTATCAAGGATGAAGAAGCCTACATGAAGTCATTTGTGCTGCATTTGCAAGGGAAGGCCCTTGCTTGACTTAAAGGCCTGGACATAGGTAGAATATCCTCTCTTGAGGAATTGATAGAGGTATTTTGCAGCTATTAGTGACCAGAACAATGCAAGAAATGGATGATCTATGTCGAAGAGGTGAAGGGCTTGTTCAAGAAAGAAAGCCAAGAATACCGACCCTTAGAGGAAAATGTTAAAGAACAACATAGCATTGATAGCAAAGATAATTAAATGATTAGTTTTGGGTCATATACAACCTTCACCGCCGGTGTTACTGATTAGTTTTGGAGGATAAACTTTGATGGGGCCAAGTCTCAGTCAAGTATGGTTGTAGTCAAATGAAAGTTTGCATGTGAAAATTAAAGGTTAAAAGGGCACAGCGATGTACCGTGATTGGCCACATAGAATTTCAATGCCTTATCTTTATAAGTGGTTCCAAAAGCTTAGGATCATTAATTTAATTCCCTAGCAGCATCTACTTTCGTTCTTCACCATTGCAAGGCCATTCTAGAATCAAGAATGGTGCAAGTAGTTTTCATACCTTCAGTTCCTAATAACCTTAAGGATCGACAAATTTTCAATGGCGACGCATAGATGCCTGGGTTTATGAACAAGGCAAAATTGTTTCAACCTCATCATCCATGGTTCCTTTATAATTTTGAAGGTCGTTTGGGGCAAACAAATTCTAGAAAACAAGTATATAAAGGCGCCAGTTTCTACTTGATCCCAGTTCAGGCATGGATTAAAAAAGCTTGTGAAGGTGATCCTTCTCTGTGGCAAGAGCTTAAAGGCTTCCAGGTTCCCGATCGTGTTCATCATTCCATCCCTACTTCGATGGTGGTAGTACCATCTATTTAGCTCAGTGGTTTTGTCTTAGAATATTTCCAAAGACAAAGGAAGAAACCTTTGCATCAATAACATGCTCAAGTGGTTGCACTAGTAGTATGATTTCACTTGACCCGTCTTTGTTATCAAAAATAGGGTAGGTAGGAATCGTTTCATTTGATTTCGACATTTGCATTTACCCCTGCATTGCATTTATTGTGTCATTTGATTTTCATAGCATTTCATTTTGAACAAAGCAGGAGGAAAGTGTCTAACTCTGATGCATTTAATGTCTTTGTTGTTAAGATGTGTGTAGGTCTACAGGTACCCAGCAGATTCTCATTCATTCCCGAGTCCCAAGAAAAGCGCATGTCCCGTAGATGCAGCCAGTTGTTACACCTTAGAGTGTTTGAGGCATTCCTTCCAGATGTACTAGAGTGAGGGGTTCATTTTTCTTTTGTAAAGGCCAAGTTTTGAGGCTATATTATGTTGAGTGTTGATTTTGGGGATAAATACCTTTGATCAAGTCATGGCAAGTCCCCTTGCTTTCCACCTCAAGGAGGTGTTGGCCTTGTGGCTCTGCTGACTACCCTTTGGGTGGGTGTCCAATGCCCTTGAGGCAAATCATTTGGACACACGGCCACACTCATGATTTGCTTTGTAGGGGTGATTGCGCGTTTAAGGGTTGCCATACGTTGTTTTGCGCACACCTCAGTTTTCCCACTTGGACGTATCATTTTCATGTAAAAACCCTCCTACTCTCCAAACCCATGACGTCATTCCTTAAAGAAGAAACATACGTTGTTAAAAAGGAGTGCATTGAGAGACAAGCATCTGTTAGGATTATTTGGAGCATGACGCCCTCCTTTTGGCTCACCTTGCACTTAGTGAAGCTTAATTCCACATTTTTATTCTAAATTTATGTTATTGTATGGTTTAGTCCCCAGTTTGTGGGTGCACTAAACTAATTTTATCATTTTTCATTAACATAGTAGGCTCAAATTTGTAAAAGGTTGAGGATTGTCTCATAAATAAGACAACCTCACCTCATTTGTAAATCATGGACAAGGGTTCAAATTATGTATTCATTCCTTTTCCAACTGGTTTATTGGAGCACTTGAAGCTATGCACACCTCTCTTGGATGTCTTTTTTGCTTGGAGGATGAATTGATGATGTTTTAAGGTTTGATTTTGCACATGACAAGTTGATGCTAGACTAGTAACTCATGCTCAAGAACGACCTAAGGCGCACTATATCGCTCATTCTTTATTAATGTTGGTAAGTTTATCTCCATTTTCTAGTTTAATGTTGCTTTTGAAGTGCCTTAGACTGAATTAGGGTCTGTTTTCCAACATTTTATCAACTTGTTCGAGGAGACCTTCCTACCAATGAGCTCTCCATTGTTTGGTTGGGCCTTGGACTTCTTTATTTTCCCTAATTAGGATTCTGCTACCTAACCCTTGAGGTTGCTAACTTAGCCCTAACTAAAAGTATTGACTACCATCTTAAGAGAAGGGACAATAGCCTTGATCTCTCATAGGCCTAGGGTTTGAGACTAGGTAGCCAGGGTACCCGTACCGGGTACTTGGGTACTCATAGGGTATGTCTCATGTTGTACCCTGTTGTACCCCATACTAGGTCCACGTACCTGAGACTCTGTTATAAAAAAGGGGTACTTATAGGAGAAATGGTCCATCATACCCCGTGTTTGGGTACTCTAAGGGTACGACCGACTCTATAAAATGTAATGAACCCCCACCAAATCTGAACTAATTTTTTGCTAACTACGTATGGAGTTTGGTTCAAGACTTATGTCAAACACTTTGCAACACTGTTCAAATTCCACTAAATATTGTTCAAATCAAGTAGATTGATTTTACATTGATTTACAAAGAATGTTTTTATAGTTTTGTATTCAGCACTCATGGAACACAAAAAATATACATATGTATTTAATACTGAGAAATACACTCACGTTAACGCAGGAATATATTTGGCAATTTGCAATTTTTTATTGCCTGTAACAATAGGTGTTTAAAATAAGATTTCAAGTGTACCTTCATGTCTGAGTTTGATTGTCTGTTACAATTGCTTGGTACAATGATTTATCAAATTTTATGTAACTTCCAATCTTCGAATTGATATCGACAAGGTCTATGATTTATCAAATTTTATGTTTCAAATTTTCAATCTAGATGTTCATTGTTCAAATAATCATCGAATTTATAATTATGAATCATGATTCATAATTTATGAAGAAATCTATATGCATGTATGATGTGACTATGACATATATATATATATATATATATATATATATATATATATATATACAGTACCGTCGAAGTACCCAAGTACTCTTTTTCAAAAAGTGGTGTCCCCGTACCCGTACCCGTACCCGAACCCAAGTTTCTTGGCAACTTAGGTTTGAGACAAGAATCTAACACCTATCCATCAATCCTCATATTATCAAATTTTACATGTTTTATTTTATTATATGCATAGAAAAATTTTACTACTGCAAAAAACCCTAAAAATCTAAATTAATGCAAAAATCCAAAAATAGTCGTGATTTAGTATTTTTGGTCCACCCTAAAATTGTGTCCACAAAACCTGGTGGGCGTACTCTTTTGAGGAAGTGCATTGTGATAAGTGAAACCCTCGTAATTGTTGAATTAGACGATGTGTGGCATTTTGGGCTTATCCTCCAGCTTCGCCCTACTCTAATTGTCCTCTTTCCTTTGCTGGCACACCTTTTGGAGTCATTTCCTTAGGAGTGTGTCATTGCCTTAGGAGACATGAAATTGCCTTCAAAGGCGTGATATTACTTGGAAACTGTGATAATCTGAATAACACCATTTATATATGATTCTTTTGTCTTGATTTGATATTGTTTTACTCCAGTAAAGCACTTATCATAGCTATTAAGGTTTTGTGGAAGGTTTTCGAGCCTTATTGGTGGTTCCAGGTATTTTTCAATGATTAGGGTCTCCCCTTGGGATTTGGAGTTACCCGAAGTGTTGAGAGGATTGACTATGGTGACATTGGGTTTAAGTCTCTCCCAAGCTTACTGTCACAAGCACTGGGTCTACGTAGCCTTAATATGCAAAGGTGTGCTAATTTGAACAGTAACACTATGCAAAGGCGAAACATTGCTAACGCAAAAAAGCGAGCATCACATTTCCTGAAGCACCATAAGAACCAATCCTTAGTGGAAGCTAAAATTGATTTAAAGTTGTCAAAGGAATATGTTTGGTGTACTTAACCTTGCAAATTGTAGCAACAACAAGATATACAGAGATATACAATGCCAGAAACAAGATTATAGTGTAGGATGAAGACATTATACAATTGGATGAGAACCCTTTAACATTGCCATTTTTTATATGTTGAATTTAATCACTATTTTTACCCACTCACATTAGCACCCTTCTAAAAGGTCACAAAGGCCAATGCTAATATTCGAAACTAATCAAGCGATGTACTCACTGTCACCACAATGCACTCTGCTTACGCTTTCAGCCATCTCCTAGAGTTCAGGGGAGTCCCTAATATAGATGAAATAGACCTGTTTACCATGAGTAACCTCTTAATAAAGATCAATGCCTTATGGAATCAAAGCGATGTATATAAGGATGTTTACCAAATACATCAAAACCTGCATTAATCTCTGAGAAACATGGTTGAGAATGATGGTAAGATCCACCCTAGGAGAAGGTAAACCTGGTTGTTTAATATCTACGATAAAAGCTTCCATATGCAACCCTATATCATCATCAATGGTGAGCAAGCATGGTTGAACCAAATCATGAGGGATCTCATCAAACATAGGTTTTCCAAGGTCTTCAAACTTTTCACTTCCCTTATCAAAAGAATCATTTATGCATTCTCCAACAAATTTCCAATCTTCCCTACCCATATCATGTTCATTAGAAAAATGCACATAATTGTATTCGTGGAAACCATTTTCATTAGCAAAAAGATCCTCATCCTCAAAAGGTTCATCATCAAGAGCAAACGAGAGAGGAATACTCACCAAACCTTCATCATGAGGGGTACAAGGAGAAGCCTCAACTACACGTCCATCAACCATGTCTTCAATATCCTTTTCAACAAGGAAGAACCCTTTGACAAGAGCTTCTTCATTTTCTTTTTTATCTTCATGAATTTCTTTAACAAAACTTTCTTCATGTTGTTCCAAGTCTGCATAAAAATACGGATTGGGATAATCCAAAATGACCACCTATTCACTTCCATAAGGCGAGAAAAGATCATGAACATCTATTTCGGAACATGTGTGACTAAAAGGCTCAAGTACAACACTCCCAACCCTTGAGAATTCATAGATGGGAGGCCAAAGAAACCTCCAATAATCATCATCTTTTTCATAACGCAAAGGAATCATGCCATTTTTTACCAAAAGGCCCAAGACATCATAGGAATCCTCAAAACAATAATAAGGATAACTCACCAATTCTTCACTTTCTTCAATTAGACCTTCTTGATTTTCATGTGCTTCCTCTTCAGCATAGAACTTGAGATGTCTTCTTCCTTGGTTTCTTTGACAAAATCCTCATCTAAAAGTGCTTTAACAATGGCTTCTTTATGAGGGTCTTCATCACGGCTTCTTAGACAATAGCTTCATCTTCAAGCGATGGGCTATGTTATCGCTCAAACTAGCAACCCTAACACAACTAGGTTGTGTGGACCAAGGATAGTGTCGGTAAGCTCGAGAGAGAGTTAGACCCAACGTCACCACAATCTAACCTATCGACACTAAAAATAACTCCAAAACCCAGGGGGAGACCCTAATCAATGAAAGATACCTACAACCACCAACAAACCACAAAAACCTTAATGGTTATGATCAGTGCCTTATCGAAGTCAAACAATACCAAATCAAGACACAAGAGTCATATATAAAATGAGTTATTCACCTTATCACAAATTCCAAATAACATCACGCAAGGCAATTTCATGTCTCCCAAGGCAATGTCACACTTCTCAAGGAAACCACTCCAAAAAAGTGCACACTTAAGGAAAAAAAGGACAATTAGACTAGCCTCTAATTCACCAATTACGAGGATTTCAAATATCCCAAAGCACTTCCTCAAAAGAGGATGCCCTCTACGGTTTGTGGATAAAACCCTAGGGAAAAATTTTAGGGTGGACCAAAAATACAAAATCACGGCCATTTTTGGATTTTTTAATTTACTTAGACTTTTAGGGTTTTTAAGTGGTAAAATGTTTCTATGCATATAAAATAAACATGCAAAATTCAATAAAAAAAGGAATGATATGTTAGACACTGAGAGGGGGGGTGAATCAGTGTAAAGCAATTTTACAGCTTTTCTTAACTTGTCACAATTAACTACCAATTCATCATTCCATTATTCTACCAATCTCATAACCATTTCATAAACATCTTTCACTTCATCATTCACATAGCATAAGCATTTAAATCATCAAGAACCATAACGCAAAAGAACACAACACCATATAATTTTGTAATCTTTTTGTATTAGTTTTGGTCCGGCTACAACCGTTAGGTAAAATCAGCAACTACTGATATGAAGAGCACCTACTCTGTATCCAGGACCCTGCCTGGTTTTCTTAGACCCTGCTAAGAAGGGTTTGAGGTATCGTAACCTCAAATGCAAGACAAACTTGCTTTTACAATTAAAGCTCACTGTCAAATCAACATCATCTGTTTCTTCAATCGGTTCTGCTGCTGCTCATCCTGTTCTGCTTATCACTCTCATCTTCTTCTTCACTGTCACATCATAGCAATCATTGTCAAGCTCATCAAACGGCTGCTATCACTGATCATCAGCTGTACTGCTCAAGGTTCATGTCAAGCATTGCTGTCCTATCAGCATATCATTCTGTCCACCAGCATCATGTCTTCATCACAAGCAATCTCTGTCACATCAGCATTCTATCCATGTCATGTTTACTGCTGTCAAAAATTACTCTCATGTTATTGCTGTTGCAAATCACATCAAAGATTGTTACAGTCAACTTGTTGGACTTCTATTACTGTCATCAAAAGAGACTGTCACTTGTCAAGTCTGCTTGTTATTTTCAAGTCCAAGATACTTCAACAAATGTTGATATTGTAAAGTCACAGCAACTGTACAAGTGAAGGCTGTCAACTGTCACTACTCATTCAGGGTAACATTGTCATTGAACATAGCCACAAACTATCCTTTGACTTCTTGCAAAGCCCCTTACAAACTACTTCAACAAAGGTTGTTACTGTTCAATTTAGCCTTTTTAGTGTTCACTACAGAATTGCCCATAATATTGTCCTTAAATGATGTTTTAATAAACAATCATTTTCTAGTTCACAGGCCTCACAAGGACTGATATATCACTGAAGGTACTCAATCCCCATTTTGTCACATTTTCTTTCAAGAAAGCTAGGCCAAATATAATCAGTACATACCTCAGTCTTAGTCCAATTAACAGTAAACGAAAGGCTTGAGTTAGACCATAGAAAAGTCTGATATACAAACCCAGAAATTTCTGATGGTTGTGCTTGTGCTGGATCAGATATTGTATGCTTGAAATTACTGCTAGGATAGAGCACCTTTGAATGCTTGGATATCGTGGAGAAATGCATGTTGATGTAGAATATATATATATGTGTGTATTCTGCTGCCCAAAACAATTCAAACTTCAAACTTATGCTGCTGCCACAATCATTAGATTAAAAAAAAAGTTTTACTGCTGCTCTTAAACAGTCCTAATTTCCTCAGTGAAATACACACTATTTGACTTCACCATTCAAAATTTTGGGACTGTTTTCCTTATGGATAAGTGCTGTAGATGACTGTGGTATATTCCAGAACTGTTCCTATTCTGCTGCTACAAACAAAATAGGACAAAACAATATTTCGAAAGAGCCCAAGATCATATGGATGGTGATACACTCGTCCTGCTTTCTCATCTAACCACATAGCTCGTACACCTTCATGATACTCTATGGTAGTCTTGTTATGTGAAAGGAGATACATATGCCAAATAAGGAGAACGATTAACGCCACAGTTAATGGAATAAGAATTGATCCACAGAGAATATAAGAAGTCTTGAAAATATTTCCAGATCTCCTCTCTTCATCATGGAGTTCCTGAATTGCGCTGCCTACAAGGAGTACCAGAGCATAGATGCATGCTAGAACAACATATAATACAAATAGGAAGAAAGCCTTGTAATTTTCATGCCCAACGCAATTATTTATCCACACACAGTGATGATCTTTTTGCAGACACGACAATGATGTGCACGTGGGGGCTTGTAATGGCCACACTTTTGGCAGTATCTCAAATCTCCGCCCTTCCGCTTGACCTCATGCATGGAAGCGTCCGACTCTCCAAGATCCGCCACATAGGAGGATGGAACCTGACCAGAATCCTGGTCTTCATTTCCCAAGATCAGATTACTATTTATCTGTGACGTGGATCATAGTAAGGCTACAATCCTCCTCTCAATCTCATTCTCCAGCCCAGTCTTGGCTTTTAATATGCTTGATACAGAACCTCTCAGGCCTCAATATGGCTCGACATTGAAAACCCAATTGGTAAATGCAATTACATGTATAACTCAGATCGTGTAAACAGGCACCTCCAAGAATTCTGGCGAGAATCTCAGGTCAAGCAGAATGTGGATGTATGCTGTTGAATGGAATTCAACATAAGTCCATCCTCGGACTGTGTAGATGCTGGGAGAGAGACCCTAAGTAGCCATCATCAAAAAGAAACAGACAGTTCAAGCACCAAAAAGACATTTCAGACTGCTGCTCCCACGAATTTCCCTGCTCCTGCTGTTCTGCGGCTGCCTCAGAGACGAATTTGCCTCGGTCTCGAAAATTCAGAGCAAAAGATCAAATATTTGTGTGTAAAAATGAGAACTCTGATTGGGTATTTATACACATTTTCAATTATATTTTTGAGCCGACCTGTAATAAAAACAATTTTTATTTTTACTTCTTGGAGCCGACTTTGCAAAATGTATTTTTTATTTTTAATTTTGGGCCGACTTCACAAAGTTTTGATTATTAAATTTTTGTATTTTTAATGGGGCCGACCTTCAACAAGATCATCATAAATAAATTGTTTAATGTCCATAAGACATAGTACCACACTTAAAGGGTGCTCCATCAGGTTGTGATCAACTATAGGGTTTGATCATACCCCAATGTATAACTTGGGTCACCACAACCCTCAAGGTCATCATATGTTCCATTTAAACCACAATTCCAGAATCAAACTTCAACCCATGTGTATGGGTTATATGTCCAAGTGTTTCAACCACTATTAAGCATGTGGGCTTGAGGACCATCTTGTGGGTTTGAGGATCTCTTCAAAAACTTCTTCACCATACCTCCATGCAAGACCATAGCCATCCATCACAATCAAAGACAGGGGCTCCACGGCCTTCATGGGCATCATCTACAGCATACCAAGGGCTCCACACACATGAGCCACATGACCCCAACAAGGGTTGCAGGGTCATCAAATCACCAACTGTGGGTCCAAGGACATCTTTAGGACTTCTTCATCAAGCAAGGGGCTTCATGGTCTTAATCAACTACCTCATGAGACCTCCAGGGGTTATGATATAACTTATGAGGTAGATGGGCCTTCTTCTGGGGTACCTTGACACCATCAGAGCATAAATGACCACAGAATGGGTCATTAATGCTTCTCCAATCCATCTAGGGCTTCTCCAACTTCTGTAAGGTCTTCAAGTTCATCTCCAGGGTCTTTAGCGTCGTCAACAGAGTCTTCAACATCTTCAACAAGGTGGTGGCATCAAGATCCAGCTTGTGGGTACAGGAACCTTGTCAACTGGGTACAAGGTGCTTCAAGGCACAAACCCACTCTGTAAGGGGTCAAGGCACTGCAGGTGGGACTTGGTGGCATCAATGACATCCCGTGGGGCCACTGCAAGTCCATTTTGGCATCAATGACAATTTCATCAACATGATAAACATGGTATTAGTTTCTTGTCTCAAACCCTAGGGCTATGAGAGATCGAGGTTAACATCCCTCCTCTTGACATGGTATTCAATACTTGCAACTACGGATGGTTTAGCAACCTCAAAGTTTGGTAGTAAAACCATAATTAGGGCAAATATAGAAGTCCAAGACCCATCAAAACAATGGAGAGCTCCTTGATGGGAAGGGATCCAAAAGCAAGTTGATAAAATGCACAAATCCTAACTCAGTCGAACGCACTTCAAGAGCAACGTTAAACTAGGGTTAGGAGATAAACTTACCAACATTAATCAAGAATGAGCAAGATAGAGCGTCTTAGGTCACCGTTGAGCATGATTTATAACAACTATTCTTAGTATCCACTTGTTATGTGCGAAATCAAACCCTAGAACATCATCCATTCATCCTTTAAGCAAAAAAGGCATCGAAGAAAGAGGTGTGCCTAGCTTCAAATGCCCCAATAAACCAGTGGGAAAAGAGAAGAATACAAAATTTGAACTCTTGTCCATGATTTACAAATGAGGTGAGGTTGTCTTATTTATATGAGACAATCCTCAACCTTCTACAAATTTGATCCTATAAAGTTAATGACAAATTATCACATTTAAGGTTAGTGCAGCCACAAACTGGAGACTAAACCATACAATAACATAAAATAACAATAAAAATGTGCAATTAGGCTCCCCAAAGAGAAAGGTGAGCCAAAAGGAGGATGCCATGCACCAACTATGATCCAACCAGCAGCCGACGGGTTCGCCTCCGACAAGTTCGCCTTCGACAAGTTCGCAGCGGACAGCATACCAACATGCTCTGCTACGGTTGAACTTCTGACCGTTATAACTTCTTGTAACTGAACGTAGTGGGTAGTCACCCAAACATCTCAGCATCCTCTATATAAGCATGTACATTATGTAATATAGGCATCTTTCTGATCATCATCTTATTCCTCTATCTTTCAAGGAGCAGAAGTAATAAACTGGTTTGAATTCTTGCATATTGTCTGTGTGTATATTTCTTGTTGACCTAGTGTGTTTCCTGCTTTGTTGTATCTCTTTATATGCTTCCGCCACAACAGAGCTCGACTCATTCAGCCGACTGTTGTCCCCGGCGTGCACCTGGGCACGACTTGGATCATTGGTATCAAAGCAAGATCTTGTCCATAGCTTAAGTTACATAAGCACTTCCATCGAAGTTATTTAACTTATGCCTGTTCAAACAGGCTCACAAGCCCAGCAACACAAGCAGACAATTCCTTCGACTTCAGAAAAGATGAGTGAAGAAACAGACAATAGACATGCAACTGACGAGATAGAGGAACTCATAGAAAAAGCCCTGGCTCGCCATCAAACCGAAATGTTCACCCAGTTCAGCGAGATTCTCTTGAGAGTCACTGCGAACTCTGAGGAATCCTTGATGCGATCTCATTCAGATAAAATCAGCCCCTTCAAAGTGCAAATGAATCTGGACATACCGAACCTGGAAGGCAAGATCGACGCAGAATCCGTCGACAATTGAGTGCAACAATTGGAATCTTACTTTACGGTAAATCAACTCTACGAAGCGGAAAAAATCACCATTGCGTCCTGGAAGATGTCAACCTTCGTACACTGCTGGTGGGAGAACCTATCGACAAAAATGGAAAAAGAAGAAGACTCCATCGACACATGGGTAAAATTTGTCGAATATGTCCCAAAGGAGTTCTATCCACCTAAGTACATTGAACAGCAGTACAAGAAGTGGCAGCAGTGGAAAGACCAGTCCGTACAAAGTTACACCGGCGAGTTTTATCAACTCATGGCTAGACTTGGCATCCAAGAAGAAGAGAAATTGCAGCAAGAGATGGAGTTTCTGACTGTCAGCACGCTTGCGGATGCATTTCATTATGCCAGCAAGCTTGAAGCTAAACAAAAAGGAAAGATACATTTCGCAAGCAAGCCAACAGGTCGAACATCCGACAAGAAGTCGCCAGCTGACTCCGACAAGTTCAAGAATCCTTCTCAACAGAATCCGCCAAAGCTTGATCATCAAAAGAAGAACTTTCAGAAAGACAAGAGGGATCGCAATAAACAGAACCCTACCGAGAAATGGTGTGATTATCACAGTTCATCATGGCATGATACATCAGAATGCAAAGCTTGGAAGACATTTTTGACAAAATTGTCGGCATCCAAATCGTCTGATAGAACCCTGGTAGAATGTGATCCAGATGCATCAATCCTCCTGGCTTTGACCTCGACCACTCCGACAGCCTTGACCATCGTCGATGAGGAAGAACGAGAACGCCTATTCCATACACGGATATGGGTTCAGAATAATCCATTACATCTGATTGTGGATAACGGTAGCCAGAAGAACTTTATTTCTGAAGATCTTGTGAAGAAATTAGGTCTTGTCACCACTCCACATCCTTAGCCTTGCAATATCGGTTGGATGAAGGATGGGCAGGAACTAAGGATCACACAACAATGTCGACTCGCCTACTTCATTAAGCCTTTTGAAGATGAAGTACTCTATGACGTGGCACCGCTTTCTGTAGCCAATGCCCTATTCGGTAAACCCTACGTATGGGATCGACACGGTACATATCAGTCACGACCTCAGAAGGTGATTGTCGAAATCGGAAACCAATGGTATGGCATACCAGAGCAACAACCCACATCAACGGTTGCTATGATATCTGCCAAACAAATGAAGAAGCTTATAAATCATGCTCAAAAGTTCGCATTAATCATGATAAAGCCTCAACATTCCATGAAGACTGCAACAACAAGTCGACTCACCGACCAGCGCAGCTCCCGACAACAACAATAAATCGACAGCATTCTTGAAGAATACCAGAACATATTTCAAGCACCAAACGGAGTACCTCTATACTGTCAGGTAAAACACTCCATTGAACTTGTTCCTGGTTCTTCATTAACTAACGCATATATTTACAGAAGATCCATTCTCAAAAATGAAAAGATTCGCAGACAAATCCAGGATTTGGTCGACAAGGGTCATATCCGCCCCAGCTCCTCTCCTTGTGGAAGTCCAATCGTCTTAGTTCCAAAGAAATACGGGACTTGGCGCATGTGCATTGACTACCAGGCTCTCAACAAAATTTCAATGAAGAACAGATACCCTCTTCCACGGATTGATGAACTCATCAACAATCTGAAAGGTGCTAAGTTCTTTACGAAACTCGACCTCAAGTCGAGATGCCACCAGATTCCAATCGAGTCCACTGATGTATGAAAAACGGCTTTCAAAACCAAGGAAGGATTGTTTGAATGGTTAGTAATGCCTTTCGGCTTAACCAATGCACCTCCAACCTTCATCAGATATATGGATGACCTTATACGACCTTTCATCAGTAAATGTGTCATTGTCTATCTCGACGATATCTTGATTTTCAGTCGATCATGGGAAGAACATGTCAAGCAACTTCGGCAAGTTTTCGACACTCTCCAGCAACATCGGCTATATCTGAACATGGACAAATGCTCATTTGCGATGACCAGCATCAAGTATTTGGGGTATGTAATTGACTCTATAGGCATTCATGTCGACCCGAAAAAAGTACAAATCCTCAAAGATTAGCCCATTCTTCAAAACATTCATGAACTAAGAAGTTTTCTTGGTTTGGCGAATTTCTATCGACGATTCATACTTGGCTTCAGTCACATCGCATGGCCATTGAATCAGTTGAGGAAAGGAAATGGGAAAACTATCTTCAAATGGACATCGACACAACAACAAGCTTTTGAACAAATCAAAAACAAGCTTTGTATTGCACCAGTACTTGTGTTACCTGATCTACATCAGCCCTTTGAGATTGAGACGGATGCATCGGACTATGCCCTCGACGCAGTGATCACTCCGTCAGGTCACCCAATCGTGTTTCATTCTAAGACTTTCAGCGACACAGTCAAAAGATACTCGACGTATGAAAATGAACTATACGCCATTGTGCAAGCTCTTAAGCAATGGAGACACTACATTCTTGGCAGGGAAACGGTCATCCTCACTGACCATAAGCCTTTGCAGTTCGCTCCGACTCAGTCGAAACTACAGACAACCCAACAACTCAAGTGGATAATGACCTGCAACAATTTCAGTTAGTAATTAAGTATCGGAAAGGTAAAGCCAATGTCGTAGCCGATTGTCTTAGCAAACCACCCATTACTCTACTGTCTACAGTGATGAGTATGCAAGGTTATGACACCACTACTAGGCCTCAATTGTATTAGGTAGACTGCGATTTTTATACAATCTATCGACAGCTTCAGACTGACAAGTTCTCAACTGTCGACTACTTCCTAAAGGACACCTTGCTATACAAGCTTGGGCAGCTTTGTATACCGACCGGTGAGCATCGACAGAAGCTCATTTGGGACTACAGGACATTTTGGAGTGACAAAAACACTTGTTATCCTCCAAAAGTATTTCTACTGGCCTTCACTTAAATCTGACATCAACAAGTACATTCGATCGTGCGTGGTTTGTGCCATTGCTAAACAGCCGAATCAACGACAAGGACTGTATACACCCCTTCCAGTTCCTAGTCAACCATGGGAATCTATTTCTATGGACTACTTGACGAGATATCCTACTACCAAACATCAACATAACGCGATACTAGTAGTAGTCGACAGATTTTCCAAAATGGATATACTCATACCATGCAGGAAGACTACGACAGCTCAGCAGACTGCTCAACTCTTCTTTGAACATGTGTGGAAACACTATGGCCACCTGACGACCATTATTTCTGACAGAGATGCTAGATTTGTCAGCACTTTTTGGCAAACTCTCTGGCAACAGCTCGACACGAGACTTTCTTTGTCGACAGCCTTCCATCCGCAGACAAACGAACAGACTAAAGTTGTAAATTGCTTAGTCGTACAATTGCTTCGCATGTACAACCACAAGCATCGTCGAACATGGGATGACAGCCTTCCGTACATACAACACAGCTACAATCGTGCTCAACAAAGCTCTACAGGAAAGAGTCCATTTGAGATTTGTTACGGATTTCAACCCTCATCACCTATCGACTTAATCAGTTCCTCGACACAGTCGAACAACACCACCTTCGAAGGACGAGAAGTGGAGAAAACATTGAAATTCAGAGATCAAATCTACAACATCCAGAAGCAAGCACAGGAAATGTTGCAACGAGCAAATGCAAAAGCTAAGGCCCGACACGACAAGCATCGTATTCCTCATTCATTCGAAATTGGGGATCAAGTCTGGTTACATCTAAAGAAGGAGCGCTTCCCTGGTCCATACATAAAGATGAAACCTTTGCGATATGGTCCATACAGTATCCTTAAACAAATTGGAGAAAACAATTTTCAGCTCGACATTCCTGCATGCCTTGGCCTACATCCTGTTTTCAATGTATATTTGCTTCGACCATACCATGCATGCTTGTTGGAACAGAACGACTTTCAGACAACAAAACCCGAAGACATCCATCCAGATGTTCAAGAACCTCTTCTTTGTGACACCATTGTAGGACGATGCATACGCCTTACAAGGACGAACTCCATTCCCTTGTTTCAAATGGCTAAAGCTGGACAGCTCCCCAAGCAAGAAAAATGGTACTCTGCTAATGAAGTTGCCAACAAGTTTCCTCACCAAAATGAATACACAATGGAGACCATTGTTTCTTAAGGAAGGAGGAATGATCCAACCAGCAGCCGACAGGTTCGCCTTCAACAAGTTCGCAGCTGACAGCATACCAACATGCTATGCGACAGTTGAACTTCTGACCCTTATAACTTCTTGTAAGTGAACGTAGCGGGTAGTCACCCAAACATCTCAGCGTCCTCTATATAAGCATGTACATTATGTAATATAGACATCTTTCTGATCATCATCTGATTCCTCCATCTTTCATAAAGCTGAAGTAATAAATTGGTTCGAATTCTTGCATATTGTCTGTGTGTATATTACTTGTTGACCTAGTATGTTTCCTGCTTTGTTGTATCTCTTTACATGCTTCCGCCACAACAAAGCTCAACTCATTCAGTCGACTGTTGTCCCCAGCGTGCACCTAGGCAAGACCTGGATCAAACTAACCCCAACAGATGCTTGTCCCTCAATGCCCTCCTTTTTAACAATGTAGGCTTTTTCTTTAAAGAATGGCTACATGGGTCTAAAGACTATGAGGAGGGGTTTTGCATCAAAACAATGGATCCCAGTGGGAAAAATGAGGAGTGCTAAATCATGCACAATCACCTCTACAACCCTTTCATGACAACCCTTACATGCACAATCACCTCTACAAAGCAAAATATAAGCATGGCCATGTCTCCTAATGGATCCATCATATGAAACACTGGACACCAACCCAAGGCCCAAATTGCCCAACAAGATGGGGACTTTTGCCCATCAAGAGGCAATCAGCAATGCCACTAAGCCAACACTTCCTGGGATGAAAACCAAGAGGAAATGCCATGAATTGATCAGGGGTTTTTAGCCCCAAAATCAACACTCTACAAAATATAGCCCTAAAAACGTTGTTTTTACAAAAGAAAAGGAAACCCCTCACTCTGGTACATCTGGAAGGAATGCTTCAAACACTCTAAGACATTATAGTTGGCTCCAACTACGGGATATACGCTCTTCTCGAGAGTGTATGAGAACCCCCTACAATCTCCTGGGTACCTGTAGACGTAGACACACATTTAACAACAAAGACATTAAATCCATCGAAAGCAGACACTTTCGTCCTACCTTGTTCAAAATGAAATGCAATGAAAATCAAATGACACAACAAATGCAATGTAGGGGTTGTTATCAGATATATATTGTAGTTGGGTTAGTATGATGCAACATACAAATTGATCTCTTTCTTTTTTCGAGCTATTCATTCATGTGGGGTTATAGCATGGATCATTGAGTTTTTGAGCCATCCAGAGCCTTTATCAGCAGCAGTTTCAGATTGATTCCCTGCCAGCACCGAGATCTCCTTGTCGATTGAGATGATTTCAGGGGCCACCTAATTCATTCAAGCAGAGTAGCAAATATGGTACACACAATTACAGATGGGCATATCAGATAGAGACAGGTATATGGTGAGATCAGGTATATGGCTCATTGTTTGGATTTTGCTCTTTGATGTATGTTAAACACCTAAAGCTTGTTATGGTAGGATGATCATGGTGACCCATGCTTATATTACATTTGCACTAATGCTTAAACCTAAGTTGTGAATCATTAAAGATTCTAATGTTGAAGACTATTGTTTATGCCATATTTTACACAACCTTTAACTTTAGTGCTTTGTTGGCTCCATGTATCACTTGGCCCCATCCATACAGTTCATTCCATAGTGGAAAAAATCGGCATCGACAAAAAATCGGCGAGGGTCCAAAAAACATCTTCTCGACAACATCGACGAAAAAATCGGCAAACCACGACAAGCATTAAAAAATGCAAATTTTGTACTTTAATAGGGTCAAAATTTGCTTACTAATTTTTTCCCCTATTTTTTGAATTTTCCCGATTCTTCCGAATCTTTCTCGATTTTTCCCGATTTTTGCCGATGTTCGATTTTTTGAAAAATCGCGATTTTTTCGCGCCGAAAAATCGGCATCCAAAAAAAATCACGATTTTTCAGGACATCATCGATTTTTCGGCGATTTTTTCCATTATGGTTCATCCATAATTGTTTTTCTTCCCATGAATTATGATTCATTGGGACCTATGAGATTTAAGATCATCTGCCCTACTTTGACCCCTGTGCATGATCGATCCCATGTTGTTTTGTGTCTCGACTCTGAGTTGTGCAACAAAACTTGCCTAACCCTTGATCCTTTTGGGCCAAGAGAACCTGCTGGTGTTGGTTCCTGAGCTGAGGTGATTTGGGTTTTGAAGCCTAGACCTCTCTGGTTGGTTGCCCTCAATGTTTGTGTTATAAAACCAACTCTGAAGGTCCTCTTTATAGTTTTGGTGTGGTGTGATAAAGAGGACATGTAATTTGTCCCTTGTGTATATTTATGTATAAAGTTGAGTTATATATAAATAAATGATGTTTTGTACTTTATTGTATTAGGTCTCACTAAAATGGTATTTAATAATTAAAGTGAGTTATTATTAAATAAGGGTGCATTTAATGATGACCCTAAATCTTGTAAATGAATCTCAACCACAGATTAGGTGGTTAGAGAAGGGCAAATTAAAGACACCATCAATGAGGAGAGAAAGAGGAGATTGAAACTAAAGGAGAGAGAAATGCCCTAGAAGATTGGCACATTTCCCAAGACAGCATCAGCACAAACATTGAGGCAAAGTACAGTGGCATTTAATGCAGCTTGTCAAATCCGTACAGCACGTGTGAGGCACAAAAATCGAGGCAAATCTATACAACTGTTTGACAGGGCCGTACAACATGTATTACTGTTGTGGCACGATTCTCGAGGCAGGAAGAAAGTACAGTATCGTACAACACGTATGCAGATCCGTACAATTCCGTACAACACGTGTGAAGGTATATACCAAATCCGTACAACAGTTCATTGACACGGAAATCGAGGTATTTCCTATTGTTTTGGGTGGATGAATTTGTCAAATATGGTTGGAAGAGAAATAATTTCTGTGTTGAAAAGAAAATTTGTGAGATTCTTTTTTTAATGATAATTTTCTCTTTATAGGGTTCTCCACGGGAGTTGGGGTTTTGCCCACTCTTTAACCAAAAATTTATGTGTATTCATATGTGAATGATTTGCTTCAGTCTTGGAAAGTTCTTGAGTTGGTGGTTTGTATTTTAAAATTAAGAAGTGAATTTTCAATTATAAACCCTAGTTTCTCAAGTATTTGACATAATGTGTAAATGAAAAGTTCCATATTAATGTCAGTAAATTTCTTCATGGTATCAGAGCCAAGTTGAAGTAGCATTCAAAGTTGTGAATCACAGAAGAGTTGTATGTCTTTCTAGTTTAAGATTTGTTGTAAGTTGTTTTCCAGATGATAATTATTAGGTGTGAAGATAGGTTGGATGGCATATCCAACTATCTACCTTGGAAGGTTAGAATAACTGCGGTGCTCAAAGAAAGGAAGATATGGAGCTTTGCAAACACAAAAATGATGAAGCCTACTGACAAGGATGACTTAGAAGAACATGAGTCCCTTAAAGCCAAAGCCCAGAGAGTGATCCTAGATGGGGTAAAGGATCATCTTACCCCTCATTTAGCAGAGAAAAAGACTGCTAATGACATGTGGGATACCCTGAAGCAGTTGTTCGAGGAAAAGAACGAGAACTGGAAGATGGCACTGAAGGACAAGTTGCTCAATGTGAAGATGACCAAAGATGAAAGTGTAACCTCCTACCTAACTCGAGTGGCTCAGATCAAAGATGAGTTAGCAGCAGTAAGAGAAATTGTCTTAGATTCAGAGTTGGTGCGGATAGCTCTGAAGGGCTTCACCAAGAAATGGGAAGTTTTTGTCAAATATATTGTCGGTAGAGAAAAACTTTTGAACTGGTCTAGGCTTTGGGATGATTTTAACCAAGAGGAGATTTGAGAGGGAGCTCTAGGTGGTCAAGTCAGCGAGGAGGTGGAGCATAATGTAGCCCTTGCAGCAAAGACAAACAAGAAGAAGAAAGACCTCAATCAAATCAGGTGCTACCATGGTGCGCAGATAGGACACTATTCTTCGAAATGTCCTAAGAAAAAGAATGTGAAAGAGAAGACTGAAAGAGATATGGCAGCCTCTACAGCAGTAGAAGATTATGCCATGAAATTTGAGCAAGAGTTTTCTCTTGTCTCAATTGATTACAGTGTAGGAAGTTCATCCTTTGAGAATGTTGTTGACAGTGGTGCAACCAGACAAATGACTGGAGTCTATGATTTCTTTCAGATGATCACAACGTTGGGGCTAGGACATTTCATCCAGACAGATATTAATAATCTTCAAATAGCCATTCGAGGACTTGGAACTATTAGGTTTCAACTAGATCTCGGAGAGATCCTGGAAATACACGGAGTATTGTTTGTACCTAGGATGAGAGTCAGCAAACTCTCAGTATCATCCTTTGAGGATGAAGGCTATGGAATGATGGTTAGGTCTGGCCATGTTTTCCTGTATCAGAGAGATGAGCCAGTTGGGACAATTATTTTATTGGGAGATCGCAGGGACAGACTCTATGTCCTAAGAGGGCATATAGTACAACCAGGAGCAAGAGCAGGAGGGTGGCTATCAGAGTCAGAAGATGAGGATTGTGTTGAATCTGATAGATATGGTTCTGAAGAGGAAAGTGACTCTCTCTAGAGCACTGGCAGGAAGCTCAGCTAGTCCAGTGATGGTACATACGAGCAGTTGGATGAGACTCAGGTCGAGTCTCCAGCTTCAGAGATTCAGTTCGAGGTAGAGCATTTGTTTCCGAGATTGATTCCAGAGCAGGAGGGAGTTGTTGCAGGAGTCAGAGATGGAGATAGTGCTGGTGGCATTCCTCGTTAAGACAGAGTGTTAGAAAATTAACTCTAATGGTCCTCTTTATAGTTTTGGTGTGGCGTGATAAAGAGGACATGTAATGTGTCCCTTGTGTATATTTATGTATAAAGTTGACTTATATATAAATAAATGATGTTTTGTATTTTATTGTATTGGGTCTCACTTAAATGATATTCAATAATTGAAGTAAGTTATTATTAAATAAGGGTGCATTTAATGATGACCCTAGATCTTGTAAATGAATCTCAACCACAGATTAGGTGGTTAGAGTAGTTACAATTTTTAAACTACAAACCTAGGGTAAAGGACAAATTAAAGACACCATCAATGAGGAGAGAGAGAGGAGATTGAGACTGAAGAGAGAGAGATGCCCAAGAAGATTGGCACATTTCCAAAGACAGCAACAGCACAAATATCAAGGCAAAGTACAACAGCATTTAATGCACCCTATCAAATCCATACAGCAGGTGTGAGGCACAGAAATTGAGGCAGATCCATACAGCTATTTGACAAGGTCATACATCATTTATTACTGTTGTGGCACGATTCTCAAGGAAGCCATAAAGTACAGGACCATACAACACATGTGCAGATCCATACAGCACATGTGAAGGAACAACAGATCCGTACAGCAATTCATTGGCACAGAAATCGAGGTATTTGTTGTTGTTTTGGGTAAATGAATTTGTCAGTACAGGTTGGAAGAGAAATAATTTCTGTGTTGAAAATAAAATTTCTGTGATTCTATTTTAATGATAATTTTCTCTTTCTAGGGTTTTCCCCAAGAGTTAAGGTTTTTCTCGGTCATTGACCAAAATTTCATATGTATTCATGTGTGAATGATTTGCTTCAGTCTTGGAAAGTTCTTGAGTTGCTGGTTTGTATTTTAAATTTAAAAAGTAAATTTTTAATTATAAACCCTAGTTTCTCAAGTGTTTGACACAATGTGTAAATGAAAAGTTCCATTTTAATGTCAATAAATTTATTCAGTTAGGTCCTGACTATGGATATCCCCCCTATTTGCCTGAAGAGTATCTTGAAGCAATATGTCTACCATCATTACATGCATTATGTGTTATATGCTATATATTGAGAAATGCATGCCCTCAAATAAAAATACAAACTGTGTCTTTAGACACAACACAAAAAGGGCTATGAAATGAAATTGTGAAAGGCCAAAATAAAGTAGTGGATCAATAAATGCTAAATCTAAAGACTGTTGGCCATTTATTGAAATGTAATGATTAATTCCTTACGGAACCTACGGGTTTTCATGTGAGATGGACTAAGGGACAGCTAATTCTAAGTGTCCCCTAGGGTCTCTTCACTACAGTTTCTTGTGTACTCAACGCAAGGGTCCTAGAAAAGATCCTCACGGAGCTTCATTCTTAGCTTGGATGTGAGTTGTAAAAATGTTATTAAAGTTGAATGGACTCTTTTCAGGTCAACTCATCCACTTGTGAGACACCACCATTCCCTATTGTTTATCCATCATGCATATATCATTGTAGTTGTGTGTACTTGTCATCATTCTAACAGATCATATGGTCAAAATCAACTATAATTCATTCCCTTGTTACCTTAGCCTTCTTTTCCACCTTCACCCAGCACTAGAAAAAGTGTTTAAACTTTGTAAGTATGGCATATACAAGAGACTTCCAAAGGATTCCCTGATTACTCAAAGGCACATGTATATCTTATTGATTATTATTATTTATTGTCACCGTGATTCTGAATGACAAGATTTAAGTTGGGTTTTAATATAAATCTTGGAGCAATTCTTACCTTGGATGCCTGCAAGTTAATTTCAATTCAGCATCTCACCTTCAGTTTGGGTACTTTGACCTAGTCAACCTAGTTGACCAAGTCAAACACGGTTCCCAAGGCAGTGGCCAAAATTTTGACAGTGCTTATATTTACTCCAGACATGCCCAAGACCAATACTACGGTTTCATTTCTCGGAGTTTGGCCTCAAATTGCATGATCAATGATTATTATCACTTTATTATTGGTCAGATTATATTATTGTTACAATGATTTTGGTTCTCACAATGTTCCAGGGGGTATGAGTAGTTACTTATACCATTCTTCTTTGTCTCCAGATACTCCTGTGCAGTCAGTTTGCCCCAGTTCTCAACCTGAAGGAAGATATGATGATTTTTCTGATTTTCCGAGACTGTACCATCAAAATATAAACTAGGAAACCATTGGAAAAATCGATTTGGCTTGTGTGGTCACGGATATGGCAGAGGAATCTATCAAGATGATGTATTATGGCTCTCTGGACACTTCTTCACCAGTTTCAGTCATCAGTTTGTCCAACATTATTTATTTTCGCTTATCCAGGGAGGGCGTCCCCCAAGGGGCGCCCCTCACCTTGGCCATATGATGTATCACATTGTTATATCTTATGATTTGATGTTATAATGGGGCCTAAGGAGAATTAAGCCCCTAGTGACCCCCTTGGATGTATTATCATGTTATATCTTATGTTATCTTATGATTTGACTTAGACAAGGCATCATTGGACAAAAAGTGTGCCCCCCTTGATCTAGTCAACTAGATCCATGTAAATTTGATCTCCACCGTTAATGATGTTATAATCTCAACCGTCGAATGTAAAAGTGCGTTAGGGTTTGCATCTCTCAAAAGATTTACAAAGAGGAGACCCCCCCCCCCCATTGTAAAGCATGAGCACTGGCATTGGAACTTCTAAATAAAGAGATCTTTCTGGGATTCATTACTTGTGTTCTTTGTGGATAACTGAATGTGATGATGATTGAAATTGTCTTTCTCTTACACTTAGGATATTTTGGCATAGATTTTTGTTCTTGTTGTACACAATTCGTTCTGCATGCATAGGAGGCGATTTGAAGAGAAAGTGCATTGGTGGGGAAACTTGCCCTGACATCTTACTTCGGATTGATTCTAACCAGGAGTGATTATTTCTTTATGACTCTTCATCTTTTTGTTAGTTGATTCTATTTTTGCAGATCCCAAGCTTTCTTGTTTCACTTATTGGTTTTCCCTATGTTGCAGAAACGGAGGACGCTTGGGTCATTGACCAAAGCAATACAATCAAGAACATGCCCGAATTTCCCATTTGATCTATAAGGGGGCAATCCTCATCATCCAAGATGGCATCTACAAATTCCAAGTAAGTTTCTCAACTTCTTTCTCTGTATTTTATTTTTCATGCATTGCCCATCATCCATCTTTAGTGAAAACCACATTGTAGAAAGTAGTAAAAAATCACCGCGACATTTTTACTTTGAAAATCAAAATTTCACGATCTCGGTTTTGACAGCGATCATCGAAAACCCCCTCTCTCTCTCCTAGGTGTCACACTTGGACTCCATTTTCCCATTTTAAAGTGGCATTGATCCTTAGGAAGAGCGCTCACCTTATCTTGTCAGTGATTTTCAGAGTTTTTTTGTGTTCCTGGTTTTGTTTGGTTTTTGTACACTGTCATACCTGTCATCCAAGCATCTGATCAAGTGTGTTAGAAATCCCTAATTCACTAATCAAAACCTATCATGTACATTGCCCTAATTTTTATCTAAATTCCCCAGGGTTCAGGTTTGATCATTCGAGTTAACACACAAATCCTAGATCTGTTATCTAATTCCATAAGTCACTAAGTCATTTAACTTGAGTAACATTTCTGACACGTGTAACCACCTTTCACTCAAGTGTTTCTTAAACTATGGCTTCATCTGTAAATATAGGGTTTACAGCTTTCACCTTACGTATTCTCTGTTCGGGTTTGATCTGATGATTTAGCTTTAGGTTTGTCCTTCTAGGATAGGTCTTGGTCTCCCCCTTTGTCACTTGGGCTTTAGTGGCATAAAGCGAACGATATCTCAACCGACGTGACAACCTTTCCATAAATTGGGGGTTGGGGTATCTGTAGGTCACGACTTTGGTTGCCTTCCCCCTTTTCCTTCATGAATAGGATCAATCCAAGCGACAACTACAAGATTCGTGATAACAGGGGTAAAAGTAAATGCTAAAATCAAATGAAACTATACCTACCTACTCTAAGCATGGTAGGTGAAAAATATAGGTTAAGTGAATTCATACCACCAATGAAGACACCTTAAGATGTCATTCGTGCTAGGGTTTATTCCTTTGTCTTTGGAAACAGTCCAAGACAAAACCATGCCAATGACGAGTTGACTGGAAGGTTCTACGTCCATTAAAATGGGGCTAGAATGATGAACAGGAACTTGGAAACCTTCAAGCTCTTGTCACAAGGAAGGATCACCTTCACAATCTTTTTCTATCCATATCTGAACCAGGCTCAAGTAGAAATTGAGGCCATTACATAACTGTTTTCCATGATATGTTTTCCCCAAACGACCTTCAAAACTATCAAGGTACCATGCATGATGAGGTTGAAACAATTCTGACATGTTGTTCCTAAACTTATGCATCTGCTCGTCGTTATCAAAAATATGAAGATCCTCAAGATTACCAGGAACTGAAGGCATGAAAACTACTTGCATTATTCCTACTTCTAGAACATCCTTGGAAGGGTAAAGTACATAAGCAAGATGCTACTGGAGAATTGGCCATCTGATTCCAAGCTCTGGGAATCACTTAAAAGATAAAGCACTAAATATTTTCGTGGCCAATCGCATTGTGTCCCTGTACCTTTCTAACCTTTGATTTCCACATGCAACCTTTCCTTTGACTTTGATCAAAGTTGGGTTAGAGTTTCCAACAATATCTAAAAACTCAATCCCATAATTGTTGTTTTTCTTAGCAACATCGAGAGCCATTCTCTTGGGAGAATGGTGACACCTGGTCCGAGACCATGGTGTGGACTTAACCTAGAGTTGAGTGATCATTATGTTGAATGATGATATCTAGTCCTTGACCACGATATGGACCCAGTTATGCACTGGGGGACTCAACCTTGAGTTGAGTGACCATTCTGTTGAATGGTGACATCTGGTCGGGGAACACGATGTGGAACCAATCTAGCACTGGTAGACTCAAATTAGTTCTGAGTAGCCATTCCTTTGAATGAAGGCACCTGGTCAGTTACCAAGACTCAGGCCAAGGCTGAGGGCCATTCTCCTGGAGAATGGAGGCGCTTGGTCTGTTACCAAGTATTTGACCTAGTGTCAAGTTATGCAGCCTATGGCTGAGGGACCTAGTCTGTTACCAGGAAGACACTATAATCCCTAGACTGGGTCTAGGCATGTGTGACACTCTGACCCTTGATCAGTGGGCTTTGCGATCTTCTCCACGGCTTAGCTACCCTTGGTTAAGACACCTTAGAACCTGATCTTAGTGTCACACAGAGTGTGAGATAAAAGCATTAGTAGTTCTCTTTGTTTATGATGATGTACTTTGAGTGGTGATGAAATACCACCTTGACCAAATGTGATGACCACAGGGCCACTTGAAGAAGGCTAAAGCAAAAGTCAAAAATACATGAAGATCCTTAGTACCACTAAGGTGTAAAAGTGAAAGTGCAAAAATACCTTTAGAACCCCTAAAGGCAAAAGCCAAAATTAGAAAAGAAAAAAATATTAATATTTTGATCTTTCGAATTTTGGTCCACTTACAAGCAACTCAAAGGATATAAAAGAAGATCAATCCATTTCATTATTACACACACACTTGCTCTCACAGGTACAGTTGCTCCAGCTGAAGTTTTCACAGATTATTGAAGAGAAGGACAATTACTGTGATGCCCTAGCATGGATGAGTCTAGCTAGGGCATTCACAATTATGTTTGGTAAACCCTAAGCTAGCGTTTTACAGCTGCTACAAGTTTTCAGTTTCTATGAGTTAGGGTTTCTACCCTAACCCTTCTTCTTCATCTCTTGGAAGCTATCTACACTCACGGGCAGATCTCTTAGTCCATCGTGCAACAAACAGAAGTCTCAGGGGCAGCCTATTTTTCTTTGGGCTACCCCTTCTCTTTCCTCGAGCAGAGCTCGACCCCACACCCTAACCCTCGAGAAGCAACTCGTGAGGGTTTAGAGCCTGCTACAGACTCGTGAGGGATTAGAGCCTGCAACCACAGACCATCGGGTAGCCCTTAGGCCAGCACATGAGGGCAGCGGGCTGTTGCAAACTGCTGCAACAGCTACTAACAAGCCCCTTAAGGCCTCGGGTTGTCAACAGATGGGCCCGAAGGTCCACGAGCAACCCACAGACCTGCCTAGCAGGTCTTGGGCAAAAGGAAAGGGCAACAGGCAACAAAAAAAGGGCAGTGGGGCAGGTACGGACGAGTATATGGCAGCCGGGAGGTACAGACAGGTGCAGCGCAGCAGTAAAACAGGGTAGTCTTACAGTTCTGGGCAGCCTGCTATTTTTAGCAAGAGAGAGAGAGAGTTAGGGCAGAAAAGCCCTAACTTGGTAAAAAGTCATTTTGGCAATTTTTTAAAAATTTGATCTTCTGTGTAATTGTGGCATAACCCAGTTAGGGTTTGTGGATATTTGAAAATCTCAATCATTTCATTTACGAGATGAATTACTAATGCTTTTGGGGTTTTTGCCCTTTATAGGTTTCCCCAATGAAAAATGTTGTGTTCAATGTGTTGATGTGATTGATGTTGTTTACTGCACTTGTCATTTATTTATGCTAATGCTAAAAATTCAACATGGTATCAAAGCTTAGCATGTGAAGACACAGTAAAGGGACATTGTTGTTGTCTTCCTAGACCTTGGGATATTTTGCAGACTTAACATTTGACTAAGTGATAGAGATGGCTGTCAATATCTTCAAACCGGAAGAGAAGCTACGGGGTTCAGCTAACTATAACTCCTAGAAAACTAGGTTAACAACCATTCTAGAAGAAAATGACTCAGATGATTTTTTGTTTAATGTCAGTGAAGAGCCAACATCTAATGCTAGCAGACTTGTATACAAGAAGAAGCAGGCTAAGGCTAGAAGGATCATTTATGATTCTGTCAAAGAAACGGTGATGCCCAACATCACAGCTCTAAAGACTGCCAAAGAATGCTTTGACAACTTGGCCAACTTATATGAGAAAAAGGCTTCCAGTCAGAAGAGAGTCTTGAAGAAGAGGCTACAAAATTTGAAGCTGAACAAGGATGAAGGGGTTGGTTCCTTCTTCACAAAGATTGCAGAGGTAAGAGATCAAATTATTGCTATTGGTATTGTTGTTGATGATGATGACCTTGTGCAAACGGTGATTGATGGTCTCCCAAGCTCTTGGGAAACCTCCATGGCATCTGTCAGTGGACAAGAGAATCAGCCAACTTTCGAAAGATTGTGGCATGATTGCATAGAAGAAGAGGGAAGGACCTCAGGCAAGGTAATCAAGGAAGGTAACTTGCACTTGTAGCGAAGACAAAGAAGTTCAAGAAGCCTTTCCCTCAGCAAAAGAAGGGAAAGAAACCTCAAGGTAAGTTCTCTGACATGTCAAAAATGGAATGATATAATTGCCACAAGTTTGGACATTTTGCCAAGGATTGCAAGAAAACTAAGAAGAAACCCAAGTGAAGGTTTCAAGCCTCTGCTGCAGAAGCAGAAGAAGAACAAAAGAAGAAGAAGAAAACCAGGCCTAACAAAGAAGAAGAACCTAGAAGACAGTACTACTTGATTTCTACTCTCACTGGTTCTTCCACAGATTGTTCCACCTCTTGGTTGGTGGATAGTGGTGCCTCCAGGCACATGACAGGTAACCGTGGAGCTCTCACCAGTTATAGAAAGAAGAAGTTCACCACACAGGTGTAATTAGGAGATGACTTCACTTACAAGATTGAAGGAGTTGGCTCAACTACACTTCAACTTGACTCAAGTACAGTTCTTCATATTGATGATGCCTTGTATGTTCCTGGATTAAAGAATAATCTTCTATCTGTTGTTTGTTTAAAAGACAAGGGCTACAGAGTCCTTTTCATGGACAAGAAAGTCCTATGGGAAAAGGACAAAGATCTAAGCTTAGTTGTACAGATTCAGGTTCGAGAGGGAGGCCTTTACAAGGCTTTTGAAGATTCCACTCATGCTTTGGTACATCATAAAGTTGACCTATGTGAACTGTAGCATAGAAGGTTTGGACACCTTCATCACACAGCTCTCCCAAGATTGCAAAAGATGGTCACAAGTATGCCAGAAGTATCTCCAACACATGATGGAATCTACAAAGAATGTCCTCTAGGTAAGAACACTAAGAAATCCTTTACCAGAAGTAAGAAAAGATCTAAAGGCATTTTGAGTTTTATTCATTCTGACATTTGTGGCCCTATGTCTTCACCCTCTTTGAGTGGGTCTTTATATTATGTCTTGTTCATTGATGATCATTCTCGGAAGTCATAGATTTACTTCCTCAAGGCCAAGAGGGAAACTTTTGACAGGTTCAAAGAGTTCAAGGCACTAATTGAAAATCAGGCTCGTAGACACATCCGTATCTTGAGATCATATAACGGAGGTGAGTATGAATCTAATGAGTTTGATGATTTTTTCCGAGAAGCAAAAATCAACAAAGAGTTGACAGTACCATACAACCTGTTATCACATATACATTTGCAGTCAGGCTTCCATGACGCAACATGCAGACTTGCCTCTTTTTCTATTCCGGGATACTTTTACATGGGGTATCAACATGGATCTTTACAGCTTCAGCCGTTTCAGAGCCTTGTTCTTCATATTTTCCTTGCCAAGACTGAGATTCAGGAGTCCATTGAGATTATTTTGGTGATGATCTAGTTCATTAGAGTAGAGCAGCAAATCAGGAGATGGTACACACAGTTATAGAGGGGCTTATCAGTTGGAGACAGGTATACATGGTGAGATCATGTATATTTCCTTGGTTTAGTTTTTCTCTGAGATGTATCTTAAAAACCTATGCTTGTTATGTTAGGATGATTATGGTGACCTGTGCTTATATGTTATATATTTCTCTAACCTTTGTTATTATATATCGAAGAATTCAATGAGAAGATTGTCGACCATGCCATGCTCAAACAAAGTGTAAACCTTAGTGTTAGGTTGGTTCCATGTCATTTATGCCCGTCCATCCAGTTCATTCATTTTTGTTTTTGTCCAATGACTCAGACTGATGGAAACTTGTGAGATTGAAGACCCTTTCCCCATTCTAACCCCTATGTATGATAGACTCCACGTTGTTATGTGTCTCTGGCTATTAAGTATGTGTCTTGGCCAATGTGGCTAGGTTCACAGGGTTGTTCTCCTTAAGTTCTCAAAACAAGTGCTCCACCATAACAGTGTTGCTAAACACTAAAGCATCAGAACGCATAAAAGCCATATCTAAAGGATGCAAAAGTATAAAATATTGAAAAGGATAGTCAGTGGCCAAGAGGTTGAGCACTCATTCCTTGTATAATGTAAGGCTCAGTTTTCCCTCCACGGGGGCACCAAGGAGAGGCAAACCCGTCGAGGCTATGGACGCTCACTGGCAGCAGGGCTAGGCCTTAGTCATTTACTAGAGCCCATAAGGATTTCCAGAGCACCTGCTCTTGTAGGTTGGCTACTATCTTGTGAAATGAAAAGTGATTTGAAAAGGTTGATGGTCAAAGGATGAGCACTCACTCATTGTATAGTGTTCGGCTCATGTGCCCCCACAGGGCATCAGGGTGAGAATAGCTTGCAAAGGCTGGGTCTTTGTCAGTACTAGAGCCCAGAAGGTGTCCAAGGCACCTACCTTTGAAAGTTGACCTATATTGCAATAAAGTTGCAAAGGAAAGCTTGCTAGAGTCTGAGGGAAGCCTACCCAAGTACTTTATCCATCTGTGAGACACCTCCATCCCCTATTGTTATCTATCATACATATGTCACCTTGGTAGAGTATATTGGTTATCATTCGGATAGATCACTGAGTCAAAGTTAGACAAGAATCATTTCCCCTTGCCTTGGCCTTGTTTTTCCACCCTCACCCATCTATAGCACATCTTTTACACTTTCTAAGTATGGCATGTACAATCAGATTTCCAGAGGACTCTAAGATTTTTCAGAAGCAAAGGTATATTTTATTATTATTATTGTTGGTCACCATGATTATGAATAACTTACTCAATTTGGTTTTGATATACATCATTGGAGCGTTTCTTACCTTGGATTGTTGCAAGATCATATTAGCATAGTATCTCACCTTGATTTTGGGTATTTTGACCTGCTCAACCCAGTTGACCAAGTCAATCACGGTTGCCAAGGCAGTGACTCAAAAATACAACATGGTCTATATTTGTTCGAGACATTCCCACGACCAATACTGCAGTTTCAGTTTTGAGAGTTTGGCCCCGGTTCTCCAGAAAAGTGATTATTATCACTTAATTATTTGTCAAATGATCAATTTTTATGCTCGATGGAAGTATGATTGGTTCTCCTAGAGCAGAGCAGTGTTCCAGGGGGTATGAGTAGTCACTTAAACCATTCATCTATGTCTCCAGATCATCCAGAGCTGTCCATTTGCCCCAATTTGCATCCTGGAGAGAGTTATGATGAATTTATCAATTTCCAGAGATTGTGCCAACAAAAAATGAACTAGAAAATCACTGAAAAAGTCGATTTGGCCTCCTGGGTCAAGGAAATGGCTTGGAATTTTGGCAGATGATGCTTTTCGACATCTCGGACAGTCCTCCCGTAGTTTTTAGTCAACAAATATCCGGATAATTTTACTATGGCTCAATCAGTGAGGAAATCCCCCCAAGGGGCACCCCCTCTAATTGGCTATTGATGTATATCATTGTTATATCTTATATTATGAAGTTGTAAAAGGGGCCTAAGGTGAATTAAGCCCCTAGTGACCCCCTCCTATGATGTATCATGTCATATCTTATGTTATGTTGTGACATTTCACTTTAGAGGGGCGTCCTTGAGCAAAGTGTGCCCCCTCTTTGACTTAGTCACTTGATCCATGTATTGATTGATATATTTTTTATCTCCACCATTGATGATGTTATAATCTCAACCGTTGGATGATAGAGTGAGTTAGGGTTTATGCCTCTCTCAAACTATTTAAGAGAGGTGACCCCCCCATTATTCATGAGCTTTGGCACCGGAATTTTTATAAAGAGAGTTTTGTCTGGGATTACTCTTATGTGTATCTTGTGGATGTTTTGGTGATCTAATGATTGGCACTGGCAGCCTTCCATACTGAGCTTCATTCGGGCTATATCTTGCATTTTTTCTTTACCCATCTTATTTGCAGGAAAGGGAGGCGCGCTAGGAGAGAAAGGATGATTTTGTGGAGCAACTCAACTTCGTCTCGGCTCTGAGGTGTTTGGTTCAAAGAGTATCTTCTTCTTAATGATTTTTTATTCCCTTTTCAGTTCTGTATTCTGCAGATATCGTTCGTTTGTCTGATCGGTTAATTTTCTCTGATCTGGCAGGTTGAAGGAGGCGCTAGGGTGACTGGCTGTGCCACAACAACAACAAGATCTTACTTGAAAAAGTTCATTTTAAAGGCAAAGTGGCATTCTTCATCATTTTTCAGTCCATCTACAACTTCCAAGTACATGTCGCATGTAAGTTTCTCTTCTTTTGTTTTCTGTACATGCATTGGTCATCATTTTACTATATTAAAACCCTCATTTTGTAGATCCATAAGTTCTAGCTTGCGGCGAGCTATAAAATTTAAAACCACTTTGGAATTAACTTCAAACCCCTAGATCTAAATTTTCGGCTTAATCGAACTCCATTTGCCCACCCAAAGCATTGGCCGGCTATTAGGGAAAAACACCCCCTTGGGGAAAGTGGGTATTTCCAAAAACTGCAAACTAGGTATTGTTGGTTTCAATTCCATTCGTCCAATCTAGCATCCAGCAATCCATCTGAGTGTCCAATTTTACTTAATTTCACCGTTTTGCCCTAGATCCCAATTTTTTTGCATAAACCCTAGGGCAAAATTGGGGCTGTTCACTTGGATGCTCTTAATCTCTTGGTTTTCGTTTAAAACTTTAATTAACCATCTTACTAACAGATTCCACCAAGTTTCCCTCGGTTATTCATTCGTTCTCCTTGTTTTAGGGTTTCTTGGTCATAGGGACGCCCCCAGGGCTTGTGTTCTCATTGGTCCAAAGTATTCGTATCCTTGACTGGTGTGACATCCAAGTTCTTTCAGAAGTCTTGGATATCATAGGTCACGACTTTGATTTCCTTTCCTCTGTCGTCCTGAATAGGATCATCTCACATACCTCCAGTGTCTGTGAATGCATTTACCTTTACAATCATTCATATCACATCCAGTATAAATCTAGTGATTGCATCATTCAATTAATTAAATTTTCTCAATCACTACATTTTATTACTCACCTCTTCTACGACATTATCCGTTGGTGAACACGGCAATTCGTTCAGCTGGCGAATCCACTGACAAGCGAACCCATCCCATAAATCACAATGAACTCGAATTTATTCATCCAATTTTTCAATGAAATCAAGGAAAATCCAACCAAGCTTAAAAGGCAGCTTCTATCTCATCTAGACTTCTCTGAAATCTATGAGGCGCATCATCCTATGCCAAAAAGATACAGTGAAGGGTTGCCTCGTTTCTTTGCAAATCCAATCGAATCAATTGAAAGCCACTGGGATGCTTGTTGGTGTTATATGGAATCCCTAAGCGCAGAACATGAAGATGTCTATATGCGAGCTCTTTGCGAATCCTTAGGAGGTAACACCAATTTTTGGTTATACACGTTAGGATCAGGATCCTGTTAATGAAATTGTCATTGATGCCAACATGGACTTGCAGTGGCCCCACAGGATGTCATTGATGCCACCAAGTCCCTCTTGCAGTGTCTCGGATCCCTTACAGAGTGGGTTTATGCCTTGAAGCATCTTGTACCCAGTTGACAAGGTCCTTGTACCCACAAGCTGGATCTTGATGCCACCACCTTACTGAAGATGTTGAAAACTCTGTTGACGACGCTGAAGACCCTGGAGATGGACTTGAAAACCTTACAGAAGTTGGAAAAGCACTAGATGGGTTGGAAAAGCATTAATGACCCATTCTATGGTCATTTATGCTCTGATGGTGTCAAGGTACCCCAGAAGAAGGCCCATCTACCCCACAAGTTATATCATAACCCCTGGAGGTCTCCTGAGGTAGTTGCTTAAGACCATGAAGCCCCTTGCTTGATGAAGAAGTCCTAAATATGTCCTTGGACCCACAGTTGGTGGTTTGATGACCCTGCAACCCTAGTTGGGGTCATGAAGCTCTTGTGTGATGATGATGACCTTGTATGGTCCTTGACAGGCTATGGAACACATGAAGCTTTTAAAAGATGTTGGAAACCTCTGATGAAGAACCCTAACCTCTTGCACATGCTAATGAAGCTCATAATTATTAATACAAACATTAGATAAAATATATAGCAACTCCCAAGCAAGTCGGCTCCATCAAAGTGTTAATATTTAATTTAAAATTTTTAAATTGCTGAGTCGGTTCCAAATTCAAATTAAATATAGCAGGTCGGCCCCGAAATTATGGTGAAAATTTGGTATAAATACCCTCTCAAATCTTCACTTTTGAAAAAAAAATTCGGTGGAATGCTCCGAGGTTTTTCGGGTGTCTACAGAGGTGAGCTCGCTAGCCTGACTGAGGCAAGGAATTCGCTAAAGGAGCAGTGTCTCTAGGAAATTCGTGGGAGCAGCAGTCTGAAATATCTTCTTTTTGGTCTTGAACTATATATCCAACGAAGTCCAAGTCTTGGATTTGTCTTCGGGTGTACCAACATGAGTCTTGCAGCAGAGGAGCAATCCATAATTTGTAGCAACAGTCAAGTCTGTGGTTTATGACTGTTGGAGGGTTTTCATAGCCCCGAATTGTAGAGAAGTGGGAGCAGTCCCAGGTGAAGTTTAACATCTCTTTCTTCAACCTTCAAACAGTCCGAAGATCCAAGTTTTGAATCCTTCTATCCAAATATATTGTAGTGAGTGATCTCGGTGGTGACCAGCAGTAAAGTTTTTTTTAAGCTCAGAAATTGACCAGCAGCAGAGGGTTTACACAGTCCGAGTTCTTTTGCAGACAGTTCAAAGTTTGATTATGACTGAAGGTCATCCACACAGTCTGAGTTTGAGGTCTTTTATAGTATATTTCCAAAGTCTGAGATTGTTGTGTTTGGGCAGACATGCACTAAGTGTGAAGACTTATGTTGATACTCCAACAATGATTTTGAAGACCTAAATTTACAGAAAGGGAAGATGTCTTGGGATTGTAATGTTTGTTTTCTTACCAGCATTAACGGCGGTAGATTTTTTCTTCTTATCTTTTTCAGGAGTATACCAGCATAAGCAGCAGATTGGAATTCTTTCTTGCGGTTGATCTTTATGTTTGATGCCAAGTTTCTTTTAAAGTTTGACAGGGTGTAAAGTGCAGCAAACACATGAAAAATTAGCAGTGAAGGTCACAGTGGACTGAGGACATATGGAGAAGTGGACTGAGTCCGAATTCATAAGAAGAACAGACCCGAATTGAAGCAGCAGCAGGAGTATCTCCGTTTGGAAAGCAGTCCAAGTTTGATGGTAAAAACAGTGACCTAGGGTTTGAAGAGTTTAGTTTTGAAGGTCATCTTCTAGTCCCGAACTGTTTGGTGACCAGCAGCAGAGCTCCGAGACAAGTCCAACCATTGCAAACATATATAAGGGGCACGGACATTGGGTTAATACTCTTGCTTTGAACACAGAGTATGCACTTCAAACAGGGCCCTATGATCATACAAGAAAGCAGTATTCTTCAGCTGAAGAAATGAAAAAGATCTTGTAGAAGACTGAATGAGAAAGAAACAGATGTAAGATGAGAATGCAGCAGCACTGTGCTAGTATTCTAAACTTGAAAAGTAGAGATCAGAAATGTACAGCAACATCTACAGCAGAGAAGTAATTTCCTACATACTTAGGCATCCATAAATTCTGAAGAAGAGAGAAGACTGCATGCTCAATCCATTTCATATTGATTTCTGGGCATGCATGAATGCTGTTCAAATTACTGTGGTATAACATTTGTGTTTTGAAGTTTAATCTGTGTACATGCATGAACTATGAAGAACCAAGAACCATGACTATGATAGCCTTGATATGACTATTGATAACTAGATTACAACAAATCAGAATTGTGAAAGGTAGTAAGTTGGACGTGAACTCTGAGAAAGTCTGAAGCATAAAATTTGCAGACCTGAGAAGATAAATCTGAACAGCAGTGACAATACTTATTGAAGTTATTGACTTGACATTGACAAGTTAATTAACAAGTGACATGACAGTGGCTACTTGCATGGCAGTGACAACTGTATTGACTTGTTAGAGACAGCCATGACATAATAGTGATTGATTGGACAGACTGATGACATGGTTAATGACAGTTATTGGATAACTTGGCATGATGAGCATGGACAGAGTCCTTGATGACATAAGCAGCACTGATTCTTGGGCAGCAGACAGACCATGATGAAGCATTTGGATGATGACAAGTTCTTCACAAGTCCTGAAGAAGTTGATCAATGATACACAGACCACAGTCCTCATCCATAGCTTGGAGTCTGCACAGTTCAAAGACCTACACAGTCAGCCCAGTGACCTCTGGTGTAATGTTCCCAAAAGTGACATGCATGCGAACCCTAAAAATGACATGCATGCAAAGCTCAGAAGTGACATGCATGCAAACCCTAAAAGTGAGATGCATGCAAACCCTAAAAATGAGATGCATGCAAAGCTCAGAAGTGACATGCATGCAAACCCTAAAAGTGAGATGCATGCAAACCCTAAAAATGAGATGCATGCAAAGCTCAGAAGTGACATGCATGCAAACCCTAAAGGTGAGATGCATGCAAACCCTAAAAGTGATATGCATGCAAACCCTAAAAGTGACATACATGACATCTAAGCATTATTTAATGATACATGCACCCAATTAAGTCTCCATGCGCATGCATGCAAGTCAATTGCAAATTAGAAGTTAAAGTGACCTAATTAGGTCAAAGATTAGGTTTTACGCAGTTGAACTTTATAAATAGAGGATAAAGCGAGAGGAGACTTCACTTTTTATTATGATTATTTTGGGAGCCCTTGGATAGCAGCACAGCTTGCAGCACAGCAGTTGGGGTTGGAGACGGAGTCTTCAGCTAACAGGATTTCGGCAGTGAAACATTTGTCCTAGTCTTATTTCGGGTAAGCCATACAGGTTCACCACTTGTTCTTCATTCATTCATCAGTTATCTAGTATATGGTATAGATCGTTGTAGGGACACGTTGGTAGCTGGGTGCATTCATTGTTTGTTGGGCATCAATTCTCTCTACTGACAAAGGACACATTCATCAAGCATTTAGGGCAGCGAACCACTTCATCTAGTTTGGAGCAGCGATCCTCTTCTGGCTGCTGCTTGGTTATTTATTGAAGTTGTGGTATTATTATTCATGAAGGAAGGCTGCATACAATAGAGTTTTATTGTTGACTGAGCAAGGATATATTAATTGTTTATTGGGACATATTTCTTACTGCTGCGTATTGGAACCAGTAAATACACCAGCGATCTCCTTAATGTTGGGCAGCATGGAAGTGGCGAGGGCATAGGAGTTTATTATGTGACATTGAAGGGCGTCTTCATAATGGACAGTGGTTAACAAATTTGGAGAAAACAACGAGTTATTATTCCTTGTTGAATGCTGGACAAAGGGTCACAATCCACTGATTAGAGCAGATATTTATTGAAATGAAGACGTGTCCCATAAGTTTGTGCTAGGACATCATATCGTTGGGCAATCTTCTTCTTATTTGGATGAGTTGGTTTGGATTGGACAAGACCTTACTGCTGGGCTTAAGTCACCTTTCGAGAGCTGAGATTTCTGTTGCATGCACACTTGGAGAAGGCTGTTATTTATTACATATTACTGAGTGGTGAGACGTAGGGTGTTGATCCATTGTTTACAACAGATATACCTCTCATTGTTGGTATAGTTCCTTTCCCAAGTGCCATTTAACATCTTGCTAGGTATCTTCTATCTAGCTAGGCCTGGTTACTTTACTGTGGTCTGATATTTAATTGCATGCAAGTTATAATCTCCCTTGCAGCACGCTATTTATTAAACAAGGCATCCACATCAGGGGGACGTGATCATTCCCGTTGGATACCTTTCTTCCTAGCTGGGCACCTCTATATGCCAGTAGCATCACAAAAGATGGTTCAGGTATTTCAGTAAGGAAGAAGGCTGAATGCTAAAGAGTTCATGTTCAGATCCTAAAGGTCTGCATACACTCAAAGAGGTGTGAACAGTCTATGTGAATGCCCTTCCTCCTAGGCTGGGCGTTATACTCAAGTAACTCACTCCATTGAAGCATATTCACAAACCTGTGTGTTTGTATCAAGCTGCTACAGCCATCACAATACACTTCATTCACTGTTTAAGGGTAGGGTGACACATAAGTGATCATCTAGAAAGTACGTGTCTGTAAACATTGGACCTGTGACAGTTGTTTCAAGTGATCAGCTGTTGTAGCCATATACACCAGCAGCATAGCATTATTATTGGGCAGACTGAGATTGCATGGATTGTTTGGGTTGTTACATGGATTAAAGTTGGACTACTGCTTGGCTGAACTCTATAAATTGAGGGTTGTCGTATCTATTTGCATGTACACTTGACATACGTGTTATTGCAGCTGTTGCAGTCATATACACCATAGTATCCACATGCTTTAAGCCTCTACAGTACACCTTCAGCATTATTAAAGATCAAAGTTATATCACTTATGATACATGATTACCTACGACTGATTTGAGGTACTTATTATGTCCACACTTGCATAAACAGTTTATGTTTTCCATTCGTGTTCTCTTGTTTAATATCATGGGATTTGTAATGGTTATGCATCTTACTATGTCATGCAATTAATATTTGAATGAGCAAACTGTTACATGAAGATTGCAAACAACAAAATAAACTAATAAGCCAGAGGAACTAAGTGAAAGGAATAATATTCTCAAAACAACCACAAGCAAATAAATTCAGGATTACAAGAAACAAGCAAGGGCAAACATAAGAAGGCAGATCTCCTTACTTGGGATATTACAGTGGTATCAATAAGAAGGCAGATCTCCTTACTTGGGATATTACATCTGGTATGTATGACAGCTTGCTTGCTCAGTAGTAATGATGTAAAGTATGCTTAGTAAAGGTTTATACAATGTAAGGTTGAATACTCAGAGCTTATGACCAGTCAAGATTGAAGTCAACAAGTTGGTAAGTGTTGAGTGACATAAAGGAAGGCTCAACCAACCAAGGTTGAAGCTCTTAGTGCTAGGTTGCATACACAGCCTGAGTTAGTAACATGATAGTCATAGTGATGATGTAAGCAGATTGAGCAGACATCCTAGTGACATAATAATGATGATATGGCAGTAATACATCTACAGCAGTATGGAATGTACTCTCAGCAGAAGACATGTTGACATGTGGCATCTTGAACAGCAGTGATGAGCAGATTGACCAGTATTGAAGAGCAGGTGTTGATGAACAGCGAAGATTGAGAAGTGCGTTGCGGCAGTATTGATGAGAGTGTTGAGCAGAGGTTCAGCAGTATTGACAAGCAGCAGAACAGATTGAAGAAACAGATGAGTTGATGTGACAGTGAGCTTTAATTGTATAAGCAAGCTTGTCTTGCTTTTGAGGTTAGGATACCTCAAACCCTTCTTAGCAGGGTCTAAGAAAACCAGGCAGGGTCCTAGATGCAGAGTAAGTGCTCTTTGTATCAGTAGGTGCTGATTTCACCTAACGGTTGTAGCCGGACCAAAACTAATACAAAAAGATTACAAAATTATATGGCGTTGTGTTCTTTTGTGTTATGGTTCTTGATGATTCAAATGCTATGATATGTGAATGATGAAGTTTATGAAATGATTATGAGATTAGTCGAATAATCGTATGATGAATTGGTAGTTAATTGTGACAAGTCAAGAAAAGTTGTAATATTGCTTTACACTGATTCACCCCCCCTCTCAGTGTCTAACAGATCCATCACCAGATACGACGTGTTCACTGATTTATTAAGAAAAGAATGGGGTAAAAGCATTGATAAATCCATACATTCAAATAATGATTGTGTTGTTGAGAATCAACCTGATAAAGATGATCAAGATAACCATAATGAGATAACTGACGATTTTCCTTATCAAATTGATTCCTCCTTTCCCATCCAACAGTGGACATGCCTTTGAATGACTCTTCGATGCAAGAGAGTGATGATGATCAAATCTCAACCCTTCAAGATTATGACCTTGATATTGATATAGAAGGGGAACTTATTGAAATCTTGTCGTCATTAGCTCAAGAAGGCACAAATAAAGAGGAAGAACAAAATGATCACTATCAGGAACCATCCATAGTTGAATCTCTCATCTGTGAATCCATCGAAAATCCTCATTGCTTGATTGATGATTATCTTGTTTCGAATTTTTATCATATCTTGAAAGAAGATCAATCACATGATAATTATGATATGATTGTAAGTGAACTTGAACAAAAACATCCTTGTTCTAAAATTCCTTATGAAATCTTTAATCAGGATATGTTGGTTCAATGTGAGGGTACTGGCCTTGTTTCAAATCTTGTAACCATTCTTGAAATTAAATTGAAAACTTTATTCTCTCATCAAATTCTGAGATCAATTATTCCAAGTCATCGGGGAGAAAATTTTCAATCCACCCTGTCGTCCCAACTTTTCGAGTCTTTTTGTATGGGTTTGTGTTGTAATCAAGCTGTTACTCTTGAAATTTTGAGTCAGAAGTTTGAGCATGGTCACATAATTGGAGAAAATGCGCTTCATTTCCCTTCTCGGTCATTTGTCATGAATAATATTTTTCAATTTATAAATCTTTCTTATGAGTGGTTGGAGAAGGTGTATAAAGATCAATTTCATCTTTTCTCCATTTTTGAGCAACAAGTCGGCTTGATCTCATTCACAGTTTCAATACATTACAACTTGTCCCCATTTGATTCTTCCATATCTTCTGAAGTGAATAGAATTGAATGTCCTAGTAGGGTAGAGAAGAAAACAAAGAACTATTTGGAGTGGTTGAATCATGAATCATATTGTCTTCTTCCATCAAGAACGAACTCGCATACTTTTTATGATCCTATCGGTATCTTGATGGATGAGTTTCTAGAAAGTCAATTTCATCCTTGGCATGATTCCATTCCATATTGTCCAAATCTTTCTTTGAATTTCAAATAGCAAGTTAGAATGGTTTCGATTTTTACTCTTAAACCATCTCTGGCTTGTTTGGTCATTAACTATAAAGAAAGCTCAATAGATTCATTCAGCATCTGGTTGCCTTGGATTTATGATTTTACTTAACAGTTGTCTAAATTGGTTAGATAGAGTAGGAGAATGAAATAAGCTCTTTTGAGCAGTAATTTGAGTCTGTCTTTTGTCTGATTGATGCATGAGACTTCTATTTTCGGTATTTGCTTTTCTTCTGCATTTAAATTGAGTAGATTAGAATTTACATTTCAGCATTTTTACTTTCAACATTTATTTCCTGTCATTATGTTTTACGCATATATTTTTCCCATACATGTTGCTCCCGTATTTCTTGCTTCCATGTGTGTAGGTCATAGGTAAATACTTGAAGAGGAAGCAGAATGTTGGATGCGTTAGGATATGTTGGATTGCTTGTTGTTGATAGTGCTGCAGACCAGAGATCTCTGAGGTTCTCAAGCACTCTCTTCATTAGAGCACTTGTCCCAGCTGGAGCCAGATGTTATCACATATACATTTGCAGTCAGGCTTCGATAATGCAGCATGCAGACTTGCCTCTTTTTCTATTCTGGGCTACTTTTACATGGGGTATCAGCATGTATCTTTACAGCTTCAGCCGTTTCAAAGCCTTGTTCTTCATATTTTCCTTGCCAGGATTGAGATTTAGGAGTCCATTGAGATGATTTTGGTGATGATCTAGTTTATTACAGCAGAGCAACAGATCAAGAGATGGTACACACAGTTATAGAAGGGCTTATCAGTTGGAGATAGGTATACATGGTGAGATCAGGTATATTTCCTTCGTTTAGTTTTTCTCTTAGATGTATCTTAAAAACCTATGTTTATCATGTTAGGATGATTATGGTGACCTGTGCTTATATGTTATATATTGCTCTAACATGTGTTATGATCTATTGAAGAATTCAATGAGAAGACTATTGACCATTCCATGCTCAAACAAAGTGTAAACCTTAGTGCTAGGTTGGTTCCATGTCATTTATGCCCGTCCATCTAGTTCATTCATTTTTGTTTTTGCCCCATGACTCAGACTGATGGAAACTTGTGAGATTAAAAATCCTTTCCCCATTTTGACCCCTATGTATGATAGACTCCATGTTGCTATGTGTCTCTGGCTATGAAGTATGTGTCTTGGCCAGTGTGGATGGGTTCACAAGGTTGTTCTCCTTAAGTCCTCAAAACAAGTGCTCCACCATAACAGTGTTGCTAAACACTAAAGCATCGGAACGCATAAAAGCCATATCTAAAGGATGCAAAAGTATAAAATATTGAAAAAGTAAGTCAGTGGCCAAGAGGTCGAGCACTCATTCCATGTATAATATAAGGCTCAATTTGCCCTCCAAAGGGGCACCAGGGAGAGGCAAACCCGTCGAGACTATGGACGCTCGCTGGCAGCGAGGCTAGGCATACTAGAGCCCAAAAGGATTTCCAGGGTACCTGCTCTTGTAGGCTAGCTACTATCTTGTGAAATGAAAAGTGATTTGAAAAGGTTGATGGTCAAAGGATGAGCACTCACTCATTGTATAGTGTTCGGCTCATGTGCCCCCACAGGGAATCGGGGTGAGACTAGCTTGCAAATGCTGGGTCTTTGTCAGTACTAGAGTCCAGAAGGCGTCCAGGGCACATGCCTGCTTTTCAAGGTTGACCTATGTTGCAATAAAGTTGCAAATGAAAGCTTGCAAGAGTCTGAGGGAAGCCTACCCAAGTACTTTATCCATCTGTGAGACACCTCCATCCCCTATTGCTATTTGTCATACATATGTCATCTTGGTAGAGTATATTGGTGATCATTCGAATAGATCACTGAGTCAAAGTCAGTCAAGAGTCATTTACCCTTGCCTTAGCCTTGTTTTTCCACCCTCACCCATCTATAGCACATCTTTTACATGGCATGTACAATCAGATTTCCAGAGGACTCTAAGATTTTTAAGAAGCAAAGGTATATTTTATTATTATTATTATTCTTGTTGTTGTTGTTGGTCAAGTTTGGTTTTGATATACATCATTGGAGCATTTCTTACCTTGGATGGTTGCAGGATCATATTGGCATAGTATCTCACTTTGATTTTGGGGGTATGAATAGTTACTTATACCATTCTTATATGTCTCCAGATCATCGAGAGTAGTCAGTTTACCCCAGTTTGCATCCTAAAAGAAAGTTATGATGGATTTATCAGTTTCCAAAGATTGTACCAACAAAAAATGAACTAGAAAATCACTGAAAAAGTCTATTTGGCCTCCTGAGACAAGAAAATGGCTTTAAATTTTGGCAGATGATGTTTTTCAACATCCCGGACAATCCTCTAGCAATTTTCAGTCAGCAAATGTCTGGATTATTTTACTATGGCTCAGCCAGTGAGGAAAGCCCCCCAAGGGGCGCCCCCTCTAATTGGTTATTGATGTATTTCATTGTTATATCCTATATTATGAAGTTGTAAAAGGGACCTAAGGTGAATTAAGCCCCTAGTGACCCCCTCCTATGATGTATCATGTCATATCTTATGTTATGTTGTGATATTTCACTTTAGAGGGGCGTCCTAGAGCAAAGTGTGCCGCATTGATGATGTTATAATCTCAACCGTTGGATGATAAAGTGACTTAGGTTTTATGTCTCTCTCAAAGTATTTAAGAGAGGTGACCCCCCCATTGTAATTCATGAGCTTTGGCACCAAAATTTTAATCAAGAGATTTTTGTCTAGGATTACTCTTTTGTGTATCTTGTAGATGTTTTGGTGATCTGATGATTGGCACTGCTACTCTTCCATACTAAGCTTCATTCAAGATATATCTTGCACTTTTCCTTTACCCATCTTATCTGTGGGAGAGGGAGGCGCGCTCGGAGAGAAAGGGCGTTTTTGTGGGGCAACTCACCTTCGTCTCGGCTCCGGGGTGTTTGGTTTAGGGAATATCTTCTTCTTAATGATTTTTTATTCCCTTTTCAGTTCTGTATTCTGCAGATCTCGTTCGTTTGTCTGATAAGTTCATTTTCTCTGATCTGGAAGGTTGAAGGAGGCACTAGGGTGACTGACTGTGGCACAACAACAACAAGATCTTACTCGGAAAAGTTCATTTTAAAGGGAAAGTGGCATTCTTTATCATTTTTCAATACATCTACAAGTTCCAGTACGTCTCGCAAGTAAGTTTCTCTTCTTTTATTTTCTATACATGCATTCCTCATCATTTTACTATATTAAAACCCTCAATTTGTAGATCCATAAGTTCTAGCTTGCGGCAAGCTATAAAATTTAAAACCCACTTTGGAATTAACTTCAAACCCCTAGATATAAATTTTCAGCTTAATCGGAATCCATTTGCGCAACCAATGCATTGGTCAGCTATTAGGGAAAAACGCCCCCCTTGGGGAAAGTGAGTATTCCAAATACCGCAAACTGGGTATTGTTGGTTTCAATTCCGTTCGTCCAATCTAGCATCAAACAATCCATCTAAGTGTCCAAATTGACTTAATTTCACTGTTTTGCCCTAGATCCCAATTTTCCTGCATAAACCTTAGGGAAAAATTGGGGCTTTTCCCCTGGATGCTCTGAATCTCTTAGTTTTCATTTAAAACTTTAATTAACCATCCTCCTAAGAGATTCCACCAAGTTTCCCTCGGTTATTCATTCGTTCTCCTTGTTTTAGGGTTTCTTGGTCATAGGGACGCCCCCTAGGCTTCTGTTCTCATTGGTCGTGTCGATATCCTTGACTGGTGTAACATTCGAGTTCTTTCGAAAGTCTTGGATATCGTAGGTCACGACTTTTGTTGTCTTTCCTCCGTCATCCTGAATAGGATCATCTCACGAGGAAACTACAAGATTCGTGATAACACAACCCTCAACAGAATGGGGTTGCAGAAAGAAAGAATAGAATGATCTATGAAGCTGCTAAAGCAATGCTTACCGATCAGGATCTTCCTTTATCTTTGTGGGAAGAAGTTGCAGGTCCTGCTGTGTAGATCCAGAACAAAAGCCCTCATGCTATCTTGGGGGAGAAGACTCCAAAAGAAGTCTTCACCAAGAAACCTGCAGTTGACCAAATGAGGATTTTTGGCACTATGGTGTACATTCATGTGCCAAAAGAAAATTGGGCCAAGTTAGAGCCCTCCGGTAAGAAAGGTATATTTGTCGGGTACAGTGATTGCTCGAAGTCTTATCGTGTCTATGTACGTGGACAAAGGTACGTTGAAGTCAACAGAGATGTGATCTTTCATGAGGAAGCTATGTTTCGTAAAACACAAGAGATTTCAACGAAAGATGAAGTTCCTCCCCTTGAGTTTCCATATTCAGAAATTCAAAGGGAGGAAGAGGAATTTGAGGATCAAATTGCAGATGCACTTGAGGACACTAGAAGTCCACCAGAAGAAATACTGGAAGTCCCTCCTTCCAAAAGGAGACCTGCTTGGTATCGAGAAACGGTACAAGAACGCGAGAAGCATAAAGCTCCTCTTGGGACTTTCAAAAAAAGCATAAGACCACAGAAGTACTCTGGTCTTATGAGCCAGCTTATCAGTGCAGAACCTTCATCATACGAAGAAGCAGCAAGTAAACAGGTATGGGTTGATGCCATGATTGAAGAGTACAGTTCAATCATGAAAAATGATGTGTGGGAAGTTGTTCCCAGACCAACAGGAAAGTCAGTAGTGACATCCAGATGGCTTTATAAAATCAAGCATGTTGTTGATAGCAGTATGGAGAAGTATAAAGCCAGATTCGTTGCTCGTGGCTTCACTCAGAAAGAAGGCATTGACTATGATGAGACATTTGCTCATTTTGCCAGGTACACTACAATTAGGACCATCATTTCACTTGATGCAGTATTTGGATGGAAGTTTACATCAGATGAATGTAAAGAAAGCCTTCATCAATGGCAAGATTAAGGAGGAAGTCTATATTGAACAACCTGAAGGCTTTGTGACTCATGGGAAGAAGACCCATGTATGTAAACTAAAGAAAGTCGTGTATAGACTGAAACAGGCTCCGAGAGTCTGGTATGCCAGGATGGATGGATTTCTCCACAACTTGGGGTTTTGCAAAAGTACAGCTGATTCTAACTTGTACTTTAAGGTTGTGCATAATCATGTCTTGATATTGTTCTATATGTAGATGACTTGTTTCTTACAGGTGATGAACAGTTAATAGAACAGTGTAAGAGGGAGCTTACCTCTGAATTCGAAATGAAAGATTTCGGATTGATGCATTACTTCCTTGGCTTAGAGGTCTGACAAAAGCCAGGCGAGATCTTCCTGACACAAGGAAAGTATGCAGTGGATATCTTGTAGAGATTTGGGATGCAGGATTGCAAGTCCATGAGCGTACCCATGACTACCAACTTGACAAAGTTGCGGGACTCAACCACCAACTCACAGGGTGTGGACTCTACTTTGTACAGACAGCTTATTGGATCCCTAATGTATCTCGTGCATGAGACCAGACATTTGTTACACAGTGAATGCACTGAGTCAGTTCATGTCCGATCCAAAGCACATACACTTGGTAGCTTCCAAACATGTACTCAGATATGTGCGAGGTACTATCACTTATGGGCTCAAGTATACTTCCAGCAGTGGAGTATTATTATCTATATATACAGATTCGGATTGGGCTGGCAGTGCAGTAGACCGGAAAAGTACCTCTGGTTACTACCTCAGTATGGGCTCAGCAATGATCTCTTGGTCCAGCAGGAAGCAGGGTTCCATAGCTCAGAGTACAACTGAGGCAGAGTATATTGCTACAAGTGATGCTTGCAAGGAAGCAGTTTGGCTCAGAAAACTTATGTCTAATCTGTTCGGGAGAAAGCTTGACTCAAGGATCATCCATTACGATAATCAGAGTTGAATAAAGCTTTCGGAGAACCCAGTGTTTCATGATAGATAGAAACACATTGAAACGAGGTATCATTTCATCAGAGACCTAGTGCAGAGCGGTGCTCTAAAGTTGCACTACATTCGTATGGATGACCAAATCGCAGATATCTTGACCAAGCCTCTGACAGCATCAAAGTTTGTGTACTTTCGTGACAAGCTTGGCATGGCAGAGAATGCCTCTCTCGCTGAGAGGGAGTGTTGATTTTTCTGAGCAGCATCGAGAGCCATTCTCTTAGGAGAATGGGGACACTTGGTCCAGGACCATAGTGTGGACTCAACCTATAGTTGAGTGATCATTCTATTGAATGATGATATCTGATCCTTGACCACGATATGGACCCAATTTTGCACTGGGGGGACTCAACCTTGAGTTGAGTGACCATTCTGTTGAATGGTGACATCTGGTCCAGGAACACGATGTGCTAGCACTCGTAGACTTAGCCTAGTTTTGAGTAGCCATTCCTTTGAAAGGAGGCATCTGGTCAATTACAAGGACTCAACCCGAGGCTACCTGGTCATTTACTTATGTTAGTCCGCAAATTTTAAAAGTATCCATGCTAATGCAAAATATTCAACATGGTATCAGAGATTAGCATGTGAAGACACCGTAAAGAGACATTGTTTTTGTCCTCCTAAACCTTAGGATATTTTGCAAACTTAACATTTGACTAAGTGGCAAAGATGGTCGTCAATATCTTCAGACCGGAAGAGAAGCTACAAGGTTCAGCTAACTACAACTCCTGGAAAGCTAGGTTAACAGCCTTTCTAGAAGAAAATGACTTGGATGAAATTGTGTTTAATGTCAGTGAAGAGCCAACATCTAATGCTGGCAGACTTGCGTACAAGAACAGGCAAGCTAAGGCTAGAAGGATCATTTATGATTCTGTCAAAGAAACTGTGATGCCCAACATCACAGCTCTAAAGACTGCCAAAGAATGCTTTGACACCTTGGACAACTTATATGAGAAAAAGGCTCCCAGTCAGAAGAGAATCTTGAAGAAGAGACTACGAACTTTGAAGCTGAACAAGGATGAAGGGGTTGGTTCCTTCTTTACAAAGATTGCACAAACAAAGATTGCACAAGTAAGAGATCAACTTATTACTATTGGTATTGTTGTTGATGATGATGACCTTGTGCAAACTGTGGTTGATGGTCTCCCAAGCTCTTAGGAAACCTTCATGGCATCTATCAGTGGATGAGAGAATCAGCCAACTTTCGAAAGATTGTGGGCACCAATAGCATTCGTCTCTTCCATTTTTTTGGGCACCAATAACTTCAAAGTACTTCTATCAATTTCGTAACAGAGGATAATCTACTTGTTATCACATTTTTTGTAACTTGGAGCTACTCATCATTTTACTAAAGTAAACTATAGTCAGAGCCTAGTCCTTTCACTTGAGGCAGTTTTCATCAAAGGATATCAGTGGTGGATGATCTATATCATCATATGAGCAGTTAGATTATCCAGGGGCACATCAGTTGAGGGGCCACTGTTGTCACTTCAAGCCCTCTTCATGAGCTCCCTTGTCATGCATTTTAAAACCTCGGTTCAGTGGATCAGAGCAGTATAGTTGGATATTATCTTTCCTTGCCATTCAGAGATAGCAATGCAAACATAAGTAGGTTTCAATTTGTAGCTACATCCTTGGAGCAAGTATATGGAAGAGGTATCATACAGTGTCCATGGTTTGTATTGGTATTCTGACTGTGTTAGACCTTGCAATGCATTGGTGATCACGATGTGTTGTAATGTAATGTATCATTCGATGTATTGTATAGATCAGTTCCCTCTCTCATAGTTATGTGCTTAGCCTTCTCTACATTATCCATCTCATCCATTGGCTATGATATCCCTTGACTTGGACTTGACTAATGATTAATTTAGACCAGGAACATATAAAATTTCCTCAACATTAATCAACGTACATGAATAAAGTTGTAAGTTGGTTAAACCAACTCTTTTAATGTTAAAGGTACTTCCATCTCCATGTTCCACTTTCATGTGTAACTGCTTGGCCTTAATAGTTTCCAGGGTCTTCTTGAATCCAGTCATATGCTTGGTTGCTCCACTATCTATCCACTAGGAATTTGATTGGTTGGAGATGGAACTTGAAAGTGAGGAAGTCAAGTAATATTATTTTCCTAGATTCTTGGTCTCAACCCTTGACTTATTTTGTTGAGGTTGTTCTTCTTCTGTAGCAACTGAAACATGATATTTCCTTCTATGACAATTTTTGTTAGATGGTTTTCTACACTCCCATGCATAATGACCATGCTTACCACAGTTATAACACTTAACCCTTGATGTAAAAGAATACTTACCTCGAGGTTCTTTACCATTGTCCTTGTGTGGTGAGGGATTCTTTCCTTTCTTTATTTTGACAACTAGATCTTGATTCTTATCTGGTGGAGGCCCAGATCTACTTTGGATCCTGCTTTCTTCATCTAAACAATCATGCCACAACCTTTCAAAGTTGGATTGAACCCCTCTTCCATTTACTGAAGCCAAGAATGTCTCCCAAGTTGTAGGAAGGCCATCGAACACTGTCTGCACAAGATCATCATCTTCTACCTTATCTCCAATGGCCAGGAGTTGATCTCTTATCTGAGAGATCCTAGATCGTGCATGTTGACAGGGGGAGCAAATACCAGTGGAGGCCCAAATCTACTTTGGATCCTGCTTTCTTCATCTAAACAATCATGCCACAACCTTTCAAAGTTGGATTGAACCCCTCTTCCATTTACTGAAGCCAAGAATGTCTCCCAAGTTGTAGGAAGGCCATCGAACACTGTCTGCACAAGATCATCATCTTCTACCTTATCTCCAATGGCCAGGAGTTGATCTCTTATCTGAGAGATCCTAGATCGTGCATGTTGACAGGGGGAGCAAATACCAGTGGAGGCCCAGATCTACTTTGGATCCTGCTTTCTTCATCTAAACAATCATGCCACAACCTTTCAAAGTTGGATTGAACCCCTCTTCCATTTACTGAAGCCAAGAATGTCTCCCAAGTTGTAGGAAGGCCATCGAACACTGTCTGCACAAGATCATCATCTTCTACCTTATCTCCAATGGCCAGGAGTTGATCTCTTATCTGAGAGATCCTGGATCGTGCATGTTGACAGGGGGAGCAAATACCAGTGAGTAGTGATCAGAGATTTCAGACACAGGTATGTGGACACCCTTTGCCATTGATGCCAAAGGGGGAGAGATGAAGACAAAGGGAGAGATGCAGACAAAAGGGGAGCATGCTCATAGGGGGAGCATGAGTTGTTGTCATCAATGACAAAGGGGGAGATTGTTGATGAAATTGTCATTGATGCCAACATGGACTTGCAGTGGCCCCACGGGATGTCATTGATGCCACCAAGTCCCACCTGCAGTGCCTTGACCCCTTACAGAGTGGGTTTGTGCCTTGAAGCACCTTGTACCCAGTTAACAAAGACCTTGTACCCACAAGGATGAATCTTGAATCCGCCACCTTGCTGAAGACATTGAAGACCCTGGAGATGGTCCTGAAGCCCTTGCAGACTATGGAGAAGCCCTAGATGGGTTGGAGAAGCATTAATGACCCATTCTGTGGTCATTCATGCTTTGATGGTGTGATGGTACCCTAGGAGAAGGCCTGGCATCCCCATGAAGCTTCTTACTTGATGAAGAAACCTTGAAGAGGTCCTTCGACCCACAATTGATGGTTTAAAGGTCCTTGTACTCTTGATGAAGATGAGGTGGTCATATGGAGTCTTGGAACCCTTGTTGAGGTCATGGAACTCTTGTATGTTGAAGATGACCTTGTATGGTCTTTGACATGTTATGGAACCCATGAACATGCCCTTCCTTGTTGAAGAATTACTTGAAGAAGCCTACCTTGAAGATGAGGAAGCATTGATAGCCCTTGGTCATTCTCTTGCATATGGGATGATGGCATCTTGGTGATGTGGATCACACCCTTGTTTGTGGTGACCTAAGTCGTTTGTGGACTAATTGATGTCTTGTGAACAAGCCCTAATTCGTTATGATAATAATGAGGAGCTTATGTGGAACCTTTCAAATGACTTGTGGACAAGAGTGATAAGGTTGACTATTGAAGAAATGATTGGGAATAAAATTTAAATTAAATAAAAAGTCCATTCCTCAATCCTCCCAGAAGGACGGCCCAACAAGAATTAAAATTAAAAATTAAAATATATTTATATTTCAAGTTGGCTTCAAACAAAAAATCGAATTAAAAATAAAATTATTTTTTTTTACAGGTCGGCTCAAAAATTTGATGGAAAATTAGTATAAATACCCCATCACATTTTGATTTTTTATGTGTGAAATTTTGGATGAGCTCTGAGATTTTTCGGATGGTGAAAAGGACTGTGGTGGATTGAGGCCTGTGAAATTTCGGTGGGAGTAGCAGAACCATTTTTATTTCTTTTTGTCTTGATCTAATCTATCCAACGAATGGCAAGGTGAAGGAGCTCGCTAGTGAAGTAGACTGAGGCAAATCACCTGAGGAATTTCGGAGGTGACTGTTGGAAGGTTTCCACGGTCCTGAATCGCAGAGAAGGAGCAGTCAACAGCAGTCTGGTTTTCGGGGGTAGTGGCAGATGAAGAATAGCACCAACAAATGTAACTTCGATCTCTGATTTCGGGTGTATATTTTTCGAAGGCAGCAACAGTACAATGTTTTTTTTTTCTCTGAAATTCAGGAGACTCTCCGAGGCAATTTCGTGGTGAACAGTAGCACATCATTATCTATGATTTTCGGGTGCATAAATTACAAGAGAGTCAAAGTCCTCATCTCTGATTTCGTGGTGAACAGTATCAAGAATTTTGGGCTGCCTCAGAAGAATTCTATCTTTGATCTCTGAGTTCTGATTTTCGGTGGTGGTATTGCCCAAAAGAAGCCTCAGTCAAGTTGCAAGCTGAAGTTTATTTTAGCTCTGAACTTTGGGATACATCTCTTTTTATCTCAGGCTACAAGAGAAAGTTTCTTTTCTACAGACTTGAAGTAGAATGACAAACCACGTGAACAAGAGATATTGGAGTATTGAAAAGTATAGAAGCCTTGATGAGAGTAACAACCTCAGTATATAATGACAATGAGCATATTCTTTGAAGACATGAGCAGCATTGAGGAGACTTGAAGACTTGATTGTGACAGTTAGTCACAACTTAAAGGTGATTACAGCTATTGAATGAGAAGCATCTGCTTGAGAAGCTGAAGTACTGTGACACTTGACAAAGAATGAAGTGAAGTTTTTTCTTTTTGTCTCAGTGGCAGTCCCAGTCAACTCTTTACAGCAAACCAAAGTCGTGGATGCCCTAAATTTACAGCAGCAAGAAAGACAAAAGACACTGACCTCAACTGCAGACTTGAAGAAGAAGGTCATGGTGCTGGAAAAGAAAAGAAGTCTGAGGTTTGATGCACATAAACAGTTCCGAATCTAATTACAAACTCGCAGAGATGGTTTTGGTTTGAAGTTTTTACCAGCACACTGTCCACATGTACCGCAGCAGACAGATACAAGCTTTGACATGTAAGTGATGGTGATATGATGATAAAATGATGATGTTTATGAAGTGAATACAGTGACAGGTTGGCTTGAACAGTAGTGTGAGTATATCAAAAGCTTTTGGTAAGCTTTTGATAAGCTACCCTCGTTGGTGGATAAGGCTGCTACAGCCTTGGTGAAGAATGCAATACCTTATTATGATGCAAGCCATGATGATCAGCTTGACAGTGACATACATTTACTTGACAAGATAGTGACAGCCATTCATATGACAGTGACAGCAGTCTGATATGATATGACAAATGATAGTGACAGGTTGATGACAAGCAACCAATAAAGAAGACAATGATGATGATGACAAGTTTGATTGTTGTTTGACAGTCTGGTTTGTGAAGACCTTTATGTTTGGTTGATTGAGTTGACTGTGTTATGGGCAGACCCTTGTGCTTGACATGAACCTTGAGCAGACCTTAATGACTTGGCAGTATTAAAGAGCAGGTGTTGATGAACAGAGAAGATTGAGAAGTGTGTTGCAGCAGTGTTGATTAGAGTGATGAGCAGATGATCAGCAGTATTGACCAGCAGCAAAACAGATTGTAGAGACAGATGATGTTGATGTGACAATGAGCTTTAATTGTAAATGCAAGCTTGACTTGCATCTGAGGTTAGGATACCTCAAACCCTTCTTAGCAGGGTCTAAGAAACCAGGCAGGGTCCTGGATGCAGAGTAGGTGCTCTTCATATCAGTAGGTGCTAATTTTACCTCACGGTTGTAGCCGGACCAAAACTAATACAAAAAGATTACTAAATTATATGGTGTTGTGTTCTTTTGTGTTATGGTTCTTGATGATTCAAATGCTTATGATATGTGAATGATGAAGTGAAAGATGTTTATGTAATGATTACGAGATTGGTAGAATGATGAATTGATAGTTAATTGTGACAAGTTAAGAAAAGTTATACCAATTGGCTTTACACTAATTCACCCCCCCTCTCAGTGTCTAACATAACGCAGAGGTAAAATCTTGAGGGTAAACACGTGACGTGAAAGGAACAACGCAGAGGTAAGAGCGTGAAGGTAAACCTGTGATGTGAAAGGAAATCACAGAGGATAAACACTATGAAGATACCTACGAGAGCTAATGTCATCGTGGAGTGAAATCGTGAAAAAACTGACTAGAGCAAAGATCACCTTGGAGTGAAATCGCAGAGGATAAGCACATGAAGAAAACCGGCGAGAGCAAAGATCATCGTGGAGTGAAATCGCAAAGGATAGGCACGTGAGAAAACCGATGAGAGCAGAGATCATCGTGGAGTGAAATCGCAGAGGATAGGCATGTGAGAAAACCGGCGAGAGAGAGATCACCATGGAGTGAAATCGCAGAGGATAGGCACGTGAACAAACCAGAGATAATCACCATGAGAGAATTCGCATGGATAAGAAAAGTATATTTCTTTTCTTTATATAGGTTAGGGTAAGTGAGTAATATAACATAAGTCAAACACTTAGTTTTACTTAGGAACAGGATAAAAAATAAAGTGGTCCAAAAATAATACAAGGTCAAAAGATAAAATAATAAAGGTCCAAAGGTTTATAATAATAAAACCATAAAGTAAGCAAATGGTCCAAAAGTATATATAAACATAGTTTATATAACCATAAAAAGTTTTATAAATAAAACCATAAAGTAAAGAGTACCAAACAAATAGAACCCCATATTTGGCAAGGGTACACACACGGTACACACATAATAAGAGTGTTAGGACCAAGTAAGATAAGGGACCAAGACTCAATAAGGGAACCACAACCCACACAACCATAAGATTAAGATGAACCATAAGAGTGGACAAGCATTTACCAATAGGACCAAAGACTTTGATCTTTTCTCTCTCTCAAGGTACAATGTTTTATATATATTTTGTCATCATTGTATAAGGGGAAGATCCAAACGTATGGTACAATCCTTTTGTCCTTAACACTGCTCCTAAGGGTTAGGTGTTAGGGACATCGTCAAGGGGTGGCCAGTCCCTTGAGAAGCAACCTAGCAATAACCGATTACGAGAGGGGACATCGTTATCTTCCATTCTTAATGAATGGCTTTCAGCCCTAGGCTGAGTTTCAGTCTCACACTGAATCAGGTTGATCAACCCCTGGACCTTGACCGAGTCATCCATTCTCTCGCATAATGGTTCTCAGTACTAAGCTGAGTTTCAGTCTCACACTGAAAGTTGATCAACTACCTACAGGACCTACTTGGACATCATGTCCCTGGTTCCAGCCCAGAATATATCTCTGCCTCTACCTGCATGCTCTACTTGGACATCGCGTCCCTAGACCCAGACTAGAATACCCTAGAGGCATATAGGGGCCCTAGCCATATGCTACGGATTTTCCATGGAATCAACTTGCTTAGTCCTAGACCAAGAACCCCAGGAGACTACTGGGGGCCCTAGGTTACCTTCTAGGGTCTTACTCTGTCCTAGTCAACTGACTAGGGTACCATCCTCTCTGAGAATGGGTCTCGCAGCTACACTAACTTTAACATAGTTCACACATAGGGGATCTCCTTTCGCTAACCCAAAGGCTCCAAGTTAATGTCCCCAAGACCTATGTGGAACCCAACGGCTTCTAGTGCGTGATGGAAGTGGTCGACTTGTGTCTAAGTCCCAATCCCCTTATTAGACTTCAAAATGACAATTTAGACTTAATTTGGTAAATTTTGGGAGCATAGAGAGGTCATGGCAACTTTGGGACTGCACCTTAAGGAGATTTCCAACTCAAAATTAAGCATGCCTAAGGGTCACAAATATTTGATGTAGGACTTGGAAAATGTTCATCTTGACCTTAGCTAACAACTGCAATTGACGGAACTCAAACTCATTGGGAAGAAGCCAGTTAACCAAACCAATTCTGAAATCTGGTAAAAATACATCAAAACCTAGAGCAGGTATAGGAAACTCATATAAAATTCAAATCTGTGCATTACGAAAGTTCAGAACTAGCATCAAAGTTTCAACATAACAGAAATTACATCAAAGATAAGCCCAGAGGCCTTTTAGAATAGTCTCAGCACTTGGCATCATTCAATACAATCAACCACAACTGAAAAACTGTAAATCTTGGAAATTTGAACTACTGGATCCAAAATTATTTCTCTGACTTCCGAACCAGACTTGCAACATCATCAAAACCTACAAATAATCCAATGAGATAGGATGGATGCCTTCTCCACATATCTAATTGAAGAATCAGCTAGCTTACTGACATCAGGGGCGCATCTCCCCACTGGTGACAAGGGGCACATTTCCCAAGTCGCTTGAAAGCTTAGAGCTCTCAAATCCAAAACACAAATGACCAAAAGATGTGAATGGTGCGCTCCACCTTTCCTTTATAGACTGGTTAGCTTCTTGGGCAAGTTACATTGGTCCAATCCTCATCCAATGCGCCTTCATGAGCCAGAAGAGGACTTGCTGCTGTGAGTGGCTTTCTTGCTTTATGATTTTTCTTTCTTTATTCTTCTTTTTCATTATTTATGTTGCCTTTCTGATTTTCTTGACTTTTATTGTTTTTCTGCCACTTTCTGCTTTTCCCGGCTTTTTGCTTTCCTTCTTTTATCCAGTTTCTTGCTTTTCATTGATTTCTAGGTTTGGTTGCTTTCTTCTAGTTTCCATCTTTTGTAAAGCTTTCTAGTGGTCAATATCTAATCCCTTATGCACACTCCTAGCCACATAGGCATCAACAACTTATCCAAAAATTAATTATTCATGAAAATAAACATAACTCCATACTATCTCAAACATTAAAATTATTAATTTCCTAACTAGATATTGCCTTGTCCAAAATTAATCCCAAACAATTAATGAATTTTCCTCCTACACACATAGGGACTTGATCAAATAGCCACTGAGGGACATGACAACCCTCCCCTCCCAAGCTTGCTTGTCCCCAAGCAACTGCAATCCTGGATGTTGTAAAATATGTTCACCTTCCCAAGTGGCATCTTCATTGGGCAGCCCTTCCCACTGCACAAGATACTCCTTGATAGTCCTATTCCTCAACCTCTTCTCTCGGACCTACAAAATTCTTTCTGGAATCAGCACCAAATGTCCTTCATCATCAAGGGGAGGCAACTCCTTTGACACTATCACTTGCTGCCCTACTACCTTCTTAAGACAAGAGTCAAGACACATGGAACACATTATGTATCTTGCTTTCTAGAGGTAGCTCTAGTTTATAGGCAAATTCACCGATCCTCTTCGGGACTTTGTATGGGCCATAGAACCTTGGCTGCAACTTTTCAACCCCTTTTGACTTTAAGGAAGATTGCCTATATTGTTGCAATCTCAAATATACTAGATCACCTTCTTGGAAGGTTCGCTCTGTTCTGTTCTTGTTTGCAATAATCTTTTGTTGGTTCTATGCAACCTGCAAATTTTCCTTGAGTGCTTTGAGAATGTATTGACTCTCTTGGAGCACAATCCTTTGCCTTTTGAGCCCTGCAATCCCCAAATATCAAATCTGCAAATGTTGGGGCATCATATACATACAATGCTTTAAATAGTATCATACCGATGGATAGATGAAAAGTAGTGTTGTAGCAGAATTCACTTAAATGCAGCCAAGTAACCCATGCCTTCTGCTACCCAGTGACATAATTTATGAGATATCCTTCAAGCCATTGATTCACCCTTTCATTTTTTCCATTAGTGTGAGTGTGGTAGCTTGTGCTGAGATCCAATCTTGTTCCCACCAATTTAAACAACTCTTGCCAAAATACACTAGTGAACTTACTGTCTCTATCACTGATTATAGATTTGGGCACACCATGCAATTAGAACACTTTCGGAAAAAGAGATCAGCCACTTGGCTTGCTGCAATAGTGGTTGGGGCAGCAAAAAATGTGCAAATTTTGTTAGCCTATCAACCACAAAAAATGCTATCTTAACGTTGACTTTTAGGCAAGTCGGTGATAAATTCCATTGATACACTTTCTCATTTTTGCTCAGGGATGGGAAAAGGTTGTAAGAGGCCAGCAGGATGTGTATGCTCCACTTTATTCTGTTGACATGCTAAACATGCTCTCACATGCTCCATCATCCAAACCTTTCCCTCACCCTTCTATAGGTTTTCAAAAAGCCAGGATGTCCAGCTAAGAGTGCATCATGAGCATCTTCTAAAACTTTCTTCATCAAGACTAATTCTAGAACCAAAAAGATTCAGTCTTTGTGGTATATGACATCATTAAGAATCTTAAAAGCATCTTCATATATCAGCCCATCTAATAAATCACATGCAAACTTATTTTTACAGTACTCTACTGCTAGTTGAGCCTTCCAATCATCAGGGAATTTCATTAATGTAAGGGTTGGGTTTCCTAGAAAGTGCAACTGCAACTATATTCATTTTCCCTTTCTTGTACTCTATGTCTAAATCAAAAACTTGGACTTTGCTTACCCACTTTTGTTGCCTATCATTAAGCTTCTTTTTGTGACAGAAAAAAATCTCTCTAAGATACAACCCCAGAAAACCTCCTTTTGTTGATGCTGTGAACTTCTCTAGGAGAGAGAGAGAGCGAACTTGCTTGTTTGTATGAGTGTCTAAATGAGGCACACCTGCCTTCTATTTATACACATTACAAAAACTGACTTTTACCCTAACAGGACTGACCTACCATGGGGAAATACAAAAATTATTTAATTTTTATTCTTTTCTTGTGTAATTTTTCCCCAGGGTTTACATTGATTCTTTATAGGGTTTACATGAGTAATTACATCAGTATGATCTCCCATAGGAGGTACAAGGAAATACAATACAAGTACAATAAGAATAACTTATGAAGTTACCCAAATTCCAACACTCCCTCTCAACAAGGAAGGTGTTCTTCAGATATGGTCATCATCAACATCACAAGCATCTGGGTCACTTTTGTACATCTCATTTGTCTCGATCATCTCTATACATACTGAAGGTTGTCAACGCTGTCTTCGTTCGTCGAGAGTACAGTAATCAACATCTCATCTACTACAAGTCAAGTCCGTCTCTAACCAAGAACCAAGACATGCTTCACACAGCCATCATCCACTACCAGTTTATCTAAAGTGTTGGTGGGAATTCTCCTACACCAAGTTGAGAACCAGGACTGGTGGGAATTCTCCAAAACACCAAGTTAAGAACCAGGACAATTTGAGGTCACCAGTGTACAAAACCATCTACTACTAGTTCATCTCGGGAGCTGGTGGGAATACTTCAAAACACCAAATTGAGAATCAAAACGTATAAGGGTCACCAGTGCACACAACCATCTGCTACCTGCCCGTCTTACAATGTCAATGGGATTTCTCCCATGCCAGGCTGAGATTCAGAACAAGTAGAGGCACCACTGTGAAAGCAGACTAGATGTCTGTCTCAACTTTCCCTCTCCACGAGGGAATCATTTTATTCTACTCCAAGTCTTCTGCGAAAGTGTTCAAACTTTGTCCTGAGAAGAGGGTTGGTAAGAACATCTGCAGTCTAGCCATCTGTCGAAACATACTGTAACTCGACCGCATTTTTCTGCACCATATCACGAATGTAGTGATATCGAATCTCTATATGCTTCGTCTTGTCATGAAACAAAGGATACAATGACATCTATATACAACTCTGGTTGTCATAGTGAATCACAGTTGGTCCTGGAATCTGACCAAACAATCCAGCAAGGAGTTTTCGAAGCCATATACTCGGCCTCTGCAATGCTAAGTGCTGTTGAGGTTTGCTTCCTGCTACACCAGGAAATCACTGCAGAGCCCAAATTGAAGCAACATCTAGAGGTACTCTTAATGTTAGCAACACATCCGTCCCAATCTGAGTGAGAAAATCCTTGCAATGTCAAAGCACATCCTCAAGCATATCTTAGACCATATCCCACAGTCTCACATAAGTATCTGAGAACATGCTTTGCAGTAACCCAATGAATCTGCCTCGGATCACTCATAAACTGGTTGTGAGTATTCACAGCAGTGTTACAAACATCGGCGATTTATCGCCAACATCGCAAGATATCGCGATGTCTCATTGCCGGTGATAATATCGACAAACATTGCCCGATATTTTCGACGATATTTCCAACATTGTTCACGGCGAAAAATCGCGATTTTAACGCGATTTTTACAAAAAATCACGAGTCGATCTTTTCTTTCGCGACAAGGTGAATATAGGTTAAAACATGCATTTTTTTTATTTGTTTTGTCTGTTTGGTTGCCGACAGGAGCTAGGGTATTGTAAGTCATGACTTGTCGCCTGTGAGTGTGCTCACTGTCGGGGTGTCCGGTGTTGATAGTCGGTGACAGTGTGCGAGCAAGGGAGAGTTGGGGTTGCGACTCGCGAGTCTACAAACTGCGACGATGCGAGCAAGAGAGAGCAGGGAGCAGGGTTATCCGTGGAGGGAGAGCAGGGACGCGGTCTGCTCAGTGCTAGTGCTAATCCGTGGAGATCCGTGGAGGAGAGATTTGTGGAGATCTGTGGAGTGATATTCCATTCCATTTTGCAAGGAACCCATTCTACGTGCCTATGTTCGAAGCTATTGCTATTGTTGGGTCGGGGTATAAGCCCCCCACTTATGAGGAGTTGAAACGTCCCATCCTTTATGATGAAAAGGTCGATTGCACTTCTAGGTTGGAGGAGCTTCGACGTTCATGGGATGCCACAGGATGCACCGTGATGTCAGATGGTTGGAGTGATAATAAGGATAGGACCCTTCTCAACTTCTTGGTTCATTGTCCTCGAGGCATAATGTTTATAAAATCCGTGGATGCATCTGCACAGGTCAAAGATGCAGCATTACTATGTCAGTTCTTAGATGAGTTCATCCAAGAGATAGGTCTGCAGCATGTTGTCCAAGTAGTAACGGACAACACTGTGAATTATGTGGCAGCTGGTAGGATGCTTATGGACAGGCATCCTACTTTGTTTTGGACACCTTGTGCAGCACATTGTATTGACTTGATCTTAGAGGATATGGGGAAGATCCAGTTTATCAAGGATGTCATTCATTCAGCAAGAAGGATCACCAAATTTATATACAATCATGCTTGTGTGCTTAGCTTGATGAAGAAGTTCACTCAAGAAAGGGAGTTGCTCCGTCCTGCTATCACTCGCTTTGCCACTTGTTTCATCTCTCTTCAGTCTCTCCTTACTTCTATGTGGGACTTGCAGACTATGTTCCTTTCAGCTGAGTGGCGTGCTTTATCAATTAGCACTAAACCGGAGGGACATGACATATTCATGCTAGTGTCATACCAGGAGAGCTTATTGGATGGGGGGAAGGAGGTGTGTACTGTATGTGAACCTTTGGCAAGGGTTCTACGCTTGGTTGATGGAGACAAGCCCGTAATGGGCTACTTGTATGAGGCCATGGATAGGACCAAAGAGCCCATTCATGCCTACTATGAGGACAAGGGGGGCAAGGGGCAAGCGAAACAACAATTGATATGGGAGGTGATTAATCAACGATGGAACAAAACACTTCATCGCCATTCATGCTACAGGCCTATTCCTCAACCCCGCATTCTCTTACTCATGTTGCTTCAACTTTTATGCAAAGGTAATGGATGGGTTCTTGGAGTGTGTCCAGAGGATGGTGCCAAGTGCAGCTGACCATTCAGAGATTTCCAAAGAGTTGGAAGTCTATAGGACGGCCATGGGAACATTTGGCTTTGATATGGCTATTAATGACAAGAACATAATACCAAGTAAGTTTCACCTTGTTTCAAAAATTAATTTCATTACTTTATTTGTTTTAAATTTCAAATTTTCAATGTCTTCTCTTATGTTCTCCAATTCATTGTAGATACTTGGTGGGAAACCTATGGCAAACGAGTACCCCATCTCCAAAAGCTTGTTATTCAGATACTAAGCCAAACATGTAGTTCTTCTGGTTGTGAGCGCAACTAGAGTGTATTTGAAAAAATACACACCAAGAAGCGCAACAGGTTTGAGAATTTGAAATTAAAATCTAAATTCATTATAACTTGTAATTTATGTCCCATGGGTAATTTATGTATTCTAAATTCTAATTGGATAAATTTATGGTCATCATATAGGTTAGATACCCAACGCATGAATGATCTAGTGTACGTCTCCTACAATCTCAGGTTGTGGATAAAGCAGCTTGAGAAAAAACCTGAGGTGGAGGCCATTTCATTGGATGACATTGACACCACTGTTGCATGGAGAGTGGAGATTAAGGAACCTATTATGGAGAAAGCCCCTGATTGGTTAGAGGATGATACACACGACATGGAGAGTGAGACATGGGACGATGACTGGTTAGACTCATTTGAGATTGTGCCACCACCGGAGCCACCAGTTGCACAGCGACCAGTCGCACAGCCACCAGTCGCACAGCCACCGATTGCACAGCCACCAGTTTTTGTTTCACAATCACCAGTTTTTGTTTCACAGCCACAGTCTCAGTCAAAGGGAGCCAGATATATGGGCAATGGTAACAGTAGCAGTGGTAGAGGACTTGATGAGGGTCCAGTACCTCATCATTCTTGTAGTTCTTCTAGAGTACATCAATTTCCAGGCACTTCTAGAGGACGACATAGTCCACGACGACGCCCGCGAGAGCATGGGATTTCTAGCTCTAGAGGCAGAGCCATTACTGGAGCGATTACCTTTACCCATAAAAGGGATAGAGGGAATGCATAGTTTACTTTATTTAGTTGATTTCATTGCATGAGATACCTGAGTTGAGGACTCAAGATCCAAGACACGATTCATTTTTTATGTGTGACGTATCACTAGACGTCTTATACATCTTATATATAGGTTTTATTTCCATATTCATGTAGCAATGTGTTCATTTGATATTCTTGTTGCTTTAGATGTTTAGAAAATTGAAAAAAAATGAATATTTTTGTATTTTTTTAAGTTGTCGATATATTGCCGATGTTTGCCAACATTTTTGACAATAAATCTGATAATTTCGTTTTGGACGCTCGGCGATAGATTCGCCAACACAATATTTGTAACATTGATTCACAGCAAAACATATATTTGGTCTGGTGTTCGTTAGATACATTAGAGAACCAATCAACTAGCGATACATGGTGGAATCAATCGTATCAGAATTTGAAGTAGATTCCTTCAACTTCTTGAAATTTGCATTCATCGGAGTAGCCATGAACTTGCAGTCCAACATCCTGAATCTCTTCAAAATATCTATGGTGTATTTTGCCTTGACTTAGGAAAATTTCCTTCTGCCTTTGCCATACTTCTAATCCCAAGAAGTAATGCATCAATCCGAGGTCCTTCATTTCAAACCTAGAGGCAAGCTTCCTCTTACACCATCCAATTAGTTTCTCATTTCCTGTGACCACATACAGGACCAAAATCAGTGGCTCATCATCCATAATTTTGTAGTAAAGATTAGGATCTGCATCACTCTTGGTGAATCCCAAGTTTACCAGGTATTCGTTTATTCGTCCATACCAAGCACGAAGTGCTTGCTTGAGTCCATATAATGCCTTTTTCCGTTTACATACTTGAGAATCATGGACAATAAACCCTTCTAGTTGTTCAATGTAAACTTCTTCTTCAATGATACCATTGAGGAGGGCGGTCTTTACACCCATCTGATGCCGCTTCCATCCCCAAGCTGAAGCAATAGCAATGATGGTTCTGATGGAAGTATATTGAGCCACAGGAGCAAATGTTTCATCATAGTCAATTCCCTCTTTCTGACATAATCCTCTGGCAACAAATCCGGCCTTATATTTTTCCACACTACCATATGCTTCGTGTTTAATCTTGAAAATCCATTTGGAAGTCACTACTGACTTCCCCTCAGGTCTCGGAATAGCCTCCCATACGTCATTCTTCATGATAGACGAGAATTCCTCCGTCATGGCATCCTTCCAAACTTGCTATTTAGATGCTTCTTCATATGTGGTAGGTTTTGAGTCAATGATGACTCATCAATGCTACATAACTAGAGAACCTCTGAGGTCTTTTGCTTTCTCGATGGGTTCTGTGTGGGGCTTTGTGCCCCTCTGCATCCTCCAATGTCTGTTGTGCCCATCTAGGCCTTTTTCGGCTTACTGCCATATCTGTGGGAGCATCAACTAGCTCAATTAGATCAATGGGATCGATCGGTTCATTCTTTTCTTCATACTCCCTCTTAAATCCTGGAGGGAGAGATGATCTCATCTCTTCGTTATCATCGATCTCCATATCAGATCCTCTTCCCTTTCATATAGCCATCTCTTCTTCAAAGGGTCACATACCTGCTCACTTCAATCTGACTCGATCTTGGGATGTATACTCTGTAAGCCTTTGAAAGCTCACTATATATGCCTTCTTTCCTAAAGGTTTTAGCTTCGTCCTTTTATCCTTGGGCACATGAATGTAGACTGGACAACCAAAGATACAAAGGTGGCCCACTTTTGGCTTCACTACTGTGAAGGCTTCTCCCGGAATCATGTTCTTCAAGATTTTATGAGGGCATCTATTTTGTACATAAACAGTTGTTTTGCACGCTTGAATTCCATAAGAACATTGGTATACTCTAGTCATGTATCATGGCCTTGGGTGCCTCCACAATCGTTTGGTTTTTTCTTTCTGCAACCCTATTTTGTTGAGGGTTGTAGGGAACTGTCAGCTCCCTCTTAACTCATGCTTCCTTACCGAAATCATTGAATTTTGTAGAGGTATATTCTCCACCATTATTTGATCTCAGGATCTTAATACTTCTTCCTGACAAATTCTCAACTTGTGCTTTGAATTCTTTGAATTTGTTGAGTACTTCCTCAGATTCCTTGGTCTTGAGAAAGTATATCCACGTCTTTCGTGAGTGGTCATCAATAAATGTTACATATTAGTTGTAACCACCCAATGAAGTAACAGTCATAAATCCGCACAAGTCTGAGTGGACTAGATCCAATATTCCCTTGGATCTGCTTTCACTTTTCGGAAAGGAACCCTTGTTATTCTTACCAGGTGCACATCCTCTACATATACCATCATGGTCTACATGAAGCATTGGTAGACCTGCCACCATGTTCCTTAATGTTGGGAGAGATTAGTTTAGATGAGATAGTCTTTTGTGCCATAGCTCATTAATGTTGGTGGAATCATGGACTAAAGCTTGGGTTGGTATGGTGCTCAAACGATACACCTCATGGCCACATCCGTCGCGGTCCTTCCCTCGCCACATCCCCTTGACTTCATGCCCTTCGCCTCCTCGCGCCCGTAGCGCCGCGCATGCTTCCCCCCCCCTCTCCTCAGCCCGCATGGCACCAAGACCCGTGGGCTTGTGCTGCCTTTCGTGGATCTATGTGGGGCTAACTAGAGCCGATTATGGAGGACCCAAAGAAAAACAAGGATAATAGGGAGACTTCAAAACCCTACATTGGGGATTTCAACAACAAAGGCCAATTTAGATACCTCAATCAATGCCACAATAATCTGAAATCGACTTACATCCCAACAAACATAGCCATGGAATCGGATTTTGCATTCTAGACGTCCCAAGTTAAACAAATGTTGAGGAAGATGGAATCTCTCGAAATGGAAAACAACAAACTCCCCTCGGAGGTAAACACCCTTTTTGGTAGAGTTTCAGAGTTAGAAGGGGACAATTTATCCCTCGGGAAGATATTACATGAGAGCAAAGAACAAGAAACCCTCCACCCCTCGAATAAGGCATTACACACAGATTCTTGACCTCAAGACCAAACACGAAGAAATCAGATCCTAACAGGCCACCTTCAAACAGGAAACGGAATCACACATCAATTCATGGGCATGTTGATGTAATTGTAACTTTGGAGTGTATTCACTTGTATATCTTATGTATTGTACCCCGATGTTTATTCCGGGAAGTGTTTGTAATGTATTTGAGTCATGTCATGCCTCGATGTTCCTATCAAGAGATTCAATAATGTAAACAAGTCATGTAAAGTCATTGTGGGTAACCCTCCTATTGATCAAGGGTTAAAGTCCCCACAGTTGTGGGGCCCTAGGGTTATTAGACTATCCTAGAGAAGTCGTCCCTAGGTGAGTTATTGTAAGTCGAGGCAATAGTCCCCACCATTGTGTTAAGGTTAACCCTCCTTGTTGATCGGAGGGGCAAAGTCCCCACAGTTGTGGGGCACTAGGGTTATTAGACTCTCCTAGAGATGTCGGCCCTGGTAAGTAATTGTTAAGTGAGGCCGACATGATGGAGTGGACATTAAGTGAACAAAAGAATATAAATAGAGAGTGAGCCTCTCTATTTATCACACATACACTCACTCACTGGGGCGCATGAGTGAGAGAGGAGAAGCTCTCTCAAGTGAGAGAGAGAGAACAAGTTGTTGGAGATCATCTTTATGTTTTCGGGTTTTACTGCTGCCATTGGTGCTCATTCTATCTCTGAGGAAGTTGTGGGGTTTTCTCCTTTATGGTCTCCTCGAGGAAAATTCTTTGTGTCTCTTGTCTCTTGTGTTTATTGTTGTGCATGTTATTCTCTCAGATAAGATCCTAAGATCATATTGCTCAAATGATAAAAATCTAACAGGGCACAAGTGGTTCGAGGAAAGGACAAAAACCCCTCCACTCTTATAGCAGTTGAGGAGGTAGTGTAAGCCAAACTCGTGGAAGAACGGACTAAACGGGCAAGGGAATTGAATTTTAAGGTGAGGGGTCTCCCTTTACCTCACCTGTTCTCGGATCCTATGGACGTGGGAATTAGATTCCTCTGGGATACCCTTGACATATCTCATATAAACCTAGACAAAGTCTGGTTGGGTCACGTCTCCACTCTCTTCCTCAGATTCTGAAACGCAACGGATCGACTATGTGCACTCAGGGCAAAATAGAAGTTGTTCTCCCTTCCCAGCAAGATATTCTTGAACGAGGACCTTATTAACACACAAGTTGCAGAGCTTAAACAGTCAATAGAGTAGGTCGCTGCAGCAAGGCAGGCAGGGAAATGGGCAATTCTTCCAGCATTAGATGTTGGCTCTTAGCCTGCTTCTTCTTGTAAGCCTTAGCCTTAGCCTTAGCCTGCTTCTTCTTGTAAGCAATTCTTCCAGCATTAGATGTTGGCTCTTCACTGACATTAAACAGAATGTCATCCAGGTCATTTTCTTCTGGAATAGTTGAGATCCTAGCTTTTGAGGAGTTGTAGTTAGTTGACCCTTGTAGTTTCTCTTCCGGTCTAAAGATGGTGATGGCCATCTCTACCACTTAGTCAAATGTCAAGTCTGCAAAATATCCCAAGGTCTAGGAAGACAACGGCAATTTCTTCTTAATGGGTTTTCACATGCTAAGCTCTGATACCATGTTGAATTTTTAGCATTAGCATGAATACTTTTAAAATTTGTAGACTAACATAAACAAATGACAAGTGCAGTAAACAACATCAACACATCAACACACTAAACACGAGAGTTTTTCACTGGGGAAACCTTTAAAGAACAAAACCCCAAAAGCATTAGTAATTCATCTCGTCAATGAGATCACTGAGTTTTTCCAAAATTCCAAAAGCCCTAACTAGGTTTGTACCACAGATCCACAAGTACAGAAGATAATCCAATTACATAGAAAAATGCCCAATTAGGGCTTTTAGCAAATTAGTGTTTGTTGCCCTAAACTTTCTCTCTCCTGCCCAAATTTCTGTTTAGACCTGCCCATATATGTTTGGCCTTGCCCGTACCTGCTGCCTGTACTTGCTCTACTGCCTGTACCTGCTCTGCTGCCCGTCCGTACCTGTTTCCTGTCTGTTGTTTTGCTGCCCGTCCATACCTGCTTCCTGTCTGTTGTTTTGCTGCCCGTAGGGCAGTCCTGCCTGCCCGACTTAGCCCGAGGCCCTTACAGGCTAGCCTGTGGGCTGCCTGTGGGCTGCCCGAGGGTCTGCACAAACCCGACAGCCCTAACAGGCCTGCGGTCTGCTGCCAAGACCCTCACTGGTATGCCAACAGGCTACCCGAGGGTCTGTGTGGCCACGGCATCCCTCTCGGGTCTGCCTGTAGGCTACCCGAGGGTTGGTCGTAGGCCAAAACTCTCACGGGCATGCCTGCAATAAGCTGCCCGAGGGTGCAGGAGGAGGGTCGAACCGTCAAGGAGCCTGCCTGGAAGAAGAGAGGGGCAGCCCAAAGAAAAATAAGGCTTCCCGTGAACCTTAGAGATTCCCGGTCAACTATGGGAGGTTTCCCATGAAAGTAATCAGCTGCCCGAAGGTGAAGAAGAGAGTTAGGGTAAAAACCCTAGCTCACAAAACTGATAAAAACTTGCAGATGTTAAAACCCTAGCTTAGGATTTATAGAAAACAAGTGTGAATGCCCTAGCTAGACTCATCAATGTTAGAGCACCACATCAATCTTCCTTCTCTTCAATAACCTACAAAATCTTCTGTTGGAGCAGCTTCACCTGTAAGAGCAAGAGTGTGTGTGATAATGAATGGATTGATCTTCTTTTATATCCTTTGGGTCACCTGTAAGTGGACCAAAATTAGAAAGAACAAAATAGTATTATTTTATTCTTTTCTCACTTTGACTTTTACCTTTAGTCTTCTTCAAGTGCCCTCTTGTCAATACAAGTGGTCAAGGTGGTCTTTCATCCCCACTCAAAGTACATCATCATAAACAGAGAGAACTACTAATGCTTTTATCTCATACTCTGTGTGACACCAAGATCGGATACTAAGGTGTCTTAACCAAGGATAGCTAAGCCTTGGAGAAGATCACAAATCCCACTTATCGAGGGTCAGAGTGCCACACATGCCTAGACCTGGTCTAGGGCTTATAGTGTCTTCCTAGCAACAAACCAGGTGTCTCAGCCATACGCTGCATAATTTGACACTAGGTCAAATACTTGGTAACGGACCAAGCGCCTCCATTCTCCCGGAGAATGGCTCTCAGCCCCGAGCCGAGTCCCTAGTCCCGGACTAGGTAAATTCCTGGTAACTGACCAGGTTCCTCCATTCAAAAGAATGGCCACTCAGCTCTAGGTTGAGTCCCCCAGTACTAGACTGGTTCCACATCCTGGTCCCAGACTAGATGTCACCATTCAACAGAATGGTCACTCAACTCAAGGTTGAGTCCCCCAGTGCTAGACTGGTTCCATATCGTGGTCCCGGACCAGATATCCCCATTCAATAGAATGGTCACTCAACTCTAGGTTGAGTCCACACCTTGGTCCCGGACCAGGTGTCTCCATTCTCCTAAGAGAATGGCTCTCGATGCTACTCAGAAAAATCAACAATTTTGTATTGGAGCATTGGTTGCCCACTTTTGAATACTATTGGACAGCTATATTCAGACTTTCAGTATCGAGTTTGATGTCTCATATTATATTTGGCATGACTACATGATATATATCAATGCTTTTTCTATATATATATATGTGCCAATGTATTTATTTGATGTCATTGCTGCTTTATATGCTTAAAATTATGAAAAAAAATGAATATATTTTGTGTTTTTCAATGTTTATTGCGGTTTGTCAATTTTTGCTAATTTGTTCGCCGATGCTGCCGAGAAGATGTTCTCTGGACCCTCGTCGATTTTTTGTCGATGCCGATGTTTTCCACTATGATCTCAATAATGAATAAAACCAATGCATGACGCATGCAACTTAAATGACGCATGTTGCATGCATTTTAAATTAGGCCTCACATTTCATGCATGTCACTTACCCCTACTTAAGTGGTCCTCTTTATCTGCTAATGACTTGTTATCACTGCTAATGTTGTACTTTTATCCCATGTGGCATTAGTCATTAATTAATTCCTTGTTTTTCAGTACCCGCTCGAACCTATGGGAATTGAATAGGTTAGCTGGTTGGTTCTTGTTGCTCAAGCAAAAGAGGACATTACATTTATTTACACCTCAAATTTATTTGGGTGATAAAATGCAATCTCTCCCTGAATTGTCCATCATGATACCTAAGTTACCGGAAACTTCTAGGAAGGGGAGGGGAAACTTCGTTCCCCGTTTCAGAAACTTAAACGGAGGGGATACGGCTTGGAAACGCCACTGAAACGTTTCCAAGCCGTATCCAAAAATTAGAAACGTTTCCATTCTGTTTCCAGTCGTTTCCTGAAACGTTTCCAGCTGTTTCCTTAAACGTTTCCAGCAGTTTCCTGGTTTTCTGAAACGTTTCAGCTGCTACAGGGTAAGTTTTTGACTAGAAATATTGATTTTTTGACATGAAAATGAACAAATAAATAACCCCAAAAGGCAAACTATAAAACCATAACCCTAAATTGAACCTCAAAACATAGATATAAAGCCTCAAAGCTTATAAATCAAGAGCAAAACCTTAATCCTAAATTGGTGAATGGTAATTTGACATCTTATGTCTCACTGATTGTGTTTCATTGTAATTTTCCAAAATTGATAGAGGCCTACCGTTGGTTCAAAAAATCATTGATCTATGGACATTTTATTATATCAAATGCTTGTCTACTATAGTGATAGTTTCACAGCCTAGTGTAGAAGTACAATGATTTTTTTTTTCAGTTTTTTTGCCAATTCCTCACAACTTCGTTTTAAATAAACCCCAATGACTTGCATATGTGATAAATCAACTTGCATATCAAAATTGATACAATGGCAGCTTTAGCCATACAAAATAACGTGCTACATTTATGAAGGGTTGCATAAAACAACACATATTTCCAATAATCTTCCAACAAACTTCAGTTTTCTTCTTTTCCTTTTTGAATTAATATGAACCCTTGACCTATGGCCTTATTTACTCCATTGCTAGTACACTCATATCCCTATCCTTATGTTGTGGAGAGAATTATGATGGTGCGTTGTTTAGCCAGTTCTCCATAAGATGTGCATGTGATATTTTAATCTTATTTCAAGCATTTTTATTAGTATAAACCATAAAACATAAACAACATATCCAAAGAAACTCATTGGTGTCTAGAGATAGTATTATTGCATAGAGTACAATATTGCATGTCGTCACACTCACACCTAAGTTGCACTAAAACATGAACTCACTTATTTATACTTGTGTGCTTAATTAATCCCCTTAAAACATGGTTGATTATGTCAACTTTAAATATCCAAGTCGGTTGCAAATCATAGACAATCCTATGAATTTAGGCCCTTTGAGAGCCAGTCAGTTAGTCCCTTTTGGAACCAGTCGGTTGGTCAATTGACTCTCACTTGCCTACTATTGATTGTCTCGTCAGTGAGTGGACCAACCTAAATATAACATAGTTGAGTCTGTCTTACATAAAAAATTGTGTTTAATCACAAATTTTAACAATTTTCTAGAGGCGTAAACAACGTAATATTTGTTAGATGGTAACATTTGGATACATTCATCAAATAATTTTAGGGTTTGAAATCGATGTTTAGAAGCAGTTGACATAATCCTGTTTAAATGCTTGCCAGTGGGTGACTTATCTATGGCACTTGAGATAGAAGAATATTGTTTAAGACAATATTTGAGTTTGCTGATTTTAATTGTTATAAATGAAACAACTACCTTTAAATCTAATTGATGAATGGTAGTCTAAAGTATGTATGTCTCATGGCCTTTTTGATATATATATATATATAAGTCTGCTGTCGTTTCCTTGCCGTATTGTATCCCACATTTTTCAAAATTTGTGGTATCCGTTTCCCTCCCCATATCTGTATCCCTTCCCGTATCCGTTTCAGTGCAACTTAGCATGATACTGGTTATATCTTGTAAGCTTGGGAAATTGCATGTACTAATTTGAAATAGGATTGTTCATGTATTACTTTATGGTTGTATTTTCATTTAAGTTCTCAGTGACCTTTAATATGGTAATAATAGTGAAGATACAATATGTTCCAAGTTTACCACTTCCCGCTCTCTTAACAAATACAATAACCTTTGTACACCACATTTAGGAATAGCTCTGCGTATATTTTCTTGTAGGCATTTAGGAACATTAAAGCACACATAGTGAAACCAATAATTGTTGTCAAGCTAGAATCCGGATGGACTCCCCTCACCAAATAGTGCAGAGTCTAGTTGGGACTTAGAACTAGGGAAAGATCTCACTGTTGAGCACACACTGCCACCCAGCCTTGTCAACATATTTATAGGCTTTGTGGTGACCATTCATGCAAGGCTGTGTCTTAATGAATGCATCTTTTAGTCATACATTAATGTCCTAAGCCATATAACATATATATATGACTTCGGACATTAATGTATGATTAAAAGGTATATATATAATTAACAACATTATTTTGTATACATAACATTGTTGCATTCTTTAGTACGCTTCGTCCTTGAACGGTTGTCATTTGTTTTATTTTATATACATAACATTGTTGCATTCTTTAAGACGCTTCATCCTTGAAGGGTTGTCATTTGTTTTAGCCCTCACGCTTCCCTTGATAATGCTCTTGATAATTTGTTGCTCTTAATTCCTTGGTTAAGCTTTTGATCTGATCTTCAACGACTTGCATAAATTCCTCAACCACATCCAAAATAGTAGGTCGATTCCTTGTGCTATACAAAATGCAACCAAGTCACCTAAACATCTCTTGAGTTTGTTACTCCCAAAAGTACAGTTGGCTGCTATATAACTGTTTTGACCAAAGTGAATCATCTGTTGTAAGTGCCATTCTGTCTGAATACCCAGCATAAAGGGTTCGCCAATAAACAAATATTGATAGAAAAATGCATGCTTTTGATGGCATTGAACCCATGTTCCTATGCTTAACAGATTGTTTGTGTCCAACTCATACAAAGATTGTTGAATAACCCTTTCCATGTCATAGACATCATTCCAAACTAAGTCACATGGTTCGGATTCGAGTTCGAGTTTGGCGAGGATTAAATTGAGTTCGAATTCGAATTTTTCCACGGAGTTCGAATGAGATTCGACATTAAGTTCGACTATATACATATTTCAAAATATAAAATATTAACATTACATATTTTACATATTATGCATTTAAATATATTACTTTATACCTTTATAATTAATGCCTGTATGATTAATATATAATATTGAAAAGACAATTAATAAAAAATAAATAGCACTTATGTTTAACATAGTCTACCTATTAATAAATTAAACCTATCACCTATCATACCTAATGGTCAATCTATTAAAAAAACATTTTCCAATCTAATAATCACATTTTACAATTTGTTACAATAATAAACACGTTTTAAAAATTAAAAGACCGTCGAGAGTCACCGGAGACCGCCGGCACAGTACATGAACACACGGAATACTAGCGGCAGCCAACCACTATTCTGGAATCTGCACACAATACTCTGTACCTCTGACTTACAGTGGAAGCAAATAGAAAAGATTCAAAAACACATGATCACAAGAAAGTTCAAAATTAAGGGTTCAGTGCCCTACGAAATCATGCTAAGTGAAATGGGGGTGGCTTCTATTGAAGCAATTGCTATGGTGAGACTCATAAGATATCTAAAAAGAGTTGAACAAATGGAAGAAGGTAGATGGCCTAAGGTTGTCCTCAATGACATATTGTGCAAAAGAAAGAAGACTTGGATGCGGCAAAATATTAAATGGCTTAGCAAGTGGGATATGTGCTTGAGCACGTGTCCTACAAATAGTAAAGAAATAAAGGCTTTTGTTATCAATAAGCTCCACAAGCGAAGTTGTGAAAGAGCTAGGGAGAAAGAGAAAGTATTATATTGAAGAGTTTAACCCTACCTACGATCAACATCAAAAAGCGTACATAGGGGCCAATATACCTTGGAAAGCCAAAATTCTCATTGCTCAATTAAGAACTAATTCCCATCAACTCCGTTGTGAGACCGGGCGTTGGAAAAGGCCAAAAGAAGCTTGGGCAGAAAGAGTGTGTATTTTTTGCACCGCTGGTAAAGTGGAGACAGAAAAACACTTCATTTTAGAGTGTGAAGCCTTTAAGGACAACAGGGCAGGTACGCAAATGTCTTGGCGGATAAATCTTGGGATGATTTATTTAACGAGGGGACTGTGGAAAAACTGGGGGCGCTCATCATCAAGTTGAACAGACAAAGGATTGAATTG
>LPNX010809588.1:0-62390 GCA_001517045.1 Pseudotsuga menziesii | reverse complement strand
TACCCTTATCGGCCAATAGTATTTTAATCCTTAAGCCTAATAAATTCAAAACTCTATATGGAAACGACCAAAGAAAATTTCATAAGTATCACAAAAAAAAAACATACCGTTGTGTAAAGTCACTTGCGCTTCGACACGGATTCGTATTTTCTTGCTACGTGAATTGTAAACAGATCTCAACAAACCAATCACTGATGTCCTTCACAGAGGGCCTCCAGAACATAGCCCTTGTGGTACAAGGTAAACCCCTCTTGAGCAGGTACTGAGTTCAACCGGCAACGGAACCAATTTGTTGGGCAATAGGGAAGACCCGAGTTAACGCTTATACGTCGCACCAACAAAAGACCCACCGTGTTGGCCCTTTCGGCAACAACCTGCGCGCAGGTTGCAGTCTCACCTGAAACAGCAATGGGGTGCCGTAGAATCAGGTTTCTGCATGCAAAGAGGGGTATTACTGTACCTTAGCCTTTCAAAGCAATTATTAATCAACTCTTGTAAAACTATCATTCATTCACATATGACTTCGCAGCATAATAAACAAACTAAACTTACATAATCCACTATGGGGAATTCACAGCGAAGCTTATTACTAGCAGTGATCTTATATTATCAGATGTATTCAGTTTAATGCATGAAGATAACAGAAGCAGAAACAACACAATAAAACCACAACACCAAATATAACGTGGTTCACCCCCAGTGTAGGGGCTACGTCCACAAACTGCGTTTTATTCCTCTTTCCTCAAAACCACAGTTTATCTGCGCACTCAGCTGCAGATCCCTTCAGTCCTTAACAGCCGCGCACACAGCAGCAGGCTTCTGCGCACACAGCTGCATATCTTTCTTTCTTTCTTACAAAAACCCTCTGCGCACACAGCTGCAAATCTTTCTTTCTTTCTTACAAAAACCCTCTGCGCACACAGCTGCAGAGGTCGTCCACGCACACAGCTGGGACTTATCCTTTCCTTACAAAACCCAACCTTACTTCGCCTTATCTTTCTTTACATCAAAAAGCCTAACCTATCCTTTTTACACAAGCGCTTATTTATACTGCGCAGTTTTACCAAAACCATGGTCTTAAACCATGGGCACCCAAAAAACCCTAAACCCTGGATTTAAACCACAGGTTTATTACAAAGCAGAGGGTTTTGACTTACCCTGACACCCCTAAGACTATTTTGGCTCATAGCTCCACTTACAAATTCCCTAATTAACCGCGGAGTTACCCAACATGGAGTATGCGCCCCAACAGTTGATGATACAAGGTGGCATCGACTTCAGATGAAGTACGAGTGGTAAGAATTTTGACTCCATACTGGAAGGGAGAAGCGGTTGGCTTACAATCTTTCATGTGAAAGCGACGAAGAAGGTCGCAAGCATACTTAGACTGAGAAAGAAAGATTCCTTCTTTGGTTTGCAAGACTTGGAGACCAAGAAAATAATGCAAATGTCTAAAGACTGACATTTCAAAATTTTGCTTAAGATTGGATTCCACATGGGTTGAAAGATTAGGGTCACTACTAGCAAGAATAAGATCATCAACATATAGAACAAGGATGATGAGACGGTTTCCTACTTTCTTGGTATATACATTGGGGTCAGAATGGCATCTAGAAAAATCGGTGTCAAGTAGAAAGCTATCCATTTTGGCATACCAAGCTCGAGGAGCTTACTTAAGGCCATATAAAGATTTCTTAAGGTGATAGACAAGGCTAGAGTCATTCTGAATATATCTAGGAGGTTGTTCCATGTAAATTTCCTACTGCAAGTCACCATGTAAGAATGCAAACTTGACATCCATTTGATAGACTTACCATTTATGTAAGGCTGCAAGGGAAATAACAAGGAAGATGGAGTTCATTTTTGCGACAGGAGCAAAGGTTTCATTGTAGTCAATCCCTTCAACTTGGGAAAAACCTTTGGCAACTAACCTTTCCTTAAGTCTTTCAACACTTCCATCTGATGCATGCTTAGTTCTATAGACCCATTTACATCTGATGACTTTCTTCCTTTTGGAAGAGGTACAAGTTCCCAAATATTGTTCGCCATTAAAGAACGATATTCTGCATCCATAGTTGCATTCCAATCTGGATTCCCTGAATCTTCTACAAAAGTCTCTAGATCATGATTCTCTGACACTTGAGCCAAAAGAGAAGAGGGTCGCTGGAACTAAGAACGTGTTCGATGTTGATCTCTAGGATCACCGACAAGATCACCAACTGCTTCACATGTTGAACGAAGCCATCGAGGAAGCAATTATGTTGGTGCAACTAGAGGAAAATGAGCAGACGGAGGTGTATTTTCATCCTCGTTGTCATCATCAGAAACTGGAGTTGGAAATATGTAAAAAAATTTGGAAGTAGAAGAAGGCACAAGCGTTGAATCAGGCTCGCAGGCCAAAGATGGCACAAATGCTAAGTTAGGCTCGTTGGCCAAGAGAGTTTCATCAAATTTAACATCTCTTCTAGTAATTACATCATGAGAATGTGTTTGAAGAAATCTATAACCTTTTACATCTTCGAAATATCCAACAAATATGCACTTTTCACTTTTAGGCTGCAATGCTTTCTATTTTTCATCCGGAATGTGAGCCCATGCTTCCCTACCAAACACACAGAAATGACTTTCATGTGGTTTAATTTTACTCCATGTTTCTTCCAATGTGGTAGCTTGTAAAGCTTTAGTGGGGGTGTGATTAACTATGTAATTTGCATAATTTATGGCTTCAACCCAAAATTGAATACTTAGTCCCTTAGCTTGTAGCATACATTTAACCATTTCTTTTAAAGTGTGGTTCTTTCGTTCAACTAAACCATTTTGTTGTGGTTTATATGGAACAGTGTGTTGTTGTTGGATTCCTTGTTCAGTGCAAAAAGTAGTGAACTTGTTGTTAACATATTCTCCTCCATTATAAGATATTAAGTTAAGAATTGGATGACCAGATTGTTTTTCAACAAGGGCCTTGTAGGCCAAGAAAATGTTAAATACATTGCTCTTAACTTTTAAGAAATAAACCCAAGTGTGTCTGGAGCAATCATCAATGGACGTTAAGAAATATTTGAAACCAGAATAGGAAGCAGATGGAAGACGACCACACAAGTCACTATGTACAAGCTCTAAGGGAACCGAGGCGTGCCAAGAGGCACGTTTGTCAAAACTGTCCTGATGGTGTTTTCCAAGTACACATCCAAAACAAACATCATCCCTACAAGACACCATCGAAAGAACTGTCACCATATTGTCTTTACATAGTTGTTGCAATGAGCGATACTTTATGTGTCCAAATCACGCATGCCAAAGTTTGCTCAAGTCATCACTATGAGCAACAAAAACTGAAGGAAAAGGTGATGACCCAAAGTTGTTAAATTTGTACAACCTAGTAATATCATCAACAATTATGGTAGCTAGGACATGCTTAGGATCTTTAAAATCCTTGATTACAACTTGGTGAGGTGTAAACGTTACAGTTTTACCTTCATGAGAATAAGTGATTTGATAGACTGGCAACAAATTGCAGGAAATTCTTAGAACACATAGTACATCACTAAACTGACCATTATCTACTAGAGTTGTTCCAAATTCCACAACTCTTAGAAATATATCATCACCAATCAATATTTGTTTGGTGTTGCATTCATTCATAGTAGAAAATATGGCTTGATCCTTAGCCATGTGATAAGATGCTCCAAAATCAATAAGCCACTCATTTGAAGAGGAAGAAGAAGATGCATTATAAGAAAAACAAGAAGCACAAAGTGCATGTCCATAAGAGGTAGATTCTGAAGACGAATCAATGTTGATTTGGTGTGTCTTCATTGCTACTTCGAAGGTTGTCATCTTCTTGAAACATTTAGATTCATCATGATTATCTTTCCTGCAACAGTTGCAATGGCGCTCAGAATTCTTGCCTTTTAGTTTGCCTCCTTTGTCATTTTTGAAAGAATGAGCTGATTGAGAGGGTTTGGGACCCTTGTTTGGCTTATTATTGCGAAAAATTTATTTCATGGAAGGCTTGGACTTCTCTTTCTGTTGGGCCAATAAGGCTTTCCCAGATGTATCTGCATTGCTAATCATTCCAAGATGTATGAGCTTATCTTGCTCTCTAATCAAGGAATCACAAAATGATTCAAGACTAGGCTCTATATAGCTAGTCAGATCCAAGGATTCTTTCATGGAGTAGAAAGTAGATACAAAAACAAAATATGCAGGTCCAAGTTTGGAAAGAATATGATAAATGCATTGGTTGTCTTTCCTTTTAATTATGCATTCTGAACATCATAGTCTGGGATTTTGTACTTAGATAAATAATCTTGAATGCAGGAAAAATCACTTGGATTTTAAGAAATCAACTCATTTCAAGTTGACGACTTCAAATTTCATTGTGTTTACCACAAACAACTTCCAACTTTTCCCATGTTTTATCCGATTCATTAATTCTAGATAGGTGAAATCACAAATCAGTAGAGAATGACATCCCAATCAATACATGAGCTTCATCACATTTACTTTCTCATTTTTATTTTCTTATTATCATCGGTGGGTTCTTTTTTTTTCCCTGAGGTAATTTTGTAAAGTCTCCTACTTCATAAGGCATCCTCCATACGATATTTCTATGAGAAATAGTTGGAACTAGTAAGTAAAATATCACAAGGGATGGCCATACTGTAAAATATTGGATGTAAAAAAAACAAATGGTTTGGATGCAAAGAGCTTGGAAAAATAGGTTGTCTAAAAAAAACGACACTAAACACCGACTCCAGATGAGGAAGTTATGCTTAATTGAAAAAAAGTTGAAGATGACCCCAAGAGAGACGTGGCAGATAGATGATTGACCAACTTAAATTAAAAATAAAAAATTGTCCAAGATTAACCTTTAAACTCACTTTATAAGAAAGTTTCTTTATGTGAATCACTTTTGTAAAATAAGTGAAATCTACTTTTATAATGATGTTACTTCAAATATTGCATACAATAAAACTAAAAAGACTTTCAGTGACTCACTTTTATAATTAAAATGAGATGAACTTTTACAATAAAGTAACTTAAAATTAGAAATCACATTCACCTTTTAAAAAAGTAACTAGCAAGAATTGAACTCAAGACTTATTAAGGAATAAAGAAACTTTGAACCAAGTGATTCAATATTAAAAAGTACATAAAACATGGGAAGGAGGAAGGTTTTTTTTTTACTCTTTTGTCTTGAAGTGTGTGATTGTTTCTTTTCCTGTGAATCACTTCACATAAATCGAAACAAAAAAACTTTGCCACACTTTTGGTATTATTCCTCGTTAACTTGCCCAGAATGTCTGTGTTTTCTCACTGTTTCTGATTTAGCGCGATCGCACAAGGTGCATAGCAAAGAGCATACGTAGTAGAGAAAAACCATTTCCTTTTTGTTTCTGATTTATCATGATCATGCAAAGTGCACGACAAAGAGCATATGCAGATAGGGAAGGCAACAATCAAAAACCAAAACAAAAAACTAGATCTAATAAATGGTCATATCTAAAATAGACGAAAACCTTTTTTCGATCAAACGAAAACTATTTCCCAATGGAAATGATGCTTTTGATACAATGGAACACCTCCCACATCCCAGAAATGAACAAAAAAATGAAAACCATAAACCCTTTCAAAGCTTCTAGATCATTAACGAAAGTGGCTCTTCATAAACGCTCTGATACCATGTAAAGTTTGTTGTTACACCCAAACCTACAGATTTTGATGAACATTTGAAACCAAGCACAAGGCCCTATTACCAGGATTGGTGGTTAGTCCACATTTTTGTATACCCAAAGATGTGACAATTATACCATGCGGTTGTACCGATACTCCAACATCTATAGCATCAAGCATTACATCGTTGGTTTCTTGTGGCAACCATTGCCACCATTCATGTGCTAGACTAGAGAGTCCATCCACTAACTGAATTGCAACTTGTTGTGTAGAAATAGTAGGGTCCTGAGATTTCTTATAAGTAACCCAATTGCCAAGTGTTGACAATATGGATTATAGTTGTCATTGATGTCAAAAGAAGTTCAATGATGACAAAGGAATAACCAAGGACATGATGGCAGAGTGAACTCAGTGAAAGACAAAGGAAAGACAAAGGTAGTGATGACTTGGAATGAATGATGAAAAGGCAGATATGATGACATAGAATAACGTAATTTATGGAAAATTGGTAAGAGACATTGCCTATGATGACAAAGCAGATGATGTGACATCATTCTGGAGAAATATGGCAATTGGTGAAAATCAGGAAACTGACTAATTATGGATAAATAGTCAAAACTAGTCTAAGAGGGTCTAAGAGAATGACCGGCATAAATCATGGGTTAGAGTAAATACCTACAACACATAGAGGTCTTGTAGACTTATGTTTTCTCTATCTGACCATGTCTTCAAATTATCTTGGAAGCAACTAAGGTAAAAGTTATGGACCTGCCAAAAAGTGTTTTAGGCAGATTGGATCTAACTAAGAAATTTGTCTTAGTGTCATAACAAAAGATTGGAACAATATTTTCAAATGTCCTCCAGAAGATGTGTGTGTGTCAGTAAGATCTAAAGATGACATGATCGTGCTCCCTGGTGAACTGACTATCTAGCAATGGAATTAGATTCTCATTTGGTTCTTACACGAGCGAATTATACACCTATCAAAACTAAGACAAATGTTAGTTTGCATGTTGATATTAAAATTGGATAAGTGCTAAAACAAAGAAATAGTGAATGAAGACGAGTTCCACAAAGGATCATAGATCCAACGGTCGGGAAGAATCTCGCACGAGATATGACAATTAAGGATCAATTCCGCAAAGAAAAGGCGAAAAAGGTGAAGTTTCGCAAAGGATCAAAGATCGGACGGTTGAGAATAGTTCCGCAAGCAGATTGACGATTCGGAAAAGGCGTTGGGGGAAAGTCATTGCGGGAATAGAAGTGTGGGTGTGGAACCGCAGAAATCAAAAGGTCAAAGTCATGGAAAAGTTGAGTTTCTGACTTCCAAGGCAAGTCCAGAAAGCGGAACTGTGGAAAGCAATCAGTCAAAGTTGTGAAAAGTTGAGTTTTCGGCTTCCGCATTTCGCGATGCGGAAAAGGCAGTGCGGAAAGGCAAGTCCAAAAAGCAGAACTGCAAAAAGCTATAAGTCGAAGTCGTGAAAGTTGAGTTTTCGACTTCCACATTCCGCGGTGCAGAAAAGGAAGTGCGAAAAGTAAAGTCTGGAAAGCAGAAGAGCATAAGCTCGTTTTTGGAAACGTTGAGTTTCCGACTTCCGCATTCCGCAGGGCGAAAAAGGCGAAAAGCGGAAAGGCCGTTGCAAAATGGTTGGTGTCGAAAGCTAACTGTGGGAAGGCCAATGTGAAAGCGGCAAGGTGGAAAGATGCCCATAGGGGTTTAAAGGAGCCTGCAGAGGGCATGAGGAAAGCTTGCAAGCCTAAATTTTGGCCATGAAAGATCAAGCCCGCATTTTTGAAGGTGATGAAGCCCATAGACTTGGGTTTATAGGTGCCCTCGAACCAAAGAGAGCATAAGCTCGCAGCTTTAAAGACTATGAAGCCCGCAGATGACATGAGTGAAGTTTAGAGGTCTGAAGATGAAGGAGCCCATGTTTTGATAAAGAAACATACCCAACAGCAAAGATGATGAAGCCAACAAGCTCGCAGCCATAGATAATAAAGCTAGGAAAGCCTGGAAGAAAGGAAAGCTTGTAGACAGAGATATAATTTAATTAATTAATTAGAACAAATTAAATTATAGATTCATAACAAAGACTTGAGAGGGCATGATAATTTGAAAGGGAGTGAGCTTGGTTTGAAGAGATGATTGAAGAATATATAAACAGAAGATCAAACGGTAAGTAAAGTGTCTATGTCATCCAAATCTATGCAATTGTAGCATAAGATAGAGACCAAAGCAAAGTAACAAGAGACAGTTTTTAAGAAGATTTGGAAGCTTAATAATGTCAAATTAGGGTGGCAGGGTGGTGCTAGGGCATGCTACATGCCTACAAGGATGTCTTAGCCTCCTTCCAGTAGTGGCTGGAGAATCAGGGTATTGGTGTATCCTTGTGTGTAGGTGTAGACAGAATCCTAGGTGTGAGTGCATCCTTCAGTAGTGGCTGAGAAACTTGGGGATTATGGTCTCCAGCAAGTGGGTGCTTGCAAATAACTATTGTAATTGTAAAAACAAAGTTTTGCAGATAATAGAAATGTATGGGTGGTTTACCTTATTAGGTTCCACGATAAATCATTGTGTCCAAATTTGTTTTTACATTTGCTAAAATAAAAGAAATTGTATGTTAATTTATGTCACTGATTCACCCCCTCCCCCCCTCTCAATGACTAGACTCGATCCATCACCAAGCAGATCTGTAGCATCATGTATCTCATTTCTAAGCCGACATTCTATTTTTAGGATGGGTTGCTCAGGAATTTGAGAGATCAAATTATTAATTTCATTGATTCCAAAAAGGAATCTGTGAGGAGCAGTAGAGGGATTGAAAACTTCTCCTATTAGTTCATCCATGTCAGGGATAGGAGGAGGGGGGGCTTGTAATCCTGGAGGATAAGGAAGAAGAGGAGGTTCAGTGTGACTGTGAGAGAGGAGCATATTCTATCATGATGAAACATCAACAAATCTTTTTTAGGAAGGGATTTTAGCATCTTTTTGAACTCAAAGACAAAATTCATTACTTCTTGAATTTCATCTTCTTCATTTTGACCAAAATCAAATTCTGGTCAATTATATTCTTCTTGAATATTCATCATGCCAAACGAGTATCTTCTTGAATGAGAGGCTTTATGTCCTCTTGAAGCACTTTCTAAAGTAGATTGGTTGACATTACCAGTTTGTTTTTGTAAACCTTGGGTTTTGATTAACAATTTACCCAATTCATCTAGTTTGTTTTCAAGCTTAACAGAGGCAACATAAATAGTCTTTTTCACTTCTTCAACATCATTCAAAAGATGGTCATGAATTCCATATTTGTATTAAGTAGAGAAATTTGATATGTTCTTCTTTCATTGCTTGTTTTAGTTGAAGGATGTCCATAGCTACATCAACTAAATTTTTGGATGTAAGTTGGTGTTGCAAATTTCCATTGTTAGCCAATTTATTTTCATCAGAGACTAATTCTAATGTAGCAAAGGATCGATAATTCAAGAATTCGATTTTAACTTTTCCATCTGGCTTGTATTGTTTGAATGGGGTATCTTGCAAGTTTCTTCCTAGAATAAAAGATTTAATTCCAGAAGGGGTAGTAACTTCATAGCCTGACTATGATCTAGAAAGAAAAAAATGTACACACGCGTGGTGAACTTTTATTCCTATGTCTTAGCTTATGGAATATTTTCTTTCACGATAGACTGTCTTTATCCTAACCTTTATGCTGAGTGTCATGGACAAATGAGAAAGAAGGTTCAGAGAAAGTTGCAGACAAAGGTTTAGACAGTATGTGTTGTCTTGAGGAAGAAGAAGAAGGATTTGAAGAAGTATATCGAAGTAACGGAGGCTAGAAATGAGGAGTCAAAAAATTATTTGGCGATCTGAAAGAATGCAAAGAACGGTAAAAAACAACTAGAGTACTTACAATGTATGGATTATTTAACAAGCTATATATTTTACATAATTCTTTGTATTTAACTTCCCATTATTTTGGGTATTTAATTCGAGTCCAATAAAATGAAATATGGGTGGATTGTTTTGATTTGTCGATTTCCACCACATTGAACAAGTGCGAGCCTTCATGGCATTTCTAAGAGGGGGAAGAGTATAATTTCCAAATTTGACCACAACTAAGGATTTTATTTGGATAATGTGGGAGCCAATGTCAACTTTAAATCCTTCTGGAAGAATATATGTCTTAAGCAAATTGTAGATGTATGGGTCATCCAAGCTAACAAAGTATCTAGGGAATATTGTGCCAAAACATGGACCATTGTGCAAGGGTCCAACAAAACCACCTATAACAACGCCGATGAAATCTGCATGCCGAGTGTCAACTACTACACAAAGAAAAGATATAGGTAAGAAGGACCGAACTAATGGACCAAGTCCACGCTTAATAGCACCAAGGGGCGCATAATTGTAACCTTTAGATTTAACCCAATCAATTTATTCTTTATTTATCATATTTATATGAATAGGATCTTATGCATCTGTAAAAGAAATATAAACTAAACTTGTTTTTATTTGAGTGTGGGATTGATATTCCTGCCACTTCATCTTATATACTTCTTAAGGTAAAATACATGTAAGTTCTCAATAAGCATATGGATTCAGATCATCGATGGTGATTACAAAAGATGAGGGTTCAACACTGGCAAATGATGATTATCTTTTAGCAAGCGAAACAATGTTTGAAATGGATTCATAGTCCATGGAATGGAGGTCAATTGAATCAAGAGAGGGATCCATGGAACACTTATAGCTTTATCGACTAGTAAAGGGAAATGTTTCGCTTTAGAGATTTCCTACAATACTTGATTGAGTAAACAAAGGGATTATGATGCCTAACTCTAATGGTTATGGCCTCAAAACATAAACTCAAATATAACTTTCTTTCCCACAGAGAAACCTCTTTGAAATATAGATTGATTCAGTACATTCATAAACTATAAATTGCACTACACACAAAAATATGTTGAAAATAGAATATTGGAAATATATATTAGATGTTGAAACTCACAGATCTAAGAAATATAACCGATTAGCTCTAATATTAGAGCCAGTTGCTATTTCAGATCTATAACTTTCAACATAATATAATATCTCTTTATTTCAGTTGTTGTGTAGTTCAACCTCTATTTTATTGTTCATGATTGTACTAAATCTATTTTATTATTAAGAAAGAGATCTAGGTGGAATGGTTGGCATACTCCAAGTCTAGTTTTATGGAAGTTATAAGGCCATAGTCGTAGGAAAAAGGTGCCATAAATCCTCTTTGTATACTCTTTTCAAGAAAGAGTTGTAGGATACCCACAAGCAAAACTATTTCTTTACTGCATGATACAAGCAAGTTTTCCATGGACCCTTTTATGGATTCGATAGAGCTTAATTCATTGGACTATGAAGCAAACCAAACATCTATCTCTTAAGCTGAAAGATGCTCGTCCTTTACTAATTTTGAACCTACTTATTTTATAATAACCATTGATGATCTGAACCCATCAGTTGATTGAGAACTTCCTGGAATTCTACCTAAAGAAGTTTATAAGCTACGTTGGTGGAAGTACCAATCTAATACTCAGATTAAAGTTAGTTCTATAGATGTTTCTTTCACATATAAAAAGGATCCTATTCACATTAACTTGATTAATAAATAACATATAGACTAGGAAAAATCAAAAGGATATAAATATGCACATTTAGGCGTTATAAAGCTATGTCTCTGCCCTTTTGGTTAGAAATGTTTTACCAGTTTCATCTTTGTATGTAGTTATTGACACCAGACATTATGACTTCATTGATGCTATCATCGATGGCTTCGCCAGCCCCTGCATAATGGCCCATGTTTTGACACAATTTTCCCAAAGTATTATGTTAGTCTTCATGACCCCCATACCTACAATGTTATTAAAGCATATAATATGCCTCAAGGTTTTAAAATAGACACAGAATCTAAAATCATTAATCTCAAATCTTTAGTCATTGTTTGCTTTAAGAATGATACTCTTCCCCCCCTTACCCACAAGTCCATGAGAGTTGGTGCTTCTTAAGTTTGGTGGAGTTTGATATATCAAAGAAATCCACTATGATTTCCTTTAATTGGACTGGTATCAATTACCCTAAATAGTGGGAGGTTAAGTACAAAGAGTTATTCCAAAAAGAAAAAATGTTAAATAAGCAATCCATTGTTAATACTACAGTTGTTTTTGGCAGATCTTCCCACTCTTTCAAACTTCTAGATGGACTTCTTACTTCGCAATTCACTCCTCCTCTTATAAGATCCGCCTCTGCAAATCCGTCCTCTTATTTCTCTCCTAATCAACCAGTCTAGAATGAACCCTGCACTACAAATCATGTCTGGCCATCCTTTTCTGGAGTTCATGACACAGAACATAAAGGACAACACACATATTGTCCTGCATGTAAGAATATACTTCACGGGTTGAGATACAAAAACAAGGAAAGACCAAGTATTTTTATGCTCCTCTTCCTAGAAGTAATCTAGGTTATGAAGTTAAGATCCCAAAAGAAGATACTTCATTTATTCCTAGAAAAAAAATTCTCGATGCCTCATTTAGGTAGTATACTCGTGATGGACAATATAAGAGAAATTTTTCCGATGGGTCATCTACGCATTGGAAACTATTTCTAATGAAATAAAACTTGCCAATTATGGAAATCTACAACATTAGTTGACAACAAAAAATTTAAATGATACGGCTTCTGACATCATCCAGCTTAAAAAGATAAGAAGGAAAAGCAAGATCAGATTTCCTAGCTTCGAACAAAAATGGAATTTCTAGATCATTTATTAAATGATTATGAAGAAATTAAAAAGGAAGTTATTGCATCATATATCAAGCTGGAGAAAAGATTAGATGTTTTGGGTAAACTCCTGGTAAAGACCAAAAATTTCTATAAAAGAATTGGCTCGGTTAGTTAGTCATCCCTAGAAATTACCTCTAGAGGACATAAAGAAAACCATACCAAAAGATGCTCGTTTTGAATTATGAGTATACAAGATGAAGACAAGAAACCAAAATTTACCTTTGGAAAAGATGAACATGAATTTAAGGAATTACAAGATCTGGTCTCTGCATTTAAAAAAATTCAAAGAGTAAGATCTAGTCTCCCAGCACGTTATCTTTCAATGATTTCACCCCCAAAATGAGAGGAACTTCATAGTCAATGTTCAATGTCAAATATCCCAATAGTATCCTCCTCTCAGATAGGACTCTCCCAAATTTCAGGACCCCCTCCTCCTATTACTGATTTCGATGATGTTATGCATGAAGCAACAAATCCTTCTTCTTCTCCTTCTCACAAATTCCATTTTGAGATAAATGGAATCAATAATTTGATTTATCAAAAGCCAAAACAACCTGTTCTGAATATCTAGTGCCAACCAAGATCAGAGATAAAAACAACAATTCAGTCCTTTGATGATGAAATGTGTAGGCAGTATGAAGAAGCTATAAAGAACCAAAGTTTGTAAAATCTAGAAGCATGCCTCACATCACTGAAGATGAAAATTCAGCTAATGAGGAAGAAAGAAATACATTGCTTCCTCATCCTTTCTCAGAACTTTCTTTAGTACTGTTTACAAGTCCTAAGATGTATATAAAAGTTAGTTTTTTCCTTCCAGGATTTAAACCCTATTAGTGGGACTGCATGATAGATCCTGGTTTCCAGATGAATTTGGCCAAAGGTTGTTAGGATATTTAGACACTTAGGAGTTAGTTAAGATCAACTTGTTATAATATATCTGCTAGGAAAAGTGTGTTTCTTTAGTATGCATTAGCATGCATTTGTAAATATTTAATCCGACGATCACGATATGTTCTAGACATATAGTGATCTGACGGATCATCTTTTCTTAGATCATAACTACCTTTGATCCATGGCTTAACACCCGATTGGTCCATTATATCTATTTAAGAGCATGGAGGGTCATTGGTTAGTTGATCGATTATGAGAAGCTCATTTGTAACTTTTTTTCTTTTGCATAATAAACCACCTCAAGTAGCTATTTGGCTGGGGCCATGGAGTGTTTCCCTTTCGAGGGTTTATACCACATGAAAACATCGGTGTGTCAATCTGTAATCTATTTGTGTGAGTGGATGCTCTATATATTCGGTCTTTTGGGAGTACCCTGTGTATCCGAACATGGTATCAGAGCATTTATGAAGAGTCGATTTCGTTGATGATCTAGATCTTGAACTGGTGTTGTCGAAGCTTTCAAAGGGTTTCTGGTTCTGAGTTTTTGTGGATTTTTGGGCTATGGGAGGTGTTCAATTGCATCAGGAGTGTCGTTTCCATTAGAAATAGTTTTTGTTTGATAGAAAACGGTTTTTGTATGCTCCATATACACCCATTTCATCAGATCTGAAGGTATAATGTTACAGCGACGTTTTTTAATTTTTTTTTAATTTCTCATATTTTTCAGATTTATTATCATATCTAGTTCTTTGTTTTAGTTTCGGATTGTTGCCTTCCCTATCTGCATATGCTCTTTGTAGTGCACTTTGCACGATCGCGACAAATCAAAAACAAAACAAAAAAGGGTTTTTCTCTACTGTGTATGCTCTTTGTCATGCACCTTGTGTGATTGCGACGAATGAGAAAACACAGACATTCCGGTAAATTTAACAACATCTAACCCCAAAATTGTGGCAAAGTTTTTTTTGGATTGTTTTTGTTTGTTTCGATTTGTGGAGTGATTTGTAGGAAAAGAAGCAAACACATAGATCGAGACAAAAGAGTAAAAATAAAGCCCCTTTCCTCATTTCCATCTTTTACGTACATTTTTCATATTGGCTCACTTGGTTCAAAGTTGCTTTATTCCTTAATAGGTCTTGAGTTCAAGTTTCATTAGTTACTTTTCTAAAGTGCATGTAATTTCTAATTTTAATTACTTTATTGTAAAAGTGCATCTCACTTAAATTATAAAAGCGAGTCACTTAATTCTTTTATGTTTTCCTACAATATTTGAAGTAACATCCTTGTAAAAGTGAAATTCACTTATCTTACAAAAGTGATTCACTTAAAACAACTTTTTTGTAAAGTGAGTTTAAAAGGTTCATCTTGGGAAGAAGGGGTCTTTTTTTTTGTTGGACAATTCTCTATCTACCACGTCACTATTGTGGTCATCTTCAACATTTTCTTTGATCAAGCATAACTTCCTCTTTTGGAGTTAGTTTTCAGTGTTATTTTTTTTAAACAGCCTGTTTTTCGAGCTCTATGAATCTAGAACATTGGCTTTTGCTTTTACAACCATTATTTTACAATATGGCTACCCTTGTGATATTTTACTTACTAGTTCCAACTATTTCTCATGGAAATCTCGTATTGAGGATGTTCTACGAAGTAGAGGACTTTTCAAAACTACTTCAAGGAAAGAAACAAAACCCACTTATGATGATAAGAAAATAAAATGGGCAAATAAATGTGATGAAGCTCGTGGATTGGTTGGGATGTCAATATCTATTGATTTGTGATTCCACATATCTGGAATTGATAAACCTGATAAAGCTTGGGAAAATTTTGAACCTGTGTTTGGTAAACACAATGAAATTCGAGGTCATCAACTCGAAAATGAGTTGATTTCTTTAAATCCGAATGATTTTTCTTGCATTCAAGATAATTTATCTATATACAAAACTCTTAGACTCTTATGTGCAGAATGTAGAATTAAGAGGAAAAAGAATCATTGAATCCAGCTAGTTATAATATTCTTTCCGAACTTGGACCTACATATTATGTTTTTGTATCTGCATTTTACTCCAGAAAAGAATCCCTGAATCCAGCTAGTTATATAGATCCTAGTCTTGAATCATTTTGTGATTCATTGCCTAAAGAGCAAGATAAGCTCATATATCTTTGGATGATTAGCAATTACAAAAGACCAAGCCAAAAGGAAAGAAGACTAAGCGTCATTACAACTATTGCGGGAAAGATAATCATGATGAATCTAAGTGTTTCAAGAAGATGGCAGCCTTGGAAGCAGCAATAAAGAAGCACCACATAAACCTAGATTCGTCTTCAGAATCTACCTCTCATGGCCATCTTCTTCTTCTACTTCAAATGAATGGATCATTGATTCTAGAGCATCTTATCATGTGGTTAAGGATCAGGCCATATTTTCTACTATGCATGAATGTAACACCAAACAAATATTTACTGGTGATGATAGATCTCTAAGCGTTGTAGGATCTGGAACAGTTCCAATAGATAATGGTCATTTTAGTGACGTACTATGTGTTCCAAAAATTTCCTACAATTTTTTGTCAATCTATCAAATCACTCATTCTAGTGAAGGTAAAACTGTAGCGTTTACACCTCACCAAGTTGTAATCAAGGATTTTAAAGATCCTCAACATGTCCTAGCTACCGAAATTGTTGATGATATTACCAGGTTGTACAAATTTAACAACTTCAGGTCATCACCTTTTCCTTCAGCTTTTGTTGCTCATGGTGATGACTTGAGCAAACTTTCCCATGAGTGATTTGGATACTTATATCACTCATTGCAACAACTATGTAAAGACAATATGTTGACAGGTCTTTTGATGGTATCTTGCAGGGATGGTGTTTGTTCCGAATGTGTACTCAAAAAACATTATCAAGGCAGTTTTGACAAATGTGCCTCTTAGCATGCCCCGGTTCCCTTGGAGCTTGTGCATAATGACTTGTGTGGTCCATTCAAAAATAAAGAACCAAATTATCCCGAGTCACAAAGAAATTCTTGCTCTCAAAAAGGATATGAATCATTTAAAGCTGTATCTAAAGCCTATAAAGTTTCTAATCATGACAGATTTAAAAAACATACCAAGAATATTTAAAAATGAAAATCTAATGGCAGAGAATAATTCTAGGATCTTAAAATGGTTTATGTGGCTCCAAAACTTTGATTTTGAAATTGTTTATAAACCAGCTTATCTAAATTGGGTTACTGATATGTTGACTAGAGAATAATTCCAGCCCAAGCCAGGCCTAAACATGTTCAGTGTAGACGCATGATCATATAGATCAAACAATGACAAAGGAAAAACATTCTAAAGGATGAAGCCATATTAGAGAAGAAATAGAGATTGAGGATCTATAAAGACCCCATGACAAAAGAAGAAAGGATACAATTCTTACAATATTCTAGCAAAAAGGGTGTAGATAAATATACAACCATATCTCTCATTAGACAAATCAATGAATCCCCTATGAAAATACAGATATTAGAAAGATAGGAGAAACAAGCATTTTTGGGTTTTCAAAATGTACTCCACCAACTCCAAGACCTCCATGAAGTATGGATTGATATTGCGAACACCAAGGGAAAAGAGTTGTATTATGCTGATTTAGGCACATGTTACTTAACATGGATGGGTGGGTTATCATTTAATTCTACAATTATGTCGAGAACAAGGATAAATCGTTATCTGGGGAAATACTTCCGCTTTAGATCAACAGCAGTGGTCAGGTTGGACCGAAGTTTGCTTGGACAAATTATGTCCTAGAAAAGATTGGGTTCAAAGACAGGCAAACTTCACTCTACATGTGCAAGCTGATATGATTGTCACCCATCAAAATGATATGTGGTTTAAGCTTAAATTGAGGCATCTTGGAGGGAAGTTCCCCACTAGACCTGCTAGTCTATACTGAACAAAAGTACAAGAAGCGTGATCGAGAAGGTAACAAAATAAACAACCAAGTTTATACAAGAAGGATCCCACTGAACTATAACATTGAGTCTACTTATGCAAGAGAATTTCGTTGTCACCTAAATCAAACCATGTTTGGATCCAACATAGAACAATGGTTTTCATACTACCTCTTTCTTGACATTGAGTTCGGGCTTGATGATTCTAATTCTGGCAATGACTCTTTTGAGTGTTCTTGTGGAGGCCAAGACATGCATGATGAAAAGTTAGATTACATTTGTCATGTTGGTTGGGACCCTCATGATTAGATTAAAAGGCATGGTGGGAAACTTTGTCTACTCCACATTGTAAATAAATTTTATTTTCTCCCTAGCTAGTAACTTTGTACTCTGATTCCTTCACATGGACCGAACGATTTATCTGACAAAGGGTACAATTTGATCTACCTCCAGTTGATAGAATCTTTTCCTTTGCTTACATTTGTCAGTTATACGTCCTCGATTTAGTGGTAACATTTGTATAAATAAGTCTTCACCCCACTCATTTGAGCATTCAAAGTTTGGAGTTCTAAAGTGTGTTTCTGTTTGAGTCGAGCACTGTGTATCCTCTGAGCTCGCGCATTTTGTGATTTGGCTCATGAGAAATAGTGATCTCAAGTGTAATTTTGTGTGTGTAAATACAACAATGTATGCTCTCCCTCTACACCTAGTACGATCAATTGGGATCAAAAACTTGTTGATCTTTAGTTAAAGAGTTTTTATATGTGACAATCTTCGCAATCCAAAGACAATCAAAATTGTTGTGTATTTGTGATATTTGAGATTGGGAGATTGGGAGTTTGAAGCCAATTCAGTCCTTGTGTTAGATCTAAAATACTTAAAAAATCATAAAAATAAAAACTAAATATTTATAATTTATTTTACTGTGATATTTAACATCCTATTCTTTGATGTACCTCCATATTATTCATTATATAATTGTATTGAGCGTAACATGATGTAATTATGATTTGATTACATTATAAATTTATGATTTGTATTGAGTGTAATTATGGTGTAATAATGATTTGTATTGAGTGCAACATGTTATAAATTTATGGTGTAATTATGATTTACATTGAGTGTAACATGGCGTTATAGAGATTCTTATGCTCACACGATAAATAATAGCATATATCATACAACTAAAAATGCACTACGGGATTGGAGTTGGGGGATAGGGTTTCTTTAGGCCTTAGACTGCTAACACAGTTGTTAGACTTTATAAAGGCTTTTTGGATGGGATCCTCATGGATAACATGGAATATGAAGAGGAATTAGTTAACTTTTCAAAAGACCCATATGATGGTGTAGACATTTGGGATGTAGTCGTGGGTATCCATCTAGCAGACAATCCCTCAAGGTTAGGCAGTGAATGTGATAGAAAACCGGCTCGGGTGCTCCCTACAACAAGTAGCATGGAGGTTTTTGGCCATCTCCCACCATTTTCTGAAGACTGGGTTTATAAAAGCTCGTTGATTGTTGGGAAAGAGTGAAGGCATCTGCCTTCCATTTCAAGCAAACTTTTCTCAAGGTGAAGCCTCTTCTCACTAATGCAAAGGTGCTTGAATTTTTATTGTCTAGGGTTTTAGGATATTATTCAGAGTGTTTGTACTAATAGGTGGTCACCAACAGTTTTTTTCAATAGGAAGGTTTCCTGCTAAATCCTACGTCTAGCCAAAGTCTTCCAAGTCTCAACTCCTTGCCATGAGATATGCATCTATTAGTTCCAAGTAGCTCAGTGGTTTGGTCGAGAGAAGGGCCTAGCCCTAGGAAGGTTAGCCCATGCATTAGCCATCTCCATGAGAGATGTTTTCAAGTTGTGAGTGCACAATCACAACAAACTCATCAAACTCCTTAGCGTAGGTGAATTCTAGAAGAGGTAGGAAGAAAAAAGCGAGATGCACATTGCAGAGAGAAGAGGATTGTAAATTAGTTTTTGGCTCGGAAATCAAGATGAACAATGTTGAGGAGGTCATGGACAAAGCAGTGGTTGGGAGAGCATAGGGAAAGCGTTTTGACCCTGAAACCCTAAGGGCTTAGGCAAGAAAAAATTGGGGGCATAAGATCAATTCCATACCTAGGGTCAAAGCCATGGTAAGGAGGTGGTTTGTGTTCTTCCTAGAATCTCTTGAGAATGCCCAATGGGTACTGTTGAAAAACTAGAGCATTTAGTAGATCCTTATCAACATGAAAAGGTGGTCTCCTCTCTTCGATCCCAAACAAAAATGGTTGAATGTATTGTTGATCTGAGTTTGTCTTTCAAATCTACATTCCAACATATTGGGAATGCCCTTGGTACTTTTTTGGAGGCAAATATGTCTTCTAAGCAGAGAGAGTTAATGTCGGTAGCACGCACCTTGGTGAAAACTGACACTCAAGCAGGTTTGCTGAAAGAAATGAAGCTAGTAAGAGGAGATAAATTCTTAGTTCAAACGCTAGACTATGAAGGAATCCCTTTCAAATATCAGCGATGTCACATAGCTGATATTGCGAGTGATTGATCCCTCTCTTTGCATGGCTCACATGAAGGGCAACCAAGCTATAAGAAGTTGCATAGGAGTGAAGGTGGAGGAGCGATCGACTACAACTTAGGGTCAAGACACCACTCATATGGATTTCTCCCTCCCCATAATGAAGGTTGAGGGAATATTCTCTCCGACATTAGGACAACTTACTCCTTGGGCCCTCTAGAAGAGATGATGATCAAGAATGAGGCAAGTCGTGTTGTCGATGCAAATGATGGCTTTTCGACATCAGATCTTGTTTTGAAACCGACAAAGGGTATGTCCATTAATGCTCAAATCTATAGTCCTTTTTAATCAATTTCCCTTTGAGAAGTCTGGCACTGCTAGTTCTTCATTACCCTCCCTCGTTGTCCCGACAACAACCTTAGTCTCTCCCCTTGTCCCAGTCGTGTGCACCATAAATAAGTGGGGTCCGTCATCTCCCCAAGCATAGGTCACTTCAGATGTTGAGACCTCTTCTAACTCCAATAGCACAATCATTCTCCATAACCTTAGATCCAGACAAATTCTAGTCTCTCAAGTTGGATATGGTAAGTCGTCGAGTCTTGGTACATTTTTGAAGTGTATCCCTCCTGGAGGGGAAGGGGTAGATAATCCCATCTCTACAAAGCTGAAGATTAGGCCATTGTTGATATGCTAGCAATAAAACAAGTTTCCATCAACATGGCACTTAGAGCACCGAAAGCCCTAGCTAGTGTTAATAAATGAAGATACTCTCCTTCAACTGTAGAGGGTTGGAGAACCCATCCAAAAATTTGTCACATAGGCATCTGGTATAGGCTAATAATAGCCCAGACATTATATTCCTTTAGGAAACGTTAAGTGAAGGTGAAGCAGTTAAACTTAACTAAAAATCATTGTTAAGAAATTGGAACTTTGTGTCTGTAGATGCAAGGAGACGTTTGGGTGGCCTTGTTATTGGTTGGAACTCAAGATTGATCAATGATGTTAGTTACTGGAGTATCCCCTCGGGGATTAGCCTGGATTTCCTCTCCTCTAAACTTAATCAAGATTTCCACATCCTCAACCTCTATGATCTTCACACAAAATCTAGGGAAAGGTTTTGGAACAATTTGCTCTCCAAATCTTTCATGAATCATAATGCTCTAATAATTGGTGGAGATCTAAATTTCTCAATTGTAGAAGCAGAAAGATGGGGTCCCCTTGCTAACCCTGATCCCCAGTCGAATTTCTTCCTTAACCTTTTTTAATCAAATGGACTTCTTAACATTGATCTAGTGAAATTAAATCCAACTTGGAGTAATAGGAGGACGAGACAACACCAAATTGCTAAGAGGTTGGATCGGTTTCTTATTTCAGATAATAATAGAAAAATTGAATGATTCCTTTTTGGTAAGACAATGGATTGATTCGAGGGGACAATCGGACAACATCCAATCCTCTTAGAAATTAAAGGTTAGGGGAACAAGCCTGGAAGTCCATTCAAGCTCAATTCATAATAGATTAAGGATGACTCTTTTCGTGAACTGATCTTTAGCTCTTGGGACAAGTATGAATAGGATAGTCAGACCAAGGCTCCAGTTAAATTTGTAGAAATATCAAAAGGGTTAAGATAAATGTACAGGAATGGAGAAAGAATAAAAAAAGGAAGAAGAAGACCATGAGCTCAAGGAAATCGAGGAGTGCTTCTGAAGGGTCTATGATTCAAAAGGAGGGGACTTTTCCTCGGAAGAGGAAAAAGAGCACTTAGTTTAGTTAGAAAGTGGGCGAAAGTCAATTTTGGCAAGCAAGGAAGAGGAATGGAGACTGAAAAGAAAGGTTGTTTGGCTTATAGTTGTGGATATGAAAATACAAAAATTTTCATGCTTTCACCCAAGGTAGGAAAAGGGAAAAAACCATCTAGATTCTTAAAAATGAAGATGGTATTGAAGAATCCTCTTTTGAAGGCATCACCAGATTGGAAAAAAGTCATTTCAAGAGGGTACTACAATTGCAGAAATTGCCAGAATTGCATAGTATTACCCGCATTTTGTCAATGGAAAAGATAATGAAGACTCAATGGTTATTGTCATAGAAGAGGAGCTTAAGGAAACTCTCCAAAGCTTCAAAAGGATAAAATTCTAGGTCTAGACGGTTTGTCGATGGAGTTCTATCTGGATTTTTTTTACCTTATTGGTCCGGACCTTCTGAGGTGGTGGAGGAATCCAAAATTAACGGCTGCATTCACCCTCCTTTCAATGCCACCTTCATTGAATTAATCCCCAAATCAAACAATCCCCTATCACTGGATGAATTCAAACTGATCTCTTTATGCAATGGGATTTACAAGATTATAGAAAAATCATTGCTCGGTGAATCAAGTGGATTTTATCATCTGCAGTCTCTAAGAAGCAATTTTTGAGATCCAAGCAAATTCATGAGGCAACTAGTGTTGCGTAAGGTCTTCATAGCATCAAAATAAAGAACATCAATGGCGCAGTTATCAAGATTGATAAATCAAAAGCATACGACCAAGTAAACTAGATTTGCCTCCGAATGATCCTAAATCAACTGGGCTATGGACTGTATGCAATCAGTATCCTTTGCCATTCTAATTAATGGAGCCGCATCTCCTTTTCTCATAGTTAAAAGGGGTCTTAGCCAAGGTTGCCCGCTTTCCCCACTACTTTTTTTGTTGGTGGCGGAAGCTCTTAACAGATCTCTAGTTGAAGTTAAGGATGTTGGAGTTTGTGCAACTTCAGAAGCTATTCTTATTGTCCTCCTTCTGGAGTTGAACTTGTTGTAATCATTCATACAAACTCTAGAAAGAACAATGTAAGCCTTGGGGTGAAAAGCCAGCAATAAAAGAATAAAATATAAATTATGAAATATAAAATTATATTGCTCCCCCAAGTGAAGTCGGCCCCAGTTAAATTCTAGGTGGGAAACCAGTATAAATAGGAGGCACCCCTCGTTATTTCACATAGCAGCAACACAACAGCTCAAACAAGTGCACAATTTTCTGGGAGAGAGAGAAGTTCACATACACTGCAGAAGAAGATTGTTTTCAGGGTTTCAATATTTGGAAAGCATTTCCATATTTTGCTTTCCTTTCTTCATTTTACTCTAAATCAGAATTATTATCTCTAGACGAAGGTTGTTGGGTTTTCTCCCATTTGGGTTTCCTAGGTGAAAAATACTCATGTTATTGTTTAGTGCTTTGTTTGTCTTCTAGTGATCCTATTGATAAATGCAATTAAGATATACTGTTATAATCTTAAGAAAATCTAACATGGTATCAAAGCAGTGCTAGAAGAAGTCATTGTCGGAAATCTGTCAGAAACCTGTCGAAACTAGGGTTTCATCTTTCAAGGTCTTCACTCCACCTTTTGGGAGAAAAAGAGCCTTGGGAATTTTTCTCTAAGAAGGGCGCATCTTTTGGTGAAGATAGAATTCCATTCTGAGGATTTTCAATATTTGACCTGATTCTACAGCTGCAACACAAATTAGGGTTTCAATTTTTGAACTACTCCCTTCACAGTTTTGGCTCAACTCTACCTCTTCTCAACTCACCTATCTAGGGCATATTTATCTACGTAGTCAGTTTTCCAAAACTCCAACCTTCATTTTTTACCTAGTCTCTACTAGGGTTTCAGATCGAAATCTAAAGTCAAGATGATCAGCATGAAGGTTGAAGATCGTCTGGAAGGAGCTTCCAACTTCATCCCCTGGAAGTCTAGGGTTCTTGTTCTACTAGAAGAAAATGACCTATTACAGTGTGTAAATGAAAATGTCCCAGAATCAGAAGCCGAAGAAGACAAACCTCGCTGGAGGAAGAATGATGCCAAAGCAAGAAGGATTTTGGTGGACTTGGTTAGAGACCACTTGGTTCCTCACATCTCATAAAAGACGACAGCGAGGAAGATGTTCAAAACTCTAAAGAAGCTATTTGAACATAGTAGCATCAATGTGACTCACATTGAGAAATCAACTGTCGAATATGAAGATGACAAAGTACGAGAATATTGCCTCATATTTCATGAGGATCATCGAGCTCCAAGACAAGCTAAAGTCCAGCAGAGAGAATCTTGAAGAAAAGGATCTCGTTATGACCACCTTAAATGGCCTCCCACCATCTTGGGATTCTTTCATCCAAACTATAAGTGGTTGAACTAAGTTGCCCAAATTTGATAAGTTATGGCTAGAATGCACTCAGGAAGAAACGAGAATCGCAGCACGCCAAAGACTTCATGGTACTCAACCTAAGGAAAATCAAACATTCATATCTCAAGCCAAGAAAGGCAAGGGATGGGAAAGGAAGTCATACATTCAAAAGCATCAAGACAAGAGATCAAGTCCTCCACCAAATCAGAAGAAACAAAAGAAGGATCTATCTCAGATCTAATGCTACAGGTGCAAGAAATACAGTCATTATGCCAGTAGCTGTTGAAGTTGACACAAAAGGAAGCATGAAGCTTCAACTGCTGATGTAGAAGAAGATCGTCATCATAAGAAACAGATGAATGAAGATCGTACATAATTCTTCTTCATATCATCCCTATCAGGTATTGTTCCCACCACTAGTGATACTAGGCTCATAGATAGTTGTGCATCTAGGCACATGAGAGGATATAATGAAAACCTCTTAGAAGTAGTTGAGAAGGATTCTCATCTTCAAGTTGTACTTGGAGATGATGCCAACTACACTATGAAGGGATCTGGGGCTACCTCCCTTCAACTAGAATCTAATGACACTCTACATTTAAGTGATTTGCTCTATGTACCTAGTATGAAAAAAATTCTTGTTTCCATCTCAGCCTTATAAGATAAAGGATATAAAGTAGCATTTTCATATGGAAAACTACTTGATTGGCAGAAGAAATCAAGCATGTGTACAAGCAAAGTAATTGGTATGAGAGAGGAGATCTTCTATCGACTGAACACTCCACTAGTCCAAGCCCTAGTCCATGACTCTACAAGTATTGGTGAGCTATGGCACAAAAGACTGGCTCATCTAAATTCTAGAGCTCTCCCAGTAGTGAAGAACATAGTTACAAATATACCAGTGCTACAGGTAGACCGTGATGGAACATGTAGAGGATGTGCACTTGGAAAGAATGCCAAGAAATCCTTCCGAGATAGTCAGAGCAGATCCAAAGAAATATTGGATCTAGTGCACTTCGACTTGTGTGGCCCAATGACAGTTGCCTAATTGGGAGGATAACATTACTATGTGACCTTCATTGATGACTACTCACGAAAGACTTGGATCTACTTTCTTAAGACCAAGGAATCCAAGGAAGTACTCAGTAAATTCAAGGAGTTCAAAGCACAAGCCGAGAATTTGTCAAGGAAGAGGATCAAGATCCTAAGATCAGATAATGGTGGAGAATATACCTCTACGGAATTCAATGATTTCTGTAAAGAAGCATGAATTAAGAGGGAGCTTATAGTTCCCTACAACCCCCAGCAAAAGGGGGTTGCTGAAAGAAAGAACAAAACAATTGTGGAGGCAGCTAAAGCTATGATTCATGACCAGAGTCTACCCATGTTATTATGGGCAAAAGCATCCAAAACAACTGTATATGTACAGAATAGATGCCCACATAAGATAGTGAAGAACGTGACTCCTGAAGAAGCCTTTACAAGAGTAAAACTAGAAGTAGGTCACTTCTGAATCTTTGGTTGTCCAGTCTAAATACATGTGCCCAAGGAGAAAAAGACAAAGTTAGAACCTTCAGGCAAGAAGGGAACATTCGTGGGATACAGTGAATCTTCAAAGGGATACAGAAACTATATCCTAGGATCTAGACAGATTGAAGTTAGCGGGGATGAGACCTTTGAAGAGGAAATGGTTGTCAGGAAAGTCAGAGGATCAGACATGGAGATCGATGATGAAGAAATGGAGAGGAGACCATCTTCCCCTCCCATCCAGGATGAATTAGCAAAGAAAGATGAACCCATTGATCCCATTGATCCAGTCACGATAGTTGATATTCCCGAAGATATGGCAGTAAGCCGGAAAAAACCTAGATGGGCACAACAAACCTTATAGGATGCAAAGGGGCATGAAGCCCCACACTGTTCTTTATGAGAAAGCAAAAGAAATCAGAGGTTCTCCAGTTATGTAGCATTGATGAGTCACATCATTGACTCAGAACCCACCACTTATGAAGAAGAATCCAGACACCAAGTTTGGAAGGAAGCCATGATGGAAGAATAACAATCCATCATGAAAAATGATGTGTGGGATATTGTACCGAGACTTGATGGGAAGTCAGTTGTAACTTCCAAATGGCTATAAAAAATTAAACATGGAGCAGATGGTAGTATTGAAAAATACAAGGATAAATTTGTAGCCAGAGGGTTCTCTCAGAAAGAGGGAGTCGATTATGATGAGACTTTTACTCATGTGGCTCGATACACTTCCATCAGATTGATCATTGCTATTGCTTTAGCTATGGGATGGAAGTTGCATCAGATGGATGTCAAGACTGCCTTTCTCAATGGTATTATTGAGGAAGAAGTATACATTGAACAACCATAAGGGTTTGTTGTCCATGGAAAGGAGTCCCACCTATGCAAGCTGAAAAATGTGTTATATGGACTCAAGCAAGCACCTCGTGCTTGGTATGGACGGATAGACAGATTCCTGGTGAGTCTGGGATTCACCAAGAGTGATGCAGAGCACAACCTTTACTATAAGGTTGTGAATGATGAGCCACTGATTTTGGTACTATATGTGTTGAATTTTCATATGCTTAGCTAAGACATCAGTAATTCATTTAATTTTCATAACAAAAGCATATAAACAGGATCACTGAACGATAGACAAGCACAACCATACAAAAGGAACACAAAGATTTATCCTGGGAAAACCCTAAAGGGAAAAACCCAGCAAAATCTTCCTCAATATAGATGCCCCAAAAAGATAAAAGATAAAAGATAAAACCAGCAAGGAGATCAAAGCCTGATCCTCCTCCTTCTCCAGATACTTCTCTTCTCCACTAATGTGCTACACCAGTGAGAGTGTGTGTTCAAATGAGGAGAGCTACACCTCTATTTATATTCATCCGTTCACTTCAATTAACTCATCCGACATGTAGGCTCAAGTTAATCATGTAGGCTCGAGTTACACATGTAGGCTCAAGTAACCACACTGGGGTGCTAATGACCCACCTTTACAATTAGAGGGGACAACCTCATGACTCTTATTAGTTCTTCCGATTAGAAGCATCGGGGTACAAGATAATACAAGTGCTTCTCCCGATAGGACCATCGGGGACCACAAAAGATACATATAGAATATTATTCAAAGTTACAATATTTCAACAACATGTTGATGACTTGTTTCTCACCGAAAATGAGAAACTTATCTTATGGTGTAAGAAGAAACTCACCTCTCAATTCGAAATGAAGGATCTTGGAAAATCTCTTTCTGCCTTTGCCATACTTCTAATCCCAGGAAGTAGTGCATCAATCCAAGGACAAAAAAAATACATGATAGATATACTAAAGAGATTCGGAATGTTGGACTACAAGTCCATAGCTACTCCGATGGATGCAAACTTGAAGAAGTTGAGGGATTCTGCTTCAGATTCAAATTTGATTGATCCCACTATGTATCACCAATTGATTGGGTCCTTGATGTATCTGATGAACACCAGACCAGACATTTGTTCTGCTGTGAATGCTCTCAATTAGTTCATGTGCAAAACAAAGCAGATTCACTGGATTGTTGCAAAACATGTGCTCAAATACTTACATGGCACCATGGAATATGGTCTACGATATGATTCGGAAAGTGACTTTAAATTGCAAGGGTTTACAGACTCAGATTGGGTCGAATGCTCTATTGATAGAAAGAGTACTTCAGGATGTTGTTTCAGTCTGGGTTCTATAGTTATTTCCTGGTAGAATAGGAAGCAGAACTCAGTAGCTCTCAGTACTGCAGAGGCTGAGTATATGGCTGCTAGTTCAGCAGCCTGGGAAGCAATTTGGCTTTGTAAACTTCTTGCAGGATTATTTGGCCATATTCCAAAGCCAACCATGATTCACTGTGATAACCAGAGTTATGTGCAGATGTCAGTGAATCCTCTATTTCATTACAAGTCGAAGCACATAGAGATTCGGTATCACTTCATATGTGATATGGTGCAGAAAGTTGCGATTGAGCTACAGTATATTTCGACAAATGACCAGACTACAGATGTTCTCACCAAGCCTCTTCCCAGGATGAAATTTGAATACTTTCGCGGAAGACTTGGAGTAGAAGAGAACGAATCCCTCCTTGAGAGGGAGAGATGACTGAGAGACACTTACCATACCTTTTCCTAGGTACCTCTGCTCATCCAGGTTCTCGGCCAAGTATGGGAGAAATCCCATCGGCAGATGAAATGAACTAGCAGATGGTCGAGTTCACATAGGTGCCTCTACTCATCCAGGTGCTCATCTAGGTATGGGAGAAATCCCATCGACAGATGAGTCAGACAGGTAGCAGATGGCCATGTGATTGCATAGGTACCTCTACTCGTTGAGGTTCTTCACCAGGTATGTGAGTACCCCATCAGCAATTGAGACAAATAGGTAGTAGATGGTCCTGCACGTGTGCTCATCCATAATCGCTAGCCAGGTATGGAAGTATTCCATCGGCAATAGAGACGCATAGGTAGCATAATATTTTCTCTCGGACATCCAGATAGAACAAAAATATAAAGACAACCTTCAGTATGTTTAGAGATGATAGAGACAGTATAGATGTACAAATGAAACCCAGATGATCATGATGTTGATGAAGAATGAAGAATACCTTCCTTGTTGAGAGGGAGTGTTAGAGTTTGTGCAACTTCAGAAGTTATTCTTATTGTCCTCCTTCAGGAGTTGAACTTGTTGTAATCATTCATACAAACCCTATAAAGAACAATGTAAGCCTTGGGGTGAAAAGCCAACAATAAAAGAATAAAATATAAATTGTGAAATATAAAATTATATTGCTCCCCCAAGTGAAGTCAGCCCCAATTAAATTCTAGGTGGGAAAACAGTATAAATAGGAGGCGCCCCTCCTCATTATTTCACACAGTAGCAAAACATCAGCTCAAACAAGTGCACAATTTTCTGGGAGAGAGAGAAGTTCGCATACACTGCAGAAGAAGACTATTTTCAGGGCTTCAATCTTTGGAAAGAATTTCCATATTTTTCTTTTCTTTCTTCATTGTACTCTGATCTCGGAATCATTATCTCTAGATGAAGGTTGCTGGGTTTTCTCCCATTTGGGTTTCCTATGTGAAAAATACTCATGTTAGTGTTTTGTGCTTTGCTTATCTTCTAGTGATCCTATTGATAAATGCAATTAAGATATACTACTATAGTCTTAAGAAAATCTAACAATACAGGCATTTGCATCTCCTAGCGTCTCAGTTTAACCCATCTCCTCTTTGTCGATGACATTCTAATCTTCAGTGATGGAAGCAGAAGGAATATGGATAAGATAGTGGAATTCTAAAAATCTTCAACCAACCAACAATTATGATTATTAATGAATGAAAATCTACCTTTTCTTGTTGCAACATTGATTTGGAAGAAGATAACTACATAGGCACAAAGCTTCCTTTTGCAAACGTTAATTTCAACCTGGGTCATAAATCTTTGGGATTCCACCTGAAACCCAACAACTACTGCAAATAGGACTGGTCGTGGATGATAGCTAAACTCAACAAATGACTCAAAGTGTGGAACCTGAGATGGTTTTCAAAGGTTCGTAGACTGGTTTTAGTCAAGTATATCCTTGAATGCATTCATGTATATTGGATATCTCTTGTTTGGGTTCCTAAACTCATTTTAGAGAAAATTCGAAAGATTTTTTTTCTTTCCTTTGGAGAGGTCCTCAAAAATCCTTTGCCTAGGTCAAATGGGATAGATTGGTGCTCCCAAAGGCCATAGGTGGGTGGGGATTAAAAATATATTTCTCTTTTCCAAATCCCTGGTTGCAAAGAGCATTTGGATGTTAATCTCCACTCACTCATTATGGACAGAAGTAATTATATACAAATACATTGCCCCAGAATTGTTAATCAATTGGATTCGAAAGTCGAACAAGAAACAAAATAATATTTCAAAAATTTGGAAGATTGTTCTAAAGGCTTTCGATCTTACTGGAAGCCACCTGACATGGAAAATCAGGAATGGTCGAAACTGTAGGCTGGGAATAGACCCTTGGACAAGTAGTGAAGGAAATCATCAGCTCTCTCAAGAGCTTCTTCTAGTATCAAGAGACAAAGGCCTTTGCACTCTGTCACAGATCGTTGATCATAATTATTCCACCTTGTGGAATCAAGGTTGGCTCAAGGCAAAACATCTTGAGCTCGAAGGAGAGAATTACTGGGAATGGAGCAACCACTTATTTGACTTAAGGAGAGCCCACATCAGAATTACTAACCAAGATGATGAGTTGACTTGGGATGCGAATCCCCATGGGTCTTACCCTCCAAAACAAGGTTATCTGTAAGGACCTGAGTATTAGCCTGAAAGTCTTGGCTAGGGGAATGTAGAACAGCAGGATACATAGTATTTGTGTGGCGAAAACATCCTATGGTCTGAATATAGATGTTGGTTCATTTACTGCACATATCGAAACCAGAGGTTTTGATTTGGAGTTTGAGAAGATCAGATAGGTGTTCATCAAACGAATAGACTGGGAAGTTTGGATAGCAATCAAACCAGACATGGCCATTTGACAGAGGGGAAACCACACCACCTATCAAGGAATCTGTGAATTTATTGTGTGTAATATCACGAACTGTACAAAGAACAAAAGTGTCCAAGCCTTTATGTGTTAAAGCACTAATACCTACTCGGATACATCCTAAGTGAAGATACTTAGTGCCATGGCGTTTGGCTTCAGCTTGAATTTCTTTTGGGTCCAGAAGTGCAATAGTCTAAGTAGTGTCACAATTCTCTTGTACTTCTGAAACAGCTTCTTTTATTTTAACACGACTAACAGCTTTAAGATGAAACATGCTTAAATCTACATGGACCTAGCTAGGGTTGACAGTAGGTAATTTCCAAGCAACTTGGGGGTTTTGCTCAACAAGTTCTAAATCAGCAGAATTTAAAGTTGTAGTAGAACAAGATTCAAACATATCTGACAAAGCAAAAGAACTAGTAGATGCTAAATTTTCTGCATGCTTAATATCTTTGAAAGACATAGATCTATCGATCATACCAGGTGAAGTCAACGAACCAGGGTCTGATACCAATTTTGTAGGCTTTTAAATCCTTTGCCAGCAGCTTCCTTCGATGAAGATAAAGCTTGGCAACTTCTCGGTTTCTATTGCTTCTTACAGAAACTCCTACACGAATTCTTACATGAACCTTCAAACGGATCAACACTTTGTCAATTCCCTTTTGCGGACTCCTGCCTTACGGGATTACAGACCTCTTGTGTTATTCAGATCCTAAGAGAACTTCAGATGAATCTCAGACAACAAAGAGCCAAGAGAAAGAAAACCCTTATTTTATTAAGAACACCTGATAGCAATACACAGTGATTACATAGGATAGATCTGAAGAGATACATCATACAAATACTTTAAAACAGACTAGGGAACCCAAAGGCGCTGAAGCTACCTTCTGCTCATTTCCCACACTCAGACTTGGGAACTCAAAGGCGCCGAAGCTACCTTCTGCCCATTTCCCACACTCAAATTCTAACTTACTTGCAGAGCTTTAACCTCCAAAACTTCTCTCTCAATAGCTTGCTTCACCCCTTATTTATAGGAAATTCGAGGGACAAGTGGAATCCTACTTTTCAGAGATGTCGGGACACGTATGTCCTTGACAGGAATAAAGCTACCTCTGGCTTTTCCGTAGATTCTCTGTAATGTGGGAAAAACCGCACCAAAAGTCGGAGAAGTCCTCCGAGTTACAGAGATTCATCTGGAAAGCTTTATAAACAAAGTGGAGATTTTATAGAATCAAATCCCACGGAAAACTTATTGAAAATACTAAAGGTTACACAGTGGAGATTTTTACAGAATCCCAGGGAAAACTGTCAGACACCATGGTCGGCCTGAAAGACATTAGTCAAAGTGCATTGAAGCATATTGATTATCATAATACAATGTGTCCCACATTTTGGTATATATCTGATGAATGACAATAGGGAGTCCTTGTAGATTCTGCACTTTAATCTTCATATGTACTAACCATTGATGATGGCTACTCAAAAAGCAACCAAACACTTGTTTTTCATCCATGACTTCAAATTCTTGTAAATCTCTTATTTTATTGAGTCCAACGCCATGTCCTTCATATTTGCTTTCAATAATATATGTGTCCACTGCGCTTCGGTTGATGCCGAATGTTTTCCACCAAGTAAAGAACCAATCAGGGATGTCAAACTGTAGAGCAGTCTGGACAGATCCGAATTTGACAAGGGAGGTGTAAGTCCTGTCAGAGTTATCTTTGCATAAAAATTCCCACCACATTTGTTTATACTCAGAATAATTGTAAGGAGTGCCGGGAAATATTTGGTCGGCTTGTCCTATTAGCCACCATCCAAGATTTTGTGGACGATTTAAGCAGTAGTACTGATTTTCTATCGCAGGAGTGACAGAAATTTTTTGCCAAATAGATTCAATATCATGAAAGGTATATATTAGTGCTTGAGATGCATCTATAGCTTTTCTAAGTGATATGTCATATATCAAACCAGGAATAGTACTTGTGGAAGTGGGTCTCCACCGAATCTCTGGTACAAACCTTGGGAGTAGAGAGCTTTGCTGTAGGTTTCTATCAATTACTTGAGTACTTGGTAATTGCCAAGTTGGTTGCCATTGTTGCTTGTATTCAGTCTAGCTCATACTTTCTGGAATTTCTCTAGTTTCTTCTTGATTATTTCTCCTTTCACTGACTATGATAAAACAGGTGGTAGGCTCGTTTGACACCTGCTTTTTTGCAGTCTATAAGAGATTTTCTTTGCTCAAAAAATCAGGCAAATAATTTTCAGATCCTTTAATATGTTCAATATCGAATTCAAAGTTTGAAAACAAAGCTTGCCATCTTGCAAACTTGGCATCACTAGCTTTTTTAAATTCTTTGTTCAAAACCTTGTTCATGGCAGCAGCATCTGTTCTTAAAACAAATTTTTTGTTGATCAGAAAAATTTCAAACTTTTGCACAGCATTTAGTGCAGCCTTGATTTCTTTGTCCAAAGCAGCATAGTTCTTTTCTGCATCTTGCCAAACTCCTGAAGCAAATTGTAAAATTTCTTCAGTCTTTCTTTTATTTTCTTTAATCCTTACTTGCTTAAGAACTACTCCCCATCCTTCATTACTGGCATCAGTTTCAACAATCTTTGGCAAATCATCATCTGCAACATAAAGAATAGGTAGAGTATGTCCCCTTTTCTGTTAAATTCCCCAATTGCTCTCAACTCATATCTCTTTAGAGCTTAGCAGCCCGACGTGGTGATTATTCTACTTCAGAACAAGAAAATACCATCCTATTTGATACATGGCATGAAAATCATAATTCCCACAACAATCTTTCTCCACCTACTTTGTCCAAATAATCCTTCCCTCATCCCAAATGTGCTGACATCAGTTTTCCCCATGACGATCATGTCTTAATGGTACATTCCATCCCTGCATTAGAAACTAATGACCCAAGACTCAAAGAAATCTTTAGCTACTGCAAACCCCCTGGAATGCCAAAATATGGCTTAGGATACCATTCTTCGCCTAGGATTTAACTTTCAGAATTTATAACAGATGGAAGCAATACTCTTAACTCAAAAAGACAGAGCTTGGATAAACCATACACACAGAGGATACAAATGGAAATGCAGATTATTATTATTATCAGAAGAGATATCATTACAGAGATATAGTAGCGGAAATACAATAAACTATCTCGTGATGCAAGCTGATTGCAATTACGCGTAGATACAGAGCAGGAGATCGTAAAACTTAGACACTCTAAAACTCAAACTCCCAATTCCATATGCCTTCCTCTAGGAATTCATCCTCTATTTATTACAAAAGGAAGATGCTTTCTTCCGACACAAGCTATTCAGCAAATCAAAGTACTTAGATTCGGGCATGAGTGGAGTGACTCATGTTATCTCGTCCCTTGTCAGGATAGACAGCCGAAAGGCATAAGGGGACCGAAGCATTGTACTCTTAAAGAGCTATGAAATGACTAAAGCAAGATGCTATTGTACAAAGTGGAGATTTTACTCAAAGAAAATCCCAAGGAAAAGATAAAAGTAAAATACTACATCCAAAGTGGAGATTTTTATTCGGACAAATCCCATGGAAACCATTATGAAGATTTACACAGTAGAGATTTTTATCAGGAATCCTACGGAAAACCTGTCTGCCATTAGAGTCATGCAGAAACACCTTACAATACATAGTGGGATACTTGAGGATATGAATAATGACGATACCCAAAACGTCCTATCAGAGAGTTGTCATAGAATTGTACTAGGACCTCTTTTTCAGATTGCCATCCGAGATCTTCATGATTATCTGGTGGGTCAAGGAATTCGTATCCCATGAACGGATTCAATTCTGGATCGACTAGTGGGTGGAAGACATCATATTGAGCATCTTGAATAGGAATATGGCGCACTGAGAATTTGTTGGTGACAAACCATTTGACATGACCACACCTTCTTGTGCTCTGTAGAAAAGTATGATGCTCTATCTCTGTCAGCTCTTGTACTGATTGGCTTTGGAATCCATTCTCGTGCATGTAAGGATTTGAAAATACGGGGATGTACAAATTATGGATTTGATATGGCCGAATAATATACTGACTGAGACCATATATTCGCCACCATTCATAGAACCAGGCTGGCATGGGATCTCTTGTTTCCAAAGCATTCACACTGGTACCTTCGAATTCAAAAGAAAACTGCACAGAATAGAAAAAGTTAGAAGCATAATTCTGCATAGTCATACCTGTATAGAATTCTTCTGCTTGGCGGTCTAAAGAATAGTTGTCATGGTTCAAATAGTTGTCAAATCTTAAAATAGTGATGTGGCAACTCTGCAGTTCATTTGGATCGTCTTCTAGGGAAAATAACTGATACTCAATAGTACCAATTTCTTCAAGATAAACCATTGCCGCCAATGCTTCTGCATTCAACCTTTGTTGTTTTTCCAATGTCCAAAAATAGGGATATCCATCTCTCTGTCTCATTTCTTTGAAGGGATACCAACCACGATCTAATTCTTCTAACATTAAATCTTTATTATATGCAATCCATCCTTCTGTGGTTTCAATTTGGACTTCTGTTTCTTCAAGCCGGATGAAATTTAATGAATGCTTTTCTAGAAATTCACGGCTTAGCATATCAGCAAAGCTGTTTTGCTGACCAGGAATAAACTCACTATCAAAATTATACTAACTTAATTGCATTATCCATCTTACCATGGCTGCATCTTCAAATTCACACTTCTGGATAGCATACTGTAATGCTTTGCAGTCTGTTTTAACCAAAAAATGAGTATAAATAACAAAATCTTTGAATTTTGTTATTCCAAGACATACAGCTCTTAATTCTATTTTCAAACTTGGCCAATTAAGCTGTGTCTTGTCCCAAAGTCCAGATGCATACTGGCAAATTTCAATTTCTTTCTTTTTGTTAGGGTTTTCTTGACAAAGGACTACACCCCAACCAATGTAACTAGCATCTGTCATGATAATCTTCTTCCAGTCTTCTTGAATAGGAGACAAGGGCTGAATGTTGCTGACGAGTTCTTTAATCTTCTGAATAGCCTGTGTATGCTTTTCATTCCAAGGGACTGGATCCTTGGACAATCTCTGATTCAACAATTTTCTTTCTTGGGCTTAGTGCTTCAAGAATTTGGAGATGTAGTTTAAACTTCCTAAGAATCGCTGCAACTGATTCTTATCCAAAATTTTATCAAGAAAATCATTAATGAATTTCAAACTTCATTGTATTACAGTATAAGCACCATACTGAATATTATACCCCAGAAAATCAATCATGGTTTTGAATAGTTTCATTTTTGTTGCAGATAAAACTATTCCATTTTCTTTCACTTTCCTCTTAAAGATCTTCAAATGTTTTATATGATCTTGAACATTATCAGAGTGGATCAGATTGTCATCAATATATTTTTTGCAGAAATGATCCATACCTGTGAAAGTTTCATCCATTATTCTCTGAAAGGCAGAAGGAGCATTGATAAGGCCGAATGGCATTATGTTCCATTCATAATGTCCTTGTGGAACTGAAAAGGCTATTTTCCGCTTCTCTTCTTCTTGGATGCCAACTTGCCAAAATCCTGATTTAAGATCAAACTTTGAAAATATCTTTGATTTTGAAACCTGTGCAAGTATCATGCTTGGCTTTGGCAGAGGGTATGCATCATAATCTAGAATTGCATTTAGAGGTTTATAGTTCACATCTAATCTAGGTTTACCTCTTGCAATCTCTGCATTTTTGTTCACATAAAAAGCAAAACAGGCAATTGGACTTTTGCTTTTTCTAATCAATCCTTTTTTCAACAAATCTGCAATTTCTTCTTTGCAGTACTTGAGCTGCTGTTCATTCATGGGAATGGCTTTTGATCTTCGCAGCTTTCCAGGAAAATCTTTTTTCATTGGCAAAGCAACTTCTTACTTTTGAACATGCCAAAAATCATTTGGATCATCTGAGCAATTTTCTTTTAATTTCTCAGTGATTTCTTGAATTTCTCTGTGAAATTTTCCTTGATCCAAAACATCTTCAGCTTTTAGAATTTCTTTCTTCATTTCTAATTTTGCCAATAGATTTTCCATTCTGTCAATTCTCTTAAGGATATTTAGAGAATTAGAATTGACAAATGGGAAGAATGCTTTCTTTCCATTATATTCAACAAAATAACAGAACTGACCAGTAGCTCTGTTAGTCATGGCTCCATGTGCATCAAAATTCTGAAAAAATGGAGTTCTTAAATACATTGCACAATCCATGCTGGGAACCAGTGGACAAACTAGATGAATACCAAGTTCTTCTGTTAGAAACACTTCTAGTTCAATTTCAGACTTAGTAGGAATATCACCACCAGCAGTTACTACTCTAGGACAAGTCGTAGGTCTTCTTAAATGCATACTGACAACAGAAGGATTTACAATGTTCAAACGGCTACCAGTATTCATTAATACTTTCTAGTACTCAGTTTGATTTCCTATTCTGACCTTCATCTTAAAACAATACATAACATCTTTACTGAATGAATTATAGCCTAGACCATATCTGTCGGATTCTGCTACTTCAGGTTGTTCTTCTGGTTCAGACATAGGAGGATGGAAAATATATTTTTCTTCTTTCTTTGACATAGTAGGATTGGATGAGGATGATTCTTGATTTAAACTGGTAATCCTATGACAAAGATTCTGGTGATTATTCATACAAATCTTTTTATTCTCCTTTACCTCTTTCCTGAGTTCTTTGATAGCTTGATGTACTGCAGGAAGAGTTTGAGGTAGATCTATTCCAAAATCAGCTTCTTTAAACTGACGAGTGAGATTTTCTACTGAAAATAGAGATGTAGGTGGAACATATCCTTTTGAAGGATTGTTCTTTTTCTCTGGTGGTTTGTTCAAATGATCAGTCAACAATTTCTTATACATTTCTTTGATCTGAGGATCAGATGCAGACATCATTTGAGTAAATAGATCTCTGGTTTTATCATCATTTTCAGCTTTAAACATATTTACAGAATTGCATCTGCAAATATCAGGATCACTGCAATTGCAATCATCATTGCATTCTATGCAATGGGGATCATAGCAGACTTCACTATCAGAAGTATTATCCAAATCTTCAATTTGATTAATTTCTTTTGATGTATCTGAATCATATCCAGAACTACTGTAATCATCAACACAATTAACTTTACCTTTCTTCTTCTTATCAGGTAATGTTTTCTTACCTTTGTTTTTCTTTGGCTCTGAACATTCTGAAGAAAGATGACCCTTTTTCTGACAATTATAACAGACAATAGACTTATCTCTGCCAAAGATTTTGGTCTGTTTGTAGGGCTTTGACTTGTGTTGTGATTTTTTATGAGGTGGGGAAGACTTGGCATTCTTTTTATGTGCAGGCTTGCGACGTCGATGCCCCCCAGAATGGCGAGGATTTCCCAGATGCCATTGCTTACATAACTGTTGATAGCCATGGGGTTTTTTAGGATTAGTAGCTACACAAGCAACTTTCATCTGAGTGCAGAGCTCAACAATAATGGCTTTGACAGTTTGACGGATAATACCAAATTTATAATCTCCAGTCTTTCCAGGAAATTTAGCAACTAAGGCAGTTGAGACCCAAGCAGGGAGTGAAGCAACGAAGATCTTTTTCCATTTAGGTTCAAGGATCTGGTCAGTAGACAGACTATGAAGACGATGGAGATATTCATTGAAGTACTCATCAAAATGCTACATATTATGCAGTTTCATGGCAAGCAGAGTGATAGTGGTAATTTCATTGGTTATAGTGGGGAAACCAACAAAATTCACTTGAATTGCATACAGCAAACAACCAATCATGTTACTAGTAGGCAGAGTAGTAACAGGATCCATATAAGTGCTACCATCAGCATTGGTAACAACAGAAATTTCCCAAGAATGCATCAAATTTGGGCATTTTAAAATTTCAGCTCGTAACCACATATCCAGAATTCCTTCAAATCCACTCATAATTCTTCTAGTTGCATTGATAGGACCAATATCATCGGCAAGATATGTTCTATAGCAGACCAACATAGAATGTAACACAGACATTATTTCAGCTTCTGTACAATTGTCTATGTTCCAGGAATAGGTTGAACTAGCAGACCAATCTTTATGATATTCAAACTTCATAAGATCTCTGCGATCAAGAGCAGGGGTCCATGTGGAATGATAATTGGAACGATGGGTAGTGGCATGAACTTGGATATCAGTATCAGCAAGCAAGTCTTCTGCAGAAGGAATTTGACTCGCTGAAATACCAAACTATTCTTTGTCAGGAGGGGAAAAATTATTTACATACTGCTCAAGGGTTTCCAGATCAGGTTGATCATCAATTTTATGCAAACTGGTTTCTGGAGTATCAGGAATATCTAACTGATAAAAAGAGATTCTCTCAGATTCATGAGCAGGTGATGATTGTTTGGAAGGCATAAAAATATTTGGATTTGAATAGGGAGTCAAGGTGTAATCAATATCAGGGGAAGGAAAGCTTATTGGAGTAGGAGTTTTTATCAAGCTTTCAATTGAAGAGGAAGCGAGAGTATATGGCATAGCAGTTTTTGGTTTAGAAAACAACATTGTAGTCTTATAAGATTCACTGCTACTGCGTGGGTTAAGCTTTTCGACACTAGTGCTGACAGTCCATACTTGCTTCTTGATAGTTTCCAAACTAGTGTTTACTTTAAGAAATTCCTTATCATGAGAGACTGTGATTTCATGAAATTTCTTATTTGTCTGGATAGCCAACTGATTCATGCTTTTGGCCAGAGTATGATCATTATCGGAAAGAGTAGTGATATTTGTATTCAGACATGTAGTATTATAGTCTTGTTTCTGCAAGACTCTATCCAGTTTTAACTGAATGGCAATGACAGCTTCATCAATGGACATGAATTCTTTTCTGACATATTTTTCTAGACTTGACAAGGCTAGATTTGTCAAGTTGGTTGCTGCAATAGATTCTCTATCTGTCAGAGAATTGTCATCTAACTGTGATGGAAATAAATGGAACACTTTTCCATCTTTTTGACTGATTACAAAATTTTTCCAAGGTGGAAAATCAGTCTCTGTTTCAGTAATTGATCCATCTAATAATTCCCATTTATGTTTGATGGGATTACCTGTTCTCATCATGTTTATGCTGAACTGTAAGCATACTTCTTTTATTAATTTCTCACCCTTATTCCTAACTGCAATCAAATGTCTTGGCAGATTAGGTTTTTCTAACATACGATGGATCTTAGGGGAGAAGACATGCAACTGTAGTGGAGAAGGAATAATGATTTGATGTTGCTCTAACTTTTCTTCAACATAAGTTTCAGGATTCTTTCTTTTCTGCTTAGCTTCATTCCTGAATTGTTTTTCCAGAGAAGACTCTATCTGGTTTAGAGCAAGATAGTACCACTCATAAAATGAGATCCATTGATTACTGGCTTTCATATAATCCTTCCATGCAGAAGTATTCTGTTCATTGAATGTTTTTCTATCCTTCTTTTCCAAGAGATGGACTTCTTGCATGTACAAATTTTCTTTTTCATGCGTAAAGATGTCCCAGTTGAACATCTTCTTTTTCCATGCATCTTCTGGATCATAAGGGCCTATACCCTTGAATATCTTTAGAAATGCTATGATTTCACTGTCAGAAGGCATTTCTATATTTGCAGGTATTTTGTCAATCGGATTTTTTCTATAAGTTGGAATGGCTTGAGGATTGACAAATCCAAGTCCCGTGGACTGATTATGTGAAACTGTTTGAACAAGCAATTCTTCTTGAGGATTGAAGAATCAAACAGTTTTATATCTGACTTCATTATCATCTTTTGCAGGGATAAATTTGATCATATTGATTCTTCTAGAATCATTAGATCCATGAGGATGAGGCATATTAGCAGAGAATTGACAAGAAGTTTTGGAGCAGTGAGGATGGTCACAAACTGCTAAAAGAGGCAATGGTGCTGGAGGAGGTATTGGACGTATGCTAGGAGTTGGCTTTAATAAAGCTTTGAGCTGTTCTAGCATTTTTGGCTGAATCATAACCATTTTCTCAGATTGCTGTAGACTAGGAATAGCTCTACTAACAGTTTGAGTTGACTGTGGTCGAGGAAATCTAGTAACAACTTGATTATCAGATTCGGTGATTATGGACTGTGTGATGCTAATAGGTTGGTGTGATCTCTTATGCCAACTAGTAACCCAATCAACTGGAGGAATCAACTGATTCTTTTTTATGGCCAAAGGTGCTATGGGGTTACAGGATGAGTCATATTGTATCAAAGTGACAGTTCCCGTATCTTGTTCTGTAGGTTTTAAGATCGCAGGAATTGTTGTATTATAGAATCTGACACAGGTAATATAAATCACAGTCAAGTTTTTTGAATTGGAGGCAAACCCTTCATAGCCTTGGGTTTGTATGCCAAGAGTTAAGCACTTAAGAATGTTGGGATCATCTAGAGCAACTGAAAAATCTGGGAAGACATCATACTGGATGGGACCATCAGAAAGGCTAGTCTCTACCCCCCTGATCAAAGCTTGAGTAAAGGAGGACCAACGATTGTCCAGGAGAGCAGGGAAGACAAATGTGGATTGACCACGACGATGTAAAGCATTCAAACCAACACGAACCATTCCCAGATGAAGGAATTTATAGCCATATTTTAAGGCAGCTTTAATATGAACGGGTTCCAATAAAGGGACAGTAAGCATTGTATTGGAATTCATATCGGTGCGGAGAGAATTTTATTTAATTTTGATTTGGCTTAATGCTTTCAAGTGAAACGGAGATACATGTTTATAAACATCAGTAGCATTTACAGCAAGCAATTTCCAAGAAACAGAGGGAGAAGTTTCTTCTATGTTTAAGCAGGATGATGTAGAGGTAGATGCAGGAGACGTGCAAAGAGATTCTAATCCAGATCGAACATTTTATTCTGCTTCTAACTCATCAAAGTGTTTTGAACCAAAATTTCCCATAACTGAACTGGAATCCATTATATGTGTAGCTATTACTACCACTTATACCACAAGTAATAGTACTAAGACAGTCTAATATACTTTACTATTATGCAGACTGAATATAGACTACAAAATAATCTTGGAGGAACTGTGCGTTCTGCTCGAAGGCTTGGATTTGAAACCAAGTCTAGACAGACTAAATATACCACAAGTATCCAAGAAAATATTTACAGGGCAGATAATAGAGAGCAAGAACTGGAAGTATGAGAAACGGAGGAGAAATATGGGAGAACCTGAATTGATCGATCGCGGCGATGCTCTTCAAGAATTTGCGGACGAATTAACATCCTTCACGCCTTCAACACGGCTACAACGGCAACACGATGTCCTTCTTCAAACAACAGCAACTCAGACGATGGATTTTACACAGCTTAGTGTCTCTTAGCATATAGCTCACTCAGACCCGATTCAACAAACAACAGAACATGGCTCTGATACCATTCTTCGTCCAGGATTTAACTTTCAGAATTTATAACAAATGGAAGCAATACTCTGCTAAATTAAGAGTATTGCTTCCATCTGTTATAAATTCTGAAAGTTAAATCCTGGGCAAAGAATGGTATCAGAGCCATGTTCTGTTGTTTGTTGAATCGTGTCTGAGTGAGCTATATGCTGAGAGACAATGAGCTGTGTAAAATCCATCGTCTGAGTTGCTGTTGTTTGAAGAAGGACGTCATGTTGCCATTGTAGCCATGTTGAAGGCGTTGAAGGCTGTTAATTCGTCCGCAAATTCTTGAAGAGCATCGCCGCGATCGATCAGTTCAGGTTCTCCCATATTTCTCCTCCGTTTCTCATACTTCCAGTTCTTGCTCTCTATTATCTGCCCTGCAAACATTTTCTTGGATACTCGTGGTATATTCAGTCTGTCTAGTCTTGGTTTCAAATCCAAGCCTTCGAGTAGAACGCGCAGTTCCTCCAAGATTATTTTGTAGTTTATATTCAGTCTGCATAACAGTAAAGTATATTAGACTGTCTTAGTACTATTACTTGTGGTATCAGTGGTAGTAATAGATACATCTGTCATGGATTCCAGTTCAGTTATGGGAAGCTTTGGTTCAAAACACTTTGATGAAATCGAAGCCGATGAAAATATTAGATCTGGATTAGAATCTCTTTGCACATCTCCTGCATCTACATTTACATCATCCTGCTTAAACATAGAAGAAACTTCTCCCTCTGTTTCTTGGAAATTGCCTGCTGTAAATGCTTCTGATGTATACAAACATGTATCTCCATTTCACTTGAAAGCATTAAGCCAAATCAAGATCAAAGAAAATTCTCTCCGAACCGATATGAATTCCAATACAATGCTTACTGTACCTTTATTGGAACCTGCTCATATTAAAGCTGCATTAAAATCTGGCTATAAATTCCTACATTTAGGAATGGTTCGTGTCGGCTTAAATGCTTTACACCGTCGTGGTCAATCCACATTTGTCTTCTCTGCTCTCCTGGACAATCGTTGGTCGTCCTTTACTCAAGCTTTGATCGGGGGGGTAGAGACTAGCCTTTCTGATGGTCCCATCCAGTATGATGTCTTCCCAGATTTTTCAGTTGCTCTAGATGATCCCAATATTCTTAAGTGCTTAACTCTTGGCATACAAACCCAAGGCTATGAAGGGTTTGCCTCCAATTCAGAAAACTTGACTGTGTTTTATATTACCTGTGTCAGATTCTATAATACAACAATTCCTGCAATCTTAAAACCTGCAGAACAAGATACGGGAACTGTCACTTTGATACATTATGACTCATCCTGTAACCCCATAGCACCTTTGGCCATAAAAAAGAATCAGTGGATTCCTCCAGATTATTGGGTTACTAGTTGGCATAAGAGATCATGCCAACCTATTAGCATCGCACAGTCCATAATCACTGAATCTGATAATCAAGTTGTTACTAGATTTCCTCGACCACAGTCAACTCAAACTGTTAGTAGAGCTATTCCTAGTTTACAGCAATCTGAGAAAATGGTTATGATTCAGCCAGAAATGCTAGAATAGCTCAAAGCTTTATTAAAGCCAACTCCTAGCATACGTCCAATACCTCCTCCAGCACCATTGCCTCTTTCAGCAGTTTGTGACCATCCTCACTGCTCCAAAACTTCCTGTCAATTCTCTGCTAATATGCCTCAGCCTCATGGATCTAATGATTCTAGAAGAATCAATATGATCAAATTTATCCCTGCAGAAGATGATAATGAAGTCAGATATAAAACTGTTCGATTCTTCAATCCTCAAGAAGAATTGCTTGTTCAAACAGTTTCACATAATCAGTCCACGGGACTTGGATTTGTCAATCCTCAAGCCATTCCAGCTTATAGAAAAAATCCGATTGACAAAATACCTGCAAATATAGAAATGCCTTCTGACAGTGAAATCATAGCATTTCTAGAGATATTCAAGGGTATAGGCCCTTCTGATCCAGAAGATGCATGGAAAAAGAAGATGTTCAACTGGGACATCTTTACGCATGAAAAAGAAAATTTGTACATGCAAGAAGTCCTTCTCTTGGAAAAGAAGGATAGAAAAACATTCAATGAACAGAATACTTCTGCATGGAAGGATTATATGAAAGCCACTAATCAATGGATCTCATTTTATGAGTGGTACTATCCTGCTCTAAACCAGATAGAGTCTTCTCTGGCAAAACAATTCAGGAACGAAGCTAAGCAGAAAAGAAAGAATCCTGAAACTTATGTTGAAGAAAAGTTAGAGCAGCATCAAATCATTATTCCTTCTCCACTAGAGTTGCCTATCTTCTCCCCTAAGATCCATCATACGTTAGAAAAACCTAATCTGCCAAGACATTTGATTGCAGTTAGGAATAAGGGTGAGAAATTAATAAAAGAAGTATGCTTACAGTTCAGCATAAACATGATGAAAATAGGTAATCCCATCAAACATAAATGGGAATTATTAAATGGATCAATTACTGAAATAGAGACTGATTTTCCACCTTGGAAAAATTTTGTAATCAGTCAAAAAGATGGAAAAGTGTTCTGTTTATTTCCATCACAGTTAGATGACAATTCTCTGACAGATAGAGAATCTATTGCAGCAACCAACTGGAAAAATATAGCCTTGTCAAGTCTAGAAAAATATGTCAGAAAAGAATTCATGTCCATTAATGAAGCTGTCATTGCCATTCAGTTAAAACTGGATAGAGTCTTGCATAAACAAGACTATAATACTACATGTCTAAATACAAATATCACTACTCTTTCCGATAATGATCATACTCTGGCCAAAAGCATGAATCAGTTGGCTATCCAGACAGATAAGAAATTTCATGAAATCACAGTCTCTCATGATAAGGAATTTCTTAAAGTAAACACTAGTTTGGAAACTATCAAGAAGCAAGTATGGACTGTCAGCACTAGTGTCGAAAAGCTTAAGCCACGCAGTAGTAGTGAATCTTATAAGACTACAATGTTGTTTTCTGAACCAAAAACTGCTATGCCATATACTCTTGCTTCCTCTTCAATTGAAAGCTTGATAAAAACTCCTACTCCAATAAGCTTTCCTTCCCCTGATATTGATTACACCTTGACTCCCTATTCAAATCCAAATATTTTTATGCCTTCTAAACAATCATCACCTGCTCATGAGTCTGAGAGAATCTCTTTTTCTCACTTAGATATTCCTGATACTCCAGAAACCAGTTTGCATAAAATTGATGATCAGCCTGATCTGGAAACCCTTGAGCAGTATGTAAATAATTTTTCCCCTGCTGACAAAGAACAGTTTGGTATTTCAGCCAGTCAAATTCCTTCTGCAGAAGATTTGCTAGCTAATACTGATATCCAAGTTCATGCCACTACCCATCGTTCCAATTATCATTCCACATGGACCCCTGCTCTTGATCGCAGAGATCTTATGAAGTCTGAATATCATAAAGATTGGTCTGCTAGTTCAACCTATTCATGGAAAACATAGACAATTGTACAGAAGCTGAAATAATGTCTGTGTTACATTCTATGTTGGTCTGCTATAGAACATATCTTGCCGATGATATTGGTCCTATCAATGCAACTAGAAGAATTACATGTTCCTTCAAGGAATTCTGGATATGTGGTTGCGAGCTGAAATTTTAAAATGCCCAAATTTGATGCATTCTTGGGAAATTTTTGTTGTTACCAATGCTGATGGTAGCACTTATATGGATCCTGTTACTACTCTGCCTACTAGTAACATGATTGGTTGTTTGCTGTATGCAATTCAAGTGAATTTTGTTGGTTTCCCCACTATAACCAATGAAATTACCACTATCACTCTGCTTGCCATGAAACTGCATAATATGCAGCATTTTGATGAGTACTTCAATGAATATCTCCATCGTCTTCACAGTCTCTCTATTGACCAGATCCTTGAACCTAAATGGAAAGAGATCTTCGTTGCTTCACTCCCTGCTTGGGTCTCAACTGCCTTAGTTGCTAAATTGCCTGGCAAGACTGGAGATTATAAATTTGGTATTATCCGTCAAACTGTCAAAGCCATTATTGTTGAGCTCTGCACTCAGATGAAAGTTGCTCGTGCAGCTACTAATCCTAAAAAACCCCATGGCTATCAACAGTTATGTAAGCAATGGCATCTAGGAAATCCTCGCCATTCTGGGGGGCATCGACGTCGCAAGCCTGCACATAAAAAGAATGCCAAGTCTTCCCCACCTCATAAAAAATCACAACACAAGTCAAAGCCCTACAAATAGACCAAAATCTTTTGCAGAGATAAGTCTATTGTCTGTTATAATTGTCAGAAAAAGGGTCATCTTTCTTCAGAATGTTCAGAGCCAAAGAAAAACAAAGGTAAGAAAACATTACCTAATAAGAAGAAGAAAGGTAAAGTTAATTGTGTTGATGATTACAGTAGTTCTGGATATGATTCAGATACATCAGAAGAAATTAATCAAATTGAAGATTCAGATAATACTTCTGATAGTGAAGTCTGCTATGATCCCCATTGCATAGAATGCAATGTTGATTGCAATTGCAGTGATCCTGATATTTGCAGATGCAATTCTGTAAATATGTTTAAAGCTGAAAATGATGATAAAACCAGAGATCTATTTACTCAAATGATGTCTGCATCTGATCCTCAGATCAAAGAAATGTATAAGAAATTGCTGACTGATCATTTGAACAAACCACCAGAGAAAATGAACAATCCTTCAAAAGGATATGTTCCACCTGCATCTCTATTTTCAATAGAAAATCTCACTCGTCAGTTTAAAGAAGCTGATTTTGGAATAAATCTACCTCAAACTCTTCCTGCAGTACATCAAGCTATCAAAGAACTCAAGAAAGAGGTAAAGGAGAATAAAAAGCTTTGTATGAATAATCACCAGAATCTTTGTCATAGGATTACCAGTTTAAATCAAGAATCATCTTCATCCAATCCTACTATGTCAAAGAAAGAAGAAAAATATATTTTCCATCCTCCTATGTCTGAACCAGAAGAACAGCCTGAAATAGCAGAATCCGACAGATATGGTCTAGGCTGTAATACCTTCAGTAAAGATGTCATGTACTGTGTTAACATGAAGGTCAGAATAGGAAAACAAACTGAATATTGGAAAGTCTTAATGGATACTGGTAGCCGTCTGAATATTGTGAATCCTTCTGTTGTCAGTATGCATTTAAGAAGACCTACGACTTGTCCTAGAGTAGTAACTGCTGGTGGTGATATTCCTACTAAGTCTGAAGTTGAACTAGATGTGTTTTTAACAGAAGAACTTGGTATACATCTAGTTTGTCCATTGGTCCCCAACATGGATTGTGCAATGTATTTGGGAACTCCATTTTTTCAGAATTTTGATGCACATGGAGCCATGACTAATAGAGCTACTGGCCAGTTCTGTTATTTTGTTGAATATAATGGAAAGAAAGCATTCTTCCCATTTGTCAATTCAAGTTCACCAAATATTCTTAAAAGGATTGACAGAATGGAAAATCTATTGGCAAAATTAGAAATGAAGAAAGAAATTCTAAAAGCTGAAGATGTTCTGGATCAGGGTAAGTTCCATAAAGAAATCCAAGAAATTACTGAGAAATTAAAAGAAAATTGTTTAGATGATCCAAATGCTTTTTGGAATGTTCAGAAGCAAGAAGTGGCCTTGCCATTGAAGAAAGATTTTCCTGGAAAGCTGCGAAGATCAAAAGCCATTCCAATGAATGAACAGCAGCTCAAGTACTGCAAAGAAGAAATTGCAGATTTGTTGAAAAAAGGGTTGATTAGAAAAAGAAAAAGTCCAATTGCCTGTTTTGCTTTTTATGTGAACAAAAATGCAGAGATTGCAAGAGGTAAACCTAGATTAGTTGTGAACTATAAACCTCTAAATGCAATTCTAGATTATGATGCATACCCTCTGCCAAAGCCAAGCATGATACTTGCACAGGTTTCAAAATCAAAAATATTTTCAAAGTTTGATCTTAAATCAGGATTTTGGCAAGTTGGCATCCAAGAAGAAGACAAATGGAAAACAGCCTTTTCAGTTCCACAAGGACATTATGAATGGAACATAATGCCATTCGGCCTCATCAATGCTGCTTCTACCTTTCAGAGAATAATGGATGAAACTTTCACAGGTATGGATCATTTCTGCAAAAAATATATTGATGACAATCTGATCCACTCTGATAATGTTCAAGATCATATAAAAGATTTGAAGATCTTTCAGAGGAAAGTGAAAGAAAATGGAATAGTTTTATCTGCAACAAAAATGAAACTATTCAAAACCATGATTGATTTTCTGGGGTATAATATTCAATATGGTGCTTATACTGTAATACAACGAAGTTTGAACTTCATTAATAATTTTCCTGATAAAATTTTGGATAAGAATCAGTTGCAGCGATTCTTAGGAAGTTTAAACTACATCTCCAAATTCTTGAAGCACTGTGCCCAAGAAAGAAAATTGTTGAATCAGAGATTGTCCAAGAATCCAGTCCCTTGGAATGAAAAGCATACACAGGCTGTTCAGAAGATTAAAGAACTCATCAGCAACATTCAGCCCTTGTCTCCTATTCAAGAAGACTGGAAGAAGATTATCATGACAGATGCTAGTTACATTGGTTGGGGTGCAGTCCTTTGTCAAGAAAACCCTAACAAAAAGAAAGAAATTGAAATTTTCCAGTATGCATCTGGACTTTGGGACAAGACACAGCTTAATTGGCCAAGTTTGAAAAAAGAATTAAGAGCTGTATGTCTTGGAATAGCAAAATTCAAAGATTTTGTTATACTCATTTTTTGGTTAAAACAGACTGCAAAGCATTACAGTATGCTATCCAGAAGTGTGAATTTGAAGATGCAGCCATGGTAAGATGGATAATGCAGTTAAGTCAGTATAATTTTGATACTGAGTTTATTCCTGGTCAGCAAAACAGTTTTGCTGATATGCTAAGCCGTGAATTTCTAGAAAAGCATTCATTAAATTTCATCTGGCTTGAAGAAACAGAAGTCCAAATTGAAACCACAGAAGGATGGATTGCATATAATAAAGATTTAATGTTAGAAGAATTAGATCGTGGTTGGTATCCCTTCAAAGAAATCAGACAGAGAGATGGATATCCCTATTTTTGGACATTGGAAAAACAACAAAGGTTGAATGCAGAAGCATTGGCGGCAATGGTTTATCTTGAAGAAATTGGTACTATTGAGTATCAGTTATTTTCCCTAGAAGACGATCCAAATGGACTGCAGAGTTGCCACATCACTATTTTAAGATTTGACAACTATTTGATCCATGACAACTATTCTTTAGACCGCCAAGTAGAAGAATTCTATACAGATCCCATGCCAGCCTGGTTCTATGAATGGTGGCGAATATATGGTCTCAGTCAGTATATTATTCGGCCATATCAAATCCATAATTTGTACATCCCCGGATTTTCAAATCCTTACATGCCTGAGAATGGATTCCTAAGTCAATCAGTACAAGAGCTGACAGAGATAGAGCATCATACTTTTCTCCAAAGTACTCGAAGATGTGGTCATGTCAAATGGTTTATCACTAACAAATATTCAGCACGATATGTTCCTATTCAAGATGCTCAATATGATGACTTCCACCCACTAGTGGATCCAGATTTAAATCCTTTTTTAGAGATCAAGTTCCTTACACCGCCTGACAATCATGATGAGCTAGGCTGGGAATCTGGAAAAGAAGTCCTAATTCAATTTTATGACAATTCTTTGATAGGACGTTTTGGGTATCGTCATTATTCATATCCTCAAGTATCCAACTATGTATTGTAAGGTCTTTCTGCATGACATTGATGGCAGACAGGTTTCCGTAGGATTCCCTGACAAAAAATCTCTACTGTGTAAATCTTAATAATGGTTTCCGTGGGATTTGTCCGAATAAAAATATCCACTTTGGATTTCATATGTTACCTTTATCTTTTCCGTGGGATTTTCTTTAGGAAAATCTCCACTCTGTACAAAAGCATTTTTCTTTAAGTCATGTTTAGAGTACAATGATTCGGTCCCCTTACGCCTTTCGGCTGTCTATCCTGACAAGGGACGAGATAACATGAGTACCCGCACTCATGCCCAAATCCATGTACTTTGATTTGCTTTCTAACTTGTGTCGGAAGAAAGCATCTTCCTTTTGTAATAAATAGAGGATGAATTCCTAGAGAAAGGCATTCGGAATTGGGAGTTTGAGTTTTAGAGTGTCTAAGTTTTAGGATCTCCTGCTCTGCATCTGCGCGTAATTGCGATCAGCTTGCATCACGAGATAGTCTGTTGTATTTTCGCTGCTATATCTCTGTAAAGATATCTCTTCTGATAATAATAATAATCTGCATTTCTATTTGTATCCTCTATGTGTATGGTTTATCTAAGCTCTGCCTATATGAATTAAGAGTATTGCTTCCATCTGTTATAAATTCTGAAAGTTAAATCCTGGGCATTGAATGGTTTTTCTACTGAAAGTTAGAAGCAGAAGAAAATGTTCGATCTGGATTAGAATCTCTTTGCACATCTCCTGCATCTACCTCTACATCATCCTGCTTAAACATAGAAGAAACTTCTCCCTCTGTTTCTTGGAAATTGCCTGCTGTAAATGCTTCTGATGTTTATCAACATGTATCTCCGTTTCACTTGAAAGCATTAAGCCAAATCAAAATTAAAGAAAATTCATATCGGTGCGGAGAGAATTTTCTTTAATTTTGATTTGGCTTAATGCTTTCAAGTGAAATGGAGATACATGTTGATAAACATCAGAAGCATTTACAGCAGGCAATTTCCAAGAAACAGAGGGAGAAGTTTCTTCTATGTTTAAGCAGGATGATGTAGAGGTAGATGCAGGAGATGTGCAAAGAGATTCTAATCCAGATCGAACATTTTCTTCTGCTTCTAACTCATCAAAGTGTTTTGAACCAAACTTTCCCATAACGGAACTGGAATCCATTATATGTGTAGCTATTACTACCACTTATACCACAAGTAATAGTACTAAGACAGTCTAATATACTTTACTGTTATGCAGACTGAATATAGACTACAAAATAATCTTGGAGGAACTGCGCGTTCTGCTCGAAGGCTTGGATTTGAAACCAAGTCTAGACAGACTGAATATACCACGAGTATCTAAGAAAATATTTGCAGGGCAGATAGTATAGAGAGCAAGAACTGGAAGTATGAGAAACGGAGGAGAAATATGGGAGAACCTAAACTAATCGATCGCGGCGATGCTCTTCAAGAATTTGCGGACGAATTAACAGCCTTCAACGCCTTCATCACGACTACAACGACAACACGACGTCCTTCTTCAAACAGCAGCAACTCAAACAATGGATTTTACACAGCATAGTTTCTCTCAGCATATAGCTCACTCAGACCCGATTCAACAAACAACAGAACATGGCTCTGATACCATTCTTCACCCAGGACTTAACTTACAAGATTTATGATAGAAGGAAGAAGATTTCTTAACTCAAAAAGACAGAGCTTGGATAAACCATACACACAGAAGATACAAATGGAAATGCAGATTATTATTATTATCAGAAGAGATATCATTACAGAGATATAGCAGCGGAAATACAACAGACTATCTCGTGATGCAAGCTGATCGCAATTACGCGCAGATGCAGAGCAGGAGATCCTAAAACTTAGACACTCTAAAACTCCGAATTCTGAATGCCTTCCTCTAGGAATTCATCCTCTATTTATTACAAAAGGAAGATGCTTTCTTCCGACACAAGTTAGACAGCAAATCAAAGTACATGGATTCGGGCATGAGTGCGGGTACTCATGTTATCTCGTCCCTTGTCAGGATAGACAGCCGAAAGGCATAAGGGGACCAAATCATTGTACTCTAAACATGACTTAAAGCAAAATGCTTTTGTACAGAGTAGAGATTTTCCTAAAGAAAATCCCATGGAAAAGATAAAGGTAACATACGAAATCCAAAGTGGAGATTTTTATTCGGACAAATCCCACGGAAACCATTATAGAGATTTTTGGTCAGGGAATCCTACGGAAACCTGTCTGCCATCAATGTCATGCAGAAAGACCTTACAATACATAGTGGGATACTTGAGGATATGAATAATGACGATACCCAAAACGTCCTATCAAAGAATTGTCATAAAATTGAATTAGGACTTCTTTTTCAGATTCCCAGCGTAGCTCATCATGATTGTCGGGCGGTGTAAGGAACTCGATCTCTGAAAAAGGATTTAAATCTGGATCCACTAGTGGGTGGAAGTCATCATATTGAGCATCTTGAATAGGAACATATCGTGCCGAATATTTGTTAGTGATAAACCATTTGACATGACCACATCTTTGAGTACTTTGGAGAAAAGTATGATGCTCTATCTCTGTCAGCTCTTGTACTGATTGACTTTGGAATCCATTCTCATGCATGTAAGGATTTGAAAATCCGGGGATGTACAAATTATGGATTTGATATGGCCGAATAATATACTGACTGAGACCATATATTCGCCACCATTCATACAACCAGGCTAGCGTGGGATCTCTTGTTTCCAAAGCTTTCACACTAGTACCTTCAAATTCAAAAGAAAACTGCACAGAACAGAAAAATTTAGAAGCATAATTCTGCATAGTCATACCTGTATAGAATTCTTCTGCTTGGCGGTCTAAAGAATAGTTGTCACGGTTCAAATAGTTGTCAAATCTTAAAATAGTGATGTGGCAACTCTGCAGTTCATTTGGATCATCTTCTAGGGAAAATAACTGATACTCAATAGTACCAATTTCTTCAAGATAAACCATTGCCACCAATGCTTCTGCATTCAACCTTTGTTGTTTTTCCAATGTCCAAAAATAGGGATATCCATCTCTTTGTCTGATTTCTTTGAAGGGATACCAACCATGATCTAATTCTTCTAACATTAAATCTTTATTATATGCAATCCATCCTTCTGTGGTTCCAATTTGGACTTCTGTTTCTTCAAGCCGGATGAAATTTAATGAATGCTTTTCTAGAAATTCACGGCTTAGCATATCAGCAAAACTGTTTTGCTGACCAGGAATAAACTGTCACGTCCCGGTCTTGACCCCGTTACATTAGATGTATATGATGTATATATTGTAAATGATCATGGTGTGGAGCTAAAGGCCAAGGCCCCACCATTGATCGACTATGCTATGTTTTGGGATTTAAATTGTCACCGATGGTATATCGGGGCATGCGGCACATATTAAGTTTCAGCATCATGTACATATGCATCTATAATAAAAATAAACACAACCAGCTACGGTCGCGGCAACTAAATCGAAGGGGCATGATTTTCTAAGGATAAGGAGGGGGTGAAATATTTAACCTATGGGCCAATGGGGAAAATCCAAATGTCTATGAGAAAACCCATCAAATTGTCAACTACCTTTCTTGTCTTTTGTCTCCAATCATTTATTTCTGCCAGAATGTGGTTGAGTTAGTTATTGCATGGAATGGGAAGAGTATGGGCAACCAAAATTCGAATTGGGCAGAGACCCATTTTTGAAAAACGTGTTCTGACTTCCTTGGCAAGAAAAATGCCCAAAAACATATGCCATTCTGCTATGCATTCATGTTTTTCAGCTTCCTCACGTTTTGGGAGAAGCTGAAGTTTTTCCTGTGTCTTTCCATCCACGTTTTTGGCTGTTGGCTTCATTTTTCCCATGGATGGGAGGTCGTTTTTGTAGTGCCAGGGACTGGGTTGTTTTCCTCACGTTTTTGGAGCTGCTGGTGCATTTTTCCATTCACGTTTTTGTGATTTCATGTGTTTTTACCATGGCTGGGAAGAGCCATTCATGTTTTTGGCTGCCCCACTGATTGTTGGTCCCATGCACAGACTATTTGGGGCGTTTCCCCTGCTATGAGTTATGGTCACTGATAAGCTTCAGGACTGTGTGTTTTTCCCCCATGTGGTGAGCCGTTTTTGCTGTTATGTATGGGGCTGTGCAATTCGTTTTCCCTGTTTAAGCTGGGAGAGCTGAATTAATTGCCGGTGTGCAATTGTTGGTTTTCAAACTGTGTGAGGAGTAAGGATTTTGGCTTGGTTGCTTGATAAACCTGGTGTTAGAAACCACACAGGCAGAACTAGAGGGCTGGCCTTCTTCTCCATCACCCCTGAATAGCACTGGAAGGGAATGCAGGGCCTGAGGGACTGTGTAGCAGAGAAGGGACTGATTCCTTGTGTTGGGTGTGGATGGGTGTCTTAGAGGTCAGGCTAGTTCCAGTGTAGGTGTTATTGGCTCTGTTATGAGCTCACCAGCTTTAAATGGCCTGATAAACCCAACTTGGTTGGCTTGGCTATGTGTTTTGTGTATCCTGGCTATGTGTAAGCTTGCTAGTTCCCTTATTCCTTGGAGAATCATGCCCAGCTCGGGGGTGGCAGCGTTGCTGAGAGGTTAAGGAGCACGCTGTCCTATGGTTGGGTGGAACGTTGCAGCGACGTAGCTGGTTGCGGAGAAAAGATTTCATAAGATAAGTAATCTTGTGCATTTTACCTCTGCAATTCTATAATTAATGATAATTAAAATGAAATGAACATGTTGAATGAATGCTTGCTCAAATGTATGATGTTTCCGCTGTGTATGTTAACTGAATGCTTGTAGGAATGCAATTGTTTCCGCTGTGTATGATGATTAAATTGAAGCTGTGAATGATTAATAATTCTGTGTGCATATTTTAGTTCAAATTTGCTTAAGCATTCTATTTTTAGGCAATTTTTAGGCCTGTACATGTTCATGGGCTCTTAACCCGGTCTGATTCAGTTAGTAGATCGCGTCCTCTTTGCCGGTCGGAGGCATGGGGACGTGACATAAACTCAGTATCAAAATTATACTGACTTAACTGCATTATCCATCTTACCATGGCTGCATCTTCAAATTCACACTTCTGGATAGCATACTGTAATGCTTTGCAGTCTGTTTTAACCAAAAAATGAGTATAAATAACAAAATCTTTGAATTTTGCTATTCTAAGACATACAGCTCTTAATTCTTTTTTCAAACTTGGCCAATTAAGCTGTGTCTTGTCCCAAAGTCCAGATGCATACTAGCAAATTTCAATTTCTTTCTTTTTGTTAGGGTTTTCTTGACAAAGGACTGCACCCCAACCAATGTAACTAGCATCTGTCATGATAATCTTCTTCCAGTCTTCTTGAATAGGAGACAAGGGCTGAATGTTGCTGACGAGTTCTTTAATCTTCTGAACAGCCTGTGTATGCTTTTCATTCCAAGGGACTGGATCCTTGGACAATCTCTGATTCAACAATTTTCTTTCTTGGGCACAGTGCTTCAAGAATTTGGAGATGTAGTTTAAACTTCCTAAGAATCGCTGCAATTGATTCTTATCCAAAATTTTATCAGGAAAATTATTAATGAAGTTCAAACTTCGTTGTATTACAGTATAAGCACCATACTGAATATTATACCCCAGAAAATCAATCATGGTTTTGAATAGTTTCATTTTTGTTGCAGATAAAACTATTCCATTTTCTTTCACTTTCCTCTGAAAGATCTTCAAATGTTTTATATGATCTTGAACATTATCAGAGTGGATCAGAATGTCATTAATATATTTTTTGCAGAAATGATCCATACCTGTGAAAGTTTCATCCATTATTCTCTGAAAAGCAGAATCAGCATTGATGAGGCCGAATTGCATTATGTTCCATTCATAATGTCCTTGTGGAACTGAAAAGGCTGTTTTCCACTTGTCTTCTTCTTGGATGCCAACTTGCCAAAATCCTGATTTAAGATCAAACTTTGAAAATATCTTTGATTTTGAAACCTGTGCAAGTAGCATGCTTGGCTTTGGCAGAGGGTATGCATCATAATCTAGAATTGCATTTAGAGGTTTATAGTTCACAACTAATCTAGGTTTACCTCTTGCAATCTCTGCATTTTTGTTCACATAAAAAGAAAAACAGGCAATTGGACTTTTGCTTTTTCTAATCAATCCTTTTTTCAACAAATCTGCAATTTCTTCTTTGCAGTACTTGAGCTGCTATTCATTCATTGGAATGGCTTTTGATCTTCGCAGCTTTCCAGGAAAATCTTTTTTCATTGGCAAAGCAACTTCTTTCTTTTGAACATGCCAAAAAGCATTTGGATCATCTGAGCAATTTTCTTTTAATTTCTCAGTGATTTCTTGAATTTCTCTGTGAAATTTTCTTTGATCCAAAACATCTTCAGCTTTTAGAATTTCTTTCTTCATTTCTAATTTTGCCAATAGATTTTCCATTCTGTCAATTCTCTTAAGGATATTTGGAGAATTAGAATTGACAAATGGGAAGAATGCTTTCTTTCCATTATATTCAACAAAATAACAGAACTGACCAGTAGCTCTGTTAGTCATGGCTCCATGTGCATCAAAATTCTGAAAAAATGGAGTTCCTAAATACATTGCACAATCCATGTTGGGAACCAGTGGACAAACTAGATGAATACCAAATTCTTCTGTTAGAAACACATCTAGTTCAACTTCAGACTTAGTAGGAATATCACCACCAGCAGTTACTACTCTAGGGCAAGTAGTAGGTCTTCTTAAATGTATACTGACAACAGATGGATTTACAATGTTCAAATGGCTACCAGTATCCATTAATACTTTCCAGTACTCAGTTTGATTTCCTATTCTGACCTTCATCTTAACACAATACATAACATCTTTACTGAATGAATTACAGCCTAGACCATATCTGTCGGATTCTGCTACTTCAGGCTATTCTTCTGGTTCAGACATAGGAGGGTGGAAAATATTTTTTCTTCTTTCTTTGACATAGTAGGATTGGATGAAGATGATTCTTGATTTAAACTGGTAATCCTATGACAAAGATTCTGGTGATTATTCATACAAAGCTTTTTATTCTCCTTTACCTCTTTCCCGGGTTCTTTGATAGCTTGATGTAATGGAGGAAGAGTTTGAGGTAGATCTATTCCAAAATCAGCTTCTTTAAACTGACGAGTGAGATTTTCTACTGAAAATAGAGATGCAGGTGGAACATATCCTTTTGAAGGATTGTTCTTTTTCTCTGGTGGTTTGTTCAAATGGTCAGTCAGCAATTTCTTATACATTTCTTTGATCTGAGGATCAAATGCAGACATCATTTGAGTAAATATATCTCTGGTTTTATCATCGTTTTCAGCTTTAAACATATTTACAGAATTGCATCTGCAAATATCAGGATCACTGCAATTGCAATCATCATTGCATTCTATGCAATGGGGATCATAGCAGACTTCACTATCAGAAGTATTATCTGAATCTTCAATTTGATTAATTTCTTCTGATGTATCTAAATCATATCCAGAACTACTGTAATCATCAACACAATTAACTTTACCTTTCTTCTTCTTATCAGGTAATGTTTTCTTACCTTTGTTTTTCTTTGGCTCTGAACATTCTGAAGAAAGATGACCCTTTTTCTGACAATTATAACAGACAATAGACTTATCTCTGCCAAATATTTTGGTCTGTTTGTAGGGCTTTGACTTGTGTTGTGATTTTTTATGAGGTGGGCAAGACTTGGCATTCTTTTTATGTGCAGGCTTGCGACGTCGATGCCCCCCCAGAATGGTGAGGATTTCCCAGATGCCATTGCTTACATAACTGTTGATAGCCATGGGGTTTTTTAGGATTAGTAGCTGCACGAGCAACTTTCATCTGAGTGCAGAGCTCAACAATAATGGCTTTGACAGTTTGACGGATAATACCAAATTTATAATCTCCAGTCTTGCCAGGCAATTTAGCAACTAAGGCAGTTGAGACCCAAGCAGGGAGTGAAGCAACGAAGATCTCTTTCCATTTAGGTTCAAGGATCTGGTCAGTAGACAGGCTGTGAAGACGATGGAGATATTCATTGAAGTACTCATCAAAATGCTGCATATTATGCAGTTTCATGGCAAGCAGAGTGATAGTGGTAATTTCATTGGTTATAGTGGGGAAACCAACAAAATTCACTTGAATTGCATACAGCAAACAACCAATCATGTTACTAGTAGGCAGAGTAGTAACGAGATCCATATAAGTGCTACCATCAGCATTGGTAACAACAGAAATTTCCCAAGAATGCATCAAATTTGGGCATTTTAAAATTTTAGCTCGTAACCACATATCCATAATTCCTTCAAATCCACTCATAATTCTTCTAGTTGCATTGATAGGACCAATATCATCGGCAATATATCTTCTATAGCAGACCAACATAGAATGTAACACAGACATTATTTCAGCTTCTGTACAATTGTCTACGTTCCAGGAATAGGTTGAACTAGAAGACCAATCTTTATGATATTCAGACTTCATAAGATCTCTGCGATCAGGAGCAGGGGTCCATGTGGAATGATAATTGGAACGATGGGTAGTGGCATGAACTTGGATATCAGTATCAGCAAGCAAATCTTCTGCAGAAGGAATTTGACTGGCTGAAATACCAAACTGTTCTTTGTCAGCAGGGGAAAAATTATTTACATACTGCTCAAGGGTTTCCAGATCAGGCTGATCATCAGTTTTATGCAAACTGGTTTTTGGAGTATCAGGAATATCTAACTGAGAAAAAGAGATTCTCTCAGATTCATGAGCAGGTGATGATTGTTTAGAAGGCATAAAAATATTTGGATTTGAATAGGGAGTCAAGGTGTAATCAATATCAGGGGAAGGAAAGCTTATTGGAGTAGGAGTTTTTATCAAGCTTTCAATTGAAGAGGAAGCAAGAGTATATGGCATAGCAGTTTTTGGTTCAGAAAACAACATTGTAGTCTTATAAGATTCACTGCTACTGCGTGGCTTAAGCTCTTCGACACTAGTGCTGACAGTCCATACTTGCTTCTTGATAGTTTCCAAACTAGTGTTTACTTTAAGAAATTCCTTATCATGAGAGACTGTGATTTCATGAAATTTCTTATCTGTCTGGATAGCCAACTGATTCATGCTTTTGGCCAGAGTATGATCATTATCGGAAAGAGTAGTGATATTTGTATTCAAACATGTAGTATTATAGTCTTGTTTCTGCAAGACTCTATCCAGTTTTAACTGAATGGCAATGGCAGCTTCATCAATGGACATGAATTCTTTTCTGACATATTTTTCTAGACTTGACAAGGCTAGATTTGTCCAGTTGGTTGCTGCAATAGATTCTCTATCTGTCAGAGAATTGTCATCTAACTGTGATGGAAATAAACGGAACACTTTTCCATCTTTTTGACTAATTACAAAATTTTTCCAAGGTGGAAAATTAGTCTCTATTTCAGTAATTGATCCATCTAATAATTCCCATTTATGTTTGATGGGATTACCTGTTCTCATCATGTTTATGCTGAACTGTAAGCATACTTCTTTTATTAATTTCTCGCCCTTATTCCTAACTATAATCAAACGTCTTGGCAGATTAGGTTTTTCTAACATACAATGGATCTTAGGGGAGAAAACAGGCAACTGTAGTGGAGAAGGAATAATGATTTGATGCTGCTCTAACTTTTCTTCAACATAAGTTTCAGGATTCTTTCTTTTCTGCTTAGCTTCGTTCCTGAATTGTTTTACCAGAGAAGACTCTATCTGGTTTAGAGCAGGATAGTACCACTCATAAAATGAGATCCATTGATTAGTGGCTTTCATATAATCCTTCCATGCAGAAGTATTCTGTTCATTGAATGTTTTTCTATCCTTCTTTTCCAAGAGAAGGACTTCTTGCATGTACAAATTTTCTTTTTCATGCGTAAAGATGTCCCAGTTGAACATCTTCTTTTTCCATGCATCTTCTGGATCATAAGGGCCTATACCCTTGAATATCTTTAGAAATGCAATGATTTCACTGTCAGAAGGCATTTCTATATTTGCAGGTATTTTGTCAATCATATTTTTTCTATAAGTTGGAATGGCTTGAGGATTGACAAATCCAAGTCCCGTGGACTGATTATGTGAAACTGTTTGAACAAGCAATTCTTCTTGAGGATTGAAGAATCGAACAGTTTTATATCTGACTTCATTATCATCTTCTGCAGGGATAAATTTGATCATATTGATTCTTCTAGAATCATTAGATCCATGAGGCTGAGGCATATTAGCAGAGAATTGACAAGAAGTTTTGGAGCAGTGAGGATGGTCACAAACTGCTAAAAGAGGCAATGGTGCTGGAGGAGGTACTGGACGTATGCTAGGAGTTGGCTTTAATAAAGCTTTGAGCTGTTCTAGCATTTCTGGCTGAATCATAACCATTTTCTCAGATTGCTGTAAACTAGGAATAGCTCTACTAACAGTTTGAGTTGACTGTGGTCGAGGAAATCTAGTAACAACTTGATTATCAGATTCGGTGATTATGGACTGTGCGATGCTAATAGGTTGGCGTGATCTCTTATGCCAACTAGTAACCCAATCATCTGGAGGAATCAACTGATTCTTTTTTATGGCCAAAGGTGCTATGGGGTTACAGGATAAGTCATACTGTATCAAAGTGACAGTCCCCGTATCTTGTTCTGCAAGTTTTAAGATCGCAGGAATTGTTGTATTATAGAATCTGACACAGGTAATATAAAACAAAGTCAAGTTTTTTGAATTGGAGGCAAACCCTTCATAGCCTTGGGTTTGTATGCCAAGAGTTAAGCACTTAAGAATGTTGGGATCATCCAGAGCAACTGAAAAATCTGGGAAGACATCATACTGGATGGGACCATCAGAAAGGCTAGTCTCTACCCCCTCGATCAAAGCTTGAGTAAAGGACGACCAACGATTGTCCAGGAGAGCAGAGAAGACAAATGTGGATTGACCACGACAGTGTAAAGCATTCAAACCAACATGAACCATTCCCAGATGAAGGAATTTATAGCTAGATTTTAAGGCAGCTTTAATATGAGCGGGTTCCAATAAAGGGACAGTAAGCATTGTATTGGAATTCTTCGCCCAGGATTTAACTTTCAGAATTTATAACAGATGGAAGCAATACTCTTAATTCATATAGGCAGAGCTTAGATAAACCATACACACAGAGGATACAAATAGAAATGCAGATTATTATTATTATCAGAAGAGATATCATTACAGAGATATAGCAGCGGAAATACAACAGACTATCTCGTGATGCAAGCTGATCGCAATTACGCGCAGATGCAGAGCAGGAGATCCTAAAACTTAGACACTCTAAAACTCAAACTCCCAATGCCTTCCTTTCGGAATTCATCCTCTATTTATTACAAAAGGAAGATGCTTTCTTCCGACACAAGCTAGTCAGCAAATCAAAGTACTTAGATTCGGGCATGAGTGGAGTGACTCATGTTATCTCATCCCTTGTCAGGATAGACAGCCAAAAGGCATAAGGGATCGAATCATTGTACTCTTAAAGAGCTATGAAATGACTAAAGCAAGATGCTATTGTACAAAGTGGAGATTTTACTCAAAGAAAATCCCACGGAAAAGATAAAAGTAAAATACTACATCCAAAGTGGCGATTTTTATTCGTACAAATCCCACGGAAACCATTATGAAGATTTACACAGTAGAGATTTTTATCAGGAATCCTATGGAAAACCTGTCTGCCATCAGAGTCATGCAGAAAGACCTTACAATACATAGTGGGATACTTGAGGATATGAATAATGATGATACCCAAAACGTCCTATCAAAGAATTGTCATAAAATTGAATTAGGACTTCTTTTTCAGATTCCCAGCCTAGCTCATCATGATTGTCGGGCGGTGTAAGGAACTCGATCTCTAAAAAAGGATTTAAATCTGGATCCACTAGTGGGTGGAAGTCATCATATTGAGCATCTTGAATAGGAACATATCGTGCCGAATATTTGTTAGTGATAAACCATTTGACATGACCACATCTTCGAGTACTTTGGAGAAAAGTATGATGCTCTATCTCTGTCAGCTCTTGTACTGATTGACTTTGTAATCCATTCTCGTGCATGTAAGGATTTGAAAATCCGGGGATGTACAAATTATGGATTTGATATGGCCGAATAATATACTGACTGAGACCATATATTCGCCACCATTCATACAACCAGGCTGGCGTGGGATCTCTTGTTTCCAAAGCATTCACACTGGTACCTTCAAATTCAAAATAAAACTACACAGAATAGAAAAAGTTAGAAGCATAATTATGCATAGTTATACCTGTATAGAATTCTTCTGCTTGGCGGTCTAAAGAATAGTTGTCACGGTTCAAATAGTTGTCAAATCTTAAAATAGTGATGTGGCAACTCTGCAGTTCATTTGGATCGTCTTCTAGGGAAAATAACCGATACTCAATAGTACCAATTTCTTCAAGATAAACCATTGCCGCCAATGCTTCTGCATTCAACCTTTGTTGTTTTTCCAATGTCCAAAAATAGGGATATC
>LPNX010809586.1:138741-172236 GCA_001517045.1 Pseudotsuga menziesii | reverse complement strand
TGCAGGTTTATGTTAGCTTGGAGGTGGAGCAAGGAAGGGAAATGGACGCGCTATGGAGGCCTGGTAGGTGGAGGACAGAGATAGCGTGGAGGCGAGGTAGGTTACAACGTGTTGAAGTAGGGGGATGGAGGAGGGTGCAAGAGATGGAGGAGGGTGTTGGGTGGATGCGCATAGAATGGAGGATGGCAGCACGGGGAGAGGAAGCAAGCAAATTGCAGGTCGTGGTGGTGGAGGCACGTCATGGTGAGTTTGGCATCTGTTGGGGCGAGCGTAGGAGGGAGGGTTGATGCAGCACACAGCATGAGGGTTGGGAGGAGATGGGGGCATGGGAGCTGGAGGATGGCAGGATAGCAGGTGGGAAAAAGCAGTTATGCACACGACGGTGGATGGTGGACAGGGAGCTAGAGGAAGGAGTGCAAGAGAAGGGATATGGAGACTGGTGCATGGAGGGAGGATTGGGTAGCAGGAGGGATATGAAGGGAGCAGGCAGCACATGGGGTGAATTGTAGCGCGGAAGGAGGATTGGAGTGGGGTAATAGAGAGCGGCGGTGATGGAGCAGGCACGTGGAATATGGGAGCATGGAGAGCATCTAGAGTAGGTGGGAGTGTGAAGGCAGCGGAAATGAAAAAATGGAGGTGGCAGGAGTTTAAGGTGAGAGAGGGAGGATGAGCCAAATCAGAGCTCAGGCCGAAGGAGAGAATCCGCTCTAATACCAAATGGAGCAATAGAATCCGGTTGGTCCATTAGTAGTCGAATCCGACTATCATTTTGAATGATAAATATTATAATATATTAGATGATGAATATTACAATGATGTCTTGGCCTTAAATATGGCTTGGACATTCATGATGAGGAGACGCCTCCTTTCATACTAACCTAACTATAAATTATTTAATTATTTAATTATTTTCTTCTTTTATATTTGTTACAAAGTCACATTTACTTGATGAACTAAGTGCACTTTATCATAAAGTCACTTTATAAAAATAGAACAAGGGAATACTTTATAAAAAGTCCCATTTACATAAGAGTCACTTTAAACTTTATAAAACAACATTACAAAGTAAAGTAGTCTAGCTAGTGCATGGTCAATTCCACATACAAGACAAAAACATGCGAAGTGCCTCCAGAACTAAAACTCTAACACTCCCTCTTAGCGAGGGAGGTACTCACTGCCATCATCAACAGGTCCCGTCCTCAAATCCATCACACTGTTCACTGTAGGATCTCCCTCTGAACCTAGAACCAATGCTACAACCTGAACTGAACTCAAATCTGAAGACAACCTTCTGGCAGCCACCCTAAACCCTAAGCTCCTAGGAGAGTCAAATCCCCACTCTTGAGTATTAGTTCGCTCATGCTAGCTAAGCCTCCTGCCAGTACTCAGAAGAGACTCCCTCTCTTCCATCAAAACTTGATATTGTACCCTTGGTGCCACTGCAGTCTTAGGAGCCTCTTGTTCCTCGTCTGACTCATCAACCGTGGATTGTGCACTGAACTTGTACAGCCCACCGAACTGATCACCAATCAACTATGGATCAATCAGTCCCTCTCTCTCCAAGAATATATAAACATGTCCCAAATCATCTCTATCTTGAAAAATGTACACATGTCCCCTCCGAAACAATGTCGAATATCCTTCATCTTCCAAGGTTGAGACCGAGAGCAAGTTTACCCTCATCCCTAGAACAAAGAGGACCCCATCCTGATCAAGGTATCCTCCATGACTAAGTTGGAATATGAATTTTCCAACTCCTTGCATAGCACGTGCATGTCCCCCTTCTGATTGAATGAATTGATCAGGACCAGTCTTTGCAATGATACATAATATATGCCATATTCCAGTCATATGACGTGAGGCTCCACTGTCAATATACGAAGTACCATTCTGAACTACTCCATTCCTGTCGGCACTAGAAATAAGGGAGAACAACGAGAATTCCTTCTCGAATCTTCTCACAAAGTCCACTTCCTCTCAATGAATATATTATTGAGTAAGAGTGTAGCCAAGAGTGTTGTAAGGAAAATGGAACTTGAACTCAACGTCATCATATGATGAAGGAATCACCATATGAATTAGATGAAAATTTCAGATTCTATATATATCAAGGGTTGTTATATGAAACAATTGAAGGATTGTCTTTGATTTTTTTTATGAAAAAGAATATTGTCACAAATCACATGATGGAGAATATGATGAGTTGGAAAGTACTAGTGAAACCTCAAACCATGGAAGCAAAAAAAAAGTGTTCCTCACTATGGATGAATGTAGCTTAAAACATTTGATGTTATATTTGAGACAGGATTCACTTACGGAATTCATAGTCTGAGTATTGAAGCACTTCACGGTCTAAGTGAATACCATCCTTGACTAATTGACATATGAGGGTTGACCTTGAAACTTTTCTTACAATACATTAAAGCATTCCATGGAGCAAAGTGGAACATTTGTGAAACTAATATGATCCTAATTTATTGACCCATTGTGACAAGAATGTATTGTCGTATAAAGGTTATTATAACAAATCTTGAGAAAATTCAATGATTCATTCTAAGTCACATCCTAGAATTCAAGAGATGATGAATTGAAGAAGCATTAAAGTAAGGCTATATGGAAACCTTGAAAAGTATATATTATTCCCCAGAGAATAATGATCAATAGTATTTCCCTTAAGAAACATCAAAACACGACTAGTGAAAGATGACTGAAAAATTCACCATGACAAATTGCCAGATGTTCCAACACAAGCCCAAGGGAAGAACTAAAAACAAAGAAGACTTACAGCAAAAGAAAATAATTGTTCTTGAAAATACTAATAGCTTACAACAAGGAAACATATTGTGTTGAAGATCTTTGGAGTAACAAAAGAAGGAATTTATTTTTTACTGGAAAGAGACTATTGAAACAAAAACATGATGAAATATAGCGAGGAGGAAGACAGTAAAACCATTTTTTGAAGATCAAACCATGGGATTGAAAGTAAAAATATCTAGATACACTTGACAATGGGACGANAAACAAAAACATGATGAAATATAGCGAGGAGGAAGACAGTAAAACCATTTTTTGAAGATCAAACCATGGGATTGAAAGTAAAAATATCTAGATACACTTGACAAGGGGACGAGCCAATACAAAGAAAAATGAAGATGAAGAGTGGTTGACAGGAGGGAAGATAAGCAAAGATAGCCCATGAATAAATCAGTATAATTCTAACATGGGGAGCAAGAGTGATGTTTTTTACAAAATAAAATGTGACCAAGATCAAATTCAGGGGGAGAAGAGTTACAATGGCAAACACTCTTGAATAATGAATGCAAAGAACAACATTGATAGGGGTAGAGAATCTCTAATTGATACTCAAACTTAAGTTCAGGATGAGAATTTGTGATCATTATCTTCACCATTTATGGCAAAAGGAAGATCAAATCTCTTGAGAAGAAGACAAGATGACATAGGGAAAAAATGAAAATTATAAGTTAGTAAATCCTCTTATATTTCAATGAAAGAACAAAGGAAAACCTTAACGGTCAAGGGAGAAGACCAATATAGAAGTAAATAAATATTGAAATACCTTGCAATACATGATAGGGGGATCAACTAAAGAAGATAAGAAAGACAACATGATTTTAGGGGGAGCATCCCCAAGGAGAAGAATAATTCCAAGGGGAGCAAATCTTTTTCATTGATGTCAAAGAGGGAGAGAAAGCTTCGTAAAATAAGATCAAAGTTATGGAGAGTAGTAGCAATGTTTGGTAAAATATAATCATTATGAGAACTCATTCTGAGGTAGAGAGTTGGAAAATTGTTTTAATGCATGTTGTCATTAATGCCAAAGGGGGAGATTGTTGAGAATAGGTTTTCATTGATCTCAACATTGAATATATATTCATTGATGTCAACATGGGAAGAAAATGAAGCAACAACAAGAAACAAGTTTATGTAACCATGATGTCAAGAAGTGTTCGGGGATAAGAAATACACTAAGGCCATTAATGTCAACATGGTCAAGAAATTGTCAAGAAGTCAAATTGTTGATTGATGACCATTGATAATGTATATGAGTGTGATAATAAAGTGTGAGTATGATAATCCATGTGTGCTTATTTATACCAAAATTGGCTACTCCAGTAACTCACTAGTGTTACATATGCATGCCCCAGCTACTAAAATCTGAACTCTAGTAATTCGCCAAGGTTACATATGCATTATCCAACTACAAAAATTGTAGAGGTATGTCTAAACTATTGAAAGCATTGGATATGAGATATTAGTATTAAAAGAATTTGATTATTCCACCTCAAATAGAGATGACCCCGCTCATTATGTAACAAAGTTCAAGTGGCATCACCATGGTGGGTCCACATGAGATTATTCTTCAATGGTCAAAGCATTGCTTTTGTGGAATACTTAAATGATGTATGAGCACATAGATCAATATGAGATAGGGGGTTGAGCTGACATAATGACATTGAAAGCTCATTGTCAAAAAAAATCTTGATGTAATGGAAGTCGACATAATGACATTGGTTTTGATATTTCCAAGTAAAGGACCAAGTCAATCAATATTTCAATTTATCTATAAATATGATCAATTGATTTGGATATTGAAAGAAGGGATAGTGGAGGTGAGATGAGAGTGAACTAAATCAAGGAGTAGACCTCTGGGAAAAAAGAATAAGGTTGAAGTTTGAGCATGAAGAGTAAACACCAAGGATGACCTTGTTGCAGATCAAAGTTTACTAAGTACATTTTGTACTGCTTGTTTTTGGGAATTGAAAAGTATTTCATGAACTAGTTTGACAAGGGCTTAATATGTGCCTATGAAATTGTATAGGGATCAGTTACTCATTGATATGAAAAAATCTGATGAAGATGAATATAGTTGGGCTCGAAATTGGTGGGATGTCGTTATGTAACCAAGTCCCAAAAATAGCATAAATAGACCAAAAGAAAGTAATACACACCTTAATAATGCAGAATAGATACGAATATCAATCCTATTTGAGGGAGGAACCTCCTTACATAATGTACTAAGTACATAAGACAATACAAGATACTATGGTGACTAAAATGAAAATACCTCCTTCCTATATATAGGAGATAAAGGTGCACCATAAAAATAAAAGACCCACTAATAGACACCAACTAAAATTAATAATATGTAATACTCCACAATATAGGGGGTAATACACCACTCTATAAGGGGGAATGTGCCCAATATTTAGGGATTAACATGCCCCTGCCCTTTCTTTCAAGAATTTTCCTCAACGCTTGGGTAGTTGTGGATGCCTCTGTATGAAGGAAATGTATTCCCATGTTGAATCTACAACTGGTAAGTTCTTACACTTGATGAGGTACTCATTAATAGCATGATTTTGCAGCTATTTGGTTCTTGTTCCGATGATTTATTTAGGTTCCCATACAATTTTCCCTTCTAAAAAACTCCTTTGATGATGATGTTGATCTGCTTGTCTTTTCATCATGTTTTTTTACATATTTTGGGTTTGGAGAACTGTTTGTTGGTTCTCTATGCGATCTACCACTGATTGAACTGTAGATTTCCATGTCATTGCTTCATCTATATTCTCCATTTCATTCTTATTTCCATATGGGTATCTATAAGGTATGCTGCTAAAAGGGACTTTTCCTAGAATTAAGTGAATATCATGGTCCATATCTTGAATAGGTGGAATATCTTCAAATACCTTTGAAGGATTAGTAAGGATCCTTTGGAAATCTGGGGAAATAGGAGCCTTAGATGTTTGGACATCTAGTGAGCATAACTATGTAATTTCACCTTGTTTTCCTTTCTTTAACAATTTTTTCATACCATTAGAGACAATCACCTTGGTTGGTTTCCCTATGATACCATTTAACACAAATTTTTTTCTTCCCAGGAAAATTTCATGAAAAGCGTTTGAAAATTAAAAGCCATCGTTCTCAATTATTGTAACCATTTAACCCCTAATGCAACATCAGCACCACCCATTGGGATAGAAATCATGGGATTATTCAATACATATTCCCCCATACTAATATTGATATTATAACATTTCCCTAAACAAATTATGGTTCCTCCATCTGCAATCATTACTTGAAATTCTGGTGTTGGATATACCAAGCAATTCAGATCTTTGGCTAGTTTACAGTGAATGAAATTATGAGTACTACCAAAATCAATCAACATTGTTACCTTTTTATTTTTTATATATCCTTAAATCTTGAGAGTTTTAGGAATGCTAATTCCATACAAAGCATGACAAGATATGGTGGTAGTAATCACTTTTAGTTCTTCCCCTTACGGTTGTTACTGTTCTTTTTGTTCTTCCTCTTCACATTCTATGTAAAATAATTTATTTTATCCACACTTATGTCCCTTACTCTACTTGTTGTCACAATTAAAGCATAGAAATTCCGCTCCTCTTTCCTATAGTTGTTGAGGTGTAAACCTCTAAGGTTGGTTAGAAGGAACATCATTCGCTTTGTATGTGTTGAAAGCGGTATTTCTAGTGTCCCTCGCCGTATTTTTACTTTCAACCTTCCTTTCCGTCACGAAATCCTTATCCAAGGATGGTGATTCGAAGAGACTCACATCTTGTTGAATGTTATCCTTCAAGGTTCCAATAAAGAGATCCAACAAATTATCTTCTGAAATGTTCTTTACTCTGAGACCTAGCTGCTGAAATTGCTTGATGTGCTCTGTCACCGGACCTTTTTTCTTGAGATTTACCAAGTAGGTAAAGAAGGTGTTGATATTTATATCGCCATAATGTGCAATCAATTCTTATGTGGATATAAAACAAGAGATAATATATTCCCTTTTACAATCAAAAATCCATTGGTATCATACAAATGAATTAGATTCTAAATATAAGGATACAATAGTTACGTTTTGCAAAGTTGGCACGTAGTGTAGATCAAATAATTTATCCATCTGGAAAATCCATGTGATTAGATCCTTGCCATAAAAAAATTTGATGTCAATATTGGGGATAAAGTAGTTCCTCTTACCTGAGTTGAACCCAGGATGTTATAGTGAATCATCAAATTTTGAGGACTCGAACTTCTTACTCTCCAATTATTTTTCAATTTTCTCAGGACGTGACTAAAATAAGTCCCCTTTTTCCTCCTTATCCTCTTTTTGAGTAGATACATGAGGAATAAAGCTATGTTTTATATCCTTCATCAGTTCCTCCAATTCTATAATATATTATTTTCTATACATCCCTTTGAGATCCTCTTTCCTAGACATCTTATTTTCCAATTTAACTAAGTTTTCCATTTTCACATTTCCTTTAACTGTATCTTCTAACTTGGACACTCTACAAAATATGTCTTCCATTTCATCGTATGTCAAGGATGGATCCTCTGTGGTTTTGAGTGGAGTGTAATTTTTCCACTTCCTTTTGGTGGCATTGTGAACAATACAAATATATCTTTCTACTCAAAATTTAAAATGGTGTACCATTTTCAAACCCCGATTAGAACATTGTTTTAGGGTCGACTTTTATTTGCTGTCAATTTGAAATTTTTGGCTCCTATGTGTCTCAAAAATTTTCCTAATGTATCCTGGTGTGTCCTCTTTCCAATTCCATAGGTATGACCTAATGTGTATGTGGCAAAAAAACATTATTACAAATATCCCAAAACTTCTTATTGGTGTCCTATCAAGAAGACCAAACTTATAAGGTATGACACGTATCCAATATTTCATTTCTAAAGCTGAAAATCATACCATGGATACCATGGTCCATATTATTTTTTATGCAACCAATATGACTCAATTTGGATCTCAGATGCCTCATATATGACCTTTTTCCACAAAACACATGTTTTAGACAAGGTTTTGGACTAGTAAAAAACCCTATATTCCTCTGCGAATATCTACAAAACTATAATGGATAAAAATATAAATTTGTGAGTGAAGATATCTATACCTATTTTAGAAGTGGGTTTTTAAACTCTATCTCTTAACCCTTAAATAAAATAACTTGTAGCAAAAATCACAATATGACTCGTTTTGCAAAATCCAGACTCGAGGAAAGAGCTCTAATACCGAATGTTATGTAACCAAGTCCAAGAAATAGCATAAAAATAGCATAAAAAAACCAGAAGAAAGTAATCCAAACCTTGGTAATGTAGAATAGAGATGAATATCAATCCCCTTTGAGGGAGGAACCTCCTTACACAATGTACTAAGTACATAAGATGAGACAAGATACATTGATGACTAAAATGAAAATATATCCTTCCTATATATAGGAGATAAAGGTACACCATAACAACTAATAGACCCCATATAACATCAATCATCTGTAATACACCACAATATAAGGGGTAATATGCCACTTTATAGGGGGGAATGTGCCCAATATTTAGGGCTTGTTTTTGGCATTCATAACTATTTCATGAACTAGTGTGATAGGGGCTTAAGATGTGCCTATCAAATTGTATAGGGATAAATTACTCATTGATATGAAAGAAGTCAAGGAAGAGGAATATCATTGGGCTATGAAATGGCGTGATACATTAGTTTTTACACTTTGTGGCAAGTCACGGGTATGGTCAATGAAAGAGAGGGTGCATGAGATCTATTACACGATTTGATCATGAGATAAATGAGGGTTGTGATATGGAGTTTGGAATTAACCTCAGACCTTCCCAAGACATAGGTTGATTGAATATTTTGGAGTAACTATGAGGTAACATTGTGATGATGAGACAAAAGAAGAAACAGAGACATGTATGTGGTTAATACATAGTATTTGGAGCAGCATATGTATAGTAGAGAAGTAGTTTGAAGAACATAAGTTTGAAGGAAATTAAGGATCATTCTATCGGGTTGGAGCCTTTCCCGTTGTAGCTGGAAAACCAAGGGAGTCAAAGCTTCCTATCAGTTGTAGAGAGTTAGGATTTGATCCCTTCCAATTGTAGCTGGAGAATAGTGGTGTTGGAGCATACTATTAGTTGAAGATGATAAAATCCAGAGGGTTGGATCCCTTTCAATTGGATTTGATAAGTGAGGGGGTTGTAGCCTCCTTCTAGTTTGATCCCTTTCAGTTGGAGTTGATAAGTGAGGGGTTTTTATCCTCCATCTAGTTGGAGCTGGTAAATCCAGAAGTTGGAGCTTCCTTTCAGTTGTATCTAAACAAACCTAGGGGGTCGTCACCTCCTTCCAACTGGAGCTGGTAAACTAGGGGGTTATAACCTCCTTTGAGTTGTAGCTAATAAATCTTAGATATTGGTGTCTCCACCAAGTTATAATATTAAATGGTTTTTACAATATCACATGTTGATTTTTCCATATACATATTGTGCACATTTTTGTGGTTTCCTATTTTATACATGGTTGATGGTGAATTCATAATAACATATAATTGATGAAATAAAAAGTGATTAATTGTGCATGATATTGATTCACACCCCTCCCCTATATTAGTATCAATGTGTGTTCCAACACATAGAAGTATATTCATCCCATGATTTCATAACTACAAGAGAATACTTTTCCCACCAACCTCACACATCCATTAAATGATTGGATTGAATGGTCAAAAGGAGTAATTGTCTCATTTAAGGCACATGGAAACAAATGGATGAGTTCTAAGGTTGGCACTTGTCAATAGAGATTTAATATCTCATAACCCCCCTTTTGTCTTCCCATCTAGTAGAATCATAGCCCCTCTAGTGCTCATTACACAACTATCTTGGACCACTTTATTATTTTTCCAAATACTTTCGAGTTAGCATGACAAGAAAATCACATGGAAGATTAACTCTACTGATGAAGATGAGAATATGTGTTAATCAATCATTTTAATGTGCATGGGGACTGTTGTAAAGGAAAGTGTTCCTATGGCTGGGGTCTAAGAGGCCATCAACTTACTAGGGTTTAAATATTAATGCATACAGTTCTGCAAGTATATATAAACAAGTTCAGAGATCAAAATGGTTGATACCTTAAGCAAAGAAGGTTGATCCAAGCTGCCCTTCAATCCTCCTCTTTCTCTTTTTGCTCCAAGAGACCTACAAAACAATATTAACCTTCCTCAAACCAACTTGACTATATTAAAGGAGATCATATTCAATGAAACATAAAAACCTAATCTGATAAGCATCATCATATAAGTACAAATAGAGACTCGTTACACATGAACAAGGGTTTGTAAAGAGGAAGAGCATCACATATTTATTAATCATGAAAGAAGTACAAATTTTATCTTTCTTCAAGCTGGGCACCTCTCGAAACCTTGATCTGTTTATGATGTTTCTCTTCTCCAAGGGACTCAGCCTCCAAGCTCTGCAGCACAAGGATATAACATCTAGGGAAAAGGTAGGGGGGGTGAGAGTCTCAATTCCTCCAGCATAACAATGCAAAGGTTTAATTCCCTCTTCATGGACCCATCTCCCTCTCTTATATAGTTTGTTGAAGAGTTATGGGTGAGGAAAAATTAGTGACAACCGAAGGAGTCAGTTGTATAACCACCAAAACTACCCAAAATTCGAGAAGATTCATTTTTTGACATGTACAAGACAAAGTCGTGGGTCGCAATGACAACAGTTGCAAATGCAAATCCAAAATCGTTGGTTGTAGTAACAAGAGTCATGAATACAAAAGGAATTCAGGGTAACCATGGGTAAAGCTTAGGACAAGTCGTGAATACAAAAGTATAACCGCTAGTACCATGAAGTAAAAGTCGTGGTTAGGTAAAAAATATCACTTTTAGGGTACTTCTAATAATTTTTATGCTTTGGTGTCTTGTGGAAAGTTTTTTCTTACTCGGGTAGATTTCCATTTGTTTAGAGAAGAGGTTAAACGGATTTACATAATTTTATATATGGATCCTCCAATATAGGTGTTTTTCAATGACTTTCATGAAATGTCATCATGGAAGTGTCGACATGCGACGAAATCATGAGAAAGTGATCACGGGAAGAGATGTTTCATTTTAGGATATAACAAATGCCCCCTAATGGATGAGGTTAGAGGGGAAGATGATAGCCAAAATATATTATAAAAAGGAAACAACTGAGTATGGAGAGAGTAGAGAATCCAAGATCAAAAGCTCAAATAGAGTTACTTGGAAGAGAGATAAATGTCAAAAAAAACTGATATCTAGGACATACAAGTCCATATACAAATGATCGTCATAAAGATACATGCAAATCGAACATGATTATAATTGATGTAACTATTATGCTCGCACAATATGAAAAACGGTGCCATATAGAATCTAAAGGAGTCATGGCCACAAATGAACAAGGTGGATCCATGCTCAATAATTGATCATAGCCACAAGAATACAAGGTGGATCTATGTATCAGCAAATGTCATATGAAGTGTGACAAGGTCTTGTGCAACTCGGGCAATAACAAAAGATGACAATGCTACTGTCGGCCCAAGGTCTTCAATACAAACCTCCCAAAGGTATGAATCCTAACCATGCAAATAAAGGATCTAAATTTGAACATGGAGGAAATCGTTTGACTATCAGTCAATGATGAGAACCGTTAACAAACGTGAGGGAGACCACCATTAATGAAAATGGTCTCCAAGGTACCTAGTAAATTCTAACAAGTGTGACTAAAAGGAATTAAAGTTGAACACCTAAAGAATCCATCGATTAGGAGATAGTAAGGTATTCCCACTACCCAATAGCGAGGGAAATTGCCACGAATGACTGCAATCCCCAAGGTACTGTCAAAAACTCTAAATCTCATTCCCAGAGAAATATGTGTTGAACTCAATAGGAAGAGATATGTTGGAAGGAAACATTAAGGCATCCTCCATCATCCAACATGAGGTAAGTCAAAGACTGATTGGATCTGGAATTGGTACAAAGTTTTACAACAAGGATTGTCAAAGACATGAATGTAATGAATTGATACCAGGGAATGGTTGACACAAAAGGTCAAGGAAACTGCAGAATGTCCAACAAATGTTTAATCCTTGAACAGTGAGCATGACACAAAAGTGACTACAAACTTGACTTAGGCAGCTTTGACACAAAAGGACCAACGATACAAATTTCAATATAGGAGATATTGTCACATTCCCCATATGATTGGAAAAAGGGCCAACTAGTGGAGTAAAAAATATGAACTGAGATAAGGTAAAAAACTAGAACCCAACTATTGATAGACTCAAGGCTGGTACTTTGTTCAAGGAAGCAAGACTTGATTCCATGATAAAAATACATGTGAATGAGCATCCCTTTCCCTCTTTCTTGTAAAGGTTTAATGAGTCCAAGAAAGCAAACACAAAAACTTCTTCATTTTTTACAAGCTTAAAGAAGAGACCGAAGAATTCTTGATAAAGAACTTATTCGTGGATTTTACAATCCCGAATTAGTAAATGCTTGACGGTGTTTTCATTGTTTAAAGAGTTTGAAAACTCCAAAGAAGAATCCAGGGGGGTGCATTTTCGTAAATTTAGTCTCTTAAGTTCTAAAAAGTATAAAACAATACAAAGGAGAACTCTCTTAGCTTTCGAAGAACTAAGGCGTACATTTTTCGTACTTAGTAGGGAGGTCCAGAAAAGGGGTAAATTATCACCCAACCAATGATTCCTTCAAAAGAAAGCAAAATGCTTTAGTCTTAAAAAGTGTGAAGAAAAGCAAGATCACTTGGAGAGTTCCATTTATTTACGATAATGGGACAAACAACAATAAACTTGATGCTTTGTACTTAGGTTTTAACAAGCATGACAATGACATAAAGAACGCTCGTAATATTTTTCATGTTTAGGTCCAGAGCACGAAAAAGAGAAAACTAAGCTCGACAACGTTACTTTTTTGTAAGTTTACTCCTCCGAGCCCAGAAAAGAGATAAACCTATACCTTAAGATACTCTTCTAGATTATGAAGTAAATAGAGTAGTCATTTTTCATAAATAATCCACATGGTCTAAAAAAGAGATAACCTACCATCGATCTGGATGATTGTTCAATTTACCTTAACGATTTTGAGAAAAAAAGTTTACTTGGATATCTAGTCTGTTTTGAGGAGTCAGACAAGGGCTTAAAGATAACTCCATACATTTCGTTAAGTTTTAACGATTCCAGAAAAGTAAACTCTTCACTTCCTTACTATTTTTAATGAGCTCGAAGTAAAGAAAAAAGAATTCTCTAAATGCGAGGAGACAAGTGTCAAGGGCATGCGAAACTAGTTCCAAGTGCAAGGAACAAGCCTAAACATAATGCAAGGAAAGTGAGCAGTATAAGGACACTCGAGGGAGCGTCTCCTCCAGGTAAAGGGTGTCACGTTGCAGCGGAAAAATGGTACAGGGATGAGCAACGATGAGAGCAATGATGGGGTCTTATACAACGAGATAAAAGGGTGAAAGTCGGCATCAAGATCATAAGCACGAGAAGGGTACATGAAAATGCAGTTCCAACTTAAACAACAAAGCGAGGCCAGTAAACAATTGTGAAACCAACTACAGATACTGTCTCCAAGAAACAACAACACCATAATCATATTCAAAAGAAAATATCTGATGCAGGTAACTTTGGTAGAAACAAATGAAACTTTTATATATTCTACATAAGGTGTAGTCAAGGAAGAATTTATCGAAGAGGAATCCATAGTACCAAGGCTCAAGGATTTATATTCAATAAGATCAACCTCAAAAGAAAATAAAAAATCAACAAGGGAGATAGAGTCAGCAGGAACAAACTCAGTATCATAGGAGTTGAAAAATCTAGAAGAAAAATCACACTCATCAAGATCATTGAGTTGTTGCACGATGGGAGAGTCTGAAGACTCAAAAAAGAAAACAAAAGAGGAAATTCAGGGTTATACTTAGTCACAACTGAACCAACATCCAAAAGAAGGTCAGATTATATCAAAGGCTCTAGGAAGACCTGATCAGAAGGAAGTAGATCATCCAAGATAGGACACATGTCTAAACTTTCAAATGGATCAACAGGGTGAAGAGTGGGCTCCACAGTCTGTATAGGATGGAACACCTGGTCAACTGTTGGGATTGAGTCCCAAAAAGACAAGCATGAACATAGAGGTTTCTTCTCAATAGCAATTGAGCATGAGCGAAATGAGGCCACATAGCTCACCTATGGTGGGGTAGTGTTTATCAAGACACTAGGAATCAATAAAGGAAAAACTTGGTCTCTAGTTGGGTTAGGAGAGGGATCAAGAAAATCCAACTGATTGATAGTAACAATGTCTTTGTTATGATTAAATTACATCACACGAAAGAATGTTGACACCATAGCTTTCATGGAATAGACATAATCATGTAAGGTTCAACTTTGACCTTTATATATAAAGATGCATCAAAAGGAAGGTGTGGCCCAGCTAGGCTATCCCAATCAAAGAAAGAAATTTGAGAGCTTGGTGGGGGTTCATTTGAAATGAAGGCAGTTCCCCCTTGTTCGGAAAGTTCTGAATGGTAGTGAATAAAATATGAATAACAAACATTTCACTCTTCAAAAGAAGAGTGAGATTGATTGAAGATGGAATTGATTCAACTGCTTCGTGAAAGTCACTCTTCGAAGGGAGCATGGGACTAACCAAATATGGAATTGGTTCAATCACATAAGGATCACTCTCCAAAAGAAGAGTGGGGTGGACCAAAAACTGGAAAGGTTCGACCACTCGATCAACCGAATATTGAGTAAGCTATTGATAAGTTTCAAGGTATTCAAGATTGGGATGACATTGAAACCAAACTCTTTATACCTCTGCGATGGAAGGGAATTGGTGAGTAAGTTGGTCTCCCTCACAAAGCCTATAAGGGAACTTGGGCTTATGTTTTGAACTATTAGTCTTTTCAACATAGTCAACATGACTAGTAGTGGATGATTTTTTTCCCTTAGCATGACCTATAGAGGCTGATATTTTTCCCCTAGCATGACCACCATGGGTTGAGTGACTAGATCCAACATGACCTAAAGAGGTTGGAATGGTTCCACCAACATGACCTAAAGAGGTTGGAATGGTTCCACCAACATGACTTGTAGAGGCTGAGTGGTTAGGATCAACATGATTTGCAGAGGTTGAGTGTGTTCCCCCAGCATGACCTGCAGAGCCTGGGTGGTTGTGTCCAACATGACCTGTAGAGGTTGGATGGATGACCCTAGCATGACCTGCAAAGGCTGGGTGTTTATAGTCAACTTGACTTGCATAGGTTGAGGAAGATATCCCAGCGAGACCTGCAGAGGCTAGATGACTAGGTTCAACATGACTCGTAGAGGTTGAAAGGGTGACCCCTCTAGCAGGGATTTCTCCCTTGCTATAGGCCAGGAATGGCTACCTTCCGTCTATAGGATGGAAGGATAGGTTCCTGGATGGAATGCAGTAAAAATGAACAGGAAGTAAAATAGAACAGAAAGAAGAGAAATATGGAATGGCTGGAAACCCCTCTGCAAACACTGTTACGGTTTAACTCCAGCAACCTACAAAAAATGTATCAGAAAACTTGCAAATAGATAATGGAAACCTGCAAGCAAATATGGGTTAGATGAAAGCAAATAAACAAAACAAAACAAATGTTATACCTTCTCTTTGGGTGGAATGGGCCACCATGCCCTAGCTTGGAGAAGCACCTCTCTTGGATGGGGGAGCTATGGCTCAATGGAGAATGGAGGAGAGGCAGTGTGGGTGGCTTGAGAGACAAAGGGTCTCAAGGCATCCACGGGTATCATAACAGTATGCAAGGGAGAAATGATTTGAGAGTGACCCCCACCCCTCTATTTATAGATTTTTTGGGCCTTTTTAGGGTTTTAAGCCCCTGGTTGGGGCTTTAGCCCCTTCTGCCCTATATTTAGCTCCTTTTGGGGTTTTTAGATCCTTTGAGGGGTTTTTAGCTCCTTTGAATGGTACTTAATTGTATGGACTCACTGATGGAGAGTCAGAGTCTCTATGGTACAAGTATGCTGCATCAATCATAAATCTACATAGAAGCACTGTTGGGGCTTCTAAACACTGTCTCCAACGCAACCCGAAAATCATAAGGGACATAACCTGTTGAGGTCCCTTGAATAGACTCATCAATGTGCTAGATTCAGGTGACATCCGGGGTCTTCGACCAAATATTGCATGGACCAATACCCTATACGAATCTCAAAAATTGCAATGATGTAGTTGGAGTCGAGCATGTGAGAAACAACCATCTCGAGAGGCAGTAAGGACTCCTCTCAAGTGGTCCAAGGAACTCATCAATGAGGTTAATGAAACCAAGATATAGGGACCTATGGGTCTATCCTCTAGAATATGTGTGTTGTCGTCGATAGAGGGAGACCTGCCCCTGGTCAAGGCAATGATGTTTCCTTGACTAGAAGCATGAGGGAGATAATCGAAAGATGTGAGACAATCTGCGGACTGACCGACTGAATGGGGGGGGGGGATGGGAAAGAGTTGAACATGAGAAGGGGTAGTGTAGTAGACTCAAACTTCCTTTGTTTAGAGTATGACAGTAGGGTAGACCAAACAGCGAATGAAATTGACTCATAGGAATGAGATCATAGCTGTAATACCGAGAATGTCACTGCAAATGGGAAATACTTGGGGGAGGTGGATACTTTTGATATTGATGGGATCCAAGGAATACACATTAAAGAGTACTCTAAACAAAGGTGACCCAAAGTGGGTGTCATAACCCCAAAATTTCACAAAAATTTAAAATTTTTTAAGTAATATAAAATGTCTGAAGTCACAGTTTAATAGCTGCTAGCAGTTAGTGGAAAATGAAACAATTAACAATATGTAGTGATTAACTTTAAACCCATAAAAACTAATACCATTTTAATTTTGGCAAGTTATATAAAATTACTTGCATTCAGTTGCTTCTAGATGTACTAATGATTTAATTTTGTTAAGTAGGTGACAAAGCCATGTTCTAAATCGGGGCTTACTTAGCAACCGCTAACTCAGCTGGATTTTCTGGTTCTTACAGGTTCAGCAGGTAAACTTTTGAACAAGTAGGAGTTTATTTTTGCGTTAAGTCAAGAAGTACTTCTCTATCATAATAAAATGCTAGAGCGTAAATTGATTAATAGAAAGCAAGGATACGATGAGGTAAAGTAACTTCCTTTGCTGCTTTTGGATCTAAGATAGTATTTTAAGTTAGTCGTAAAGACCAATATTATTAACATACTTAGTGCCTTTATCTAGAATGAGTTCTACTTAAGTTTCTTTCTATTGTTTTATACCTAGTCACTTACAGAATCTATTGATGAGCATAGGGATCATAATTTAACATGGAAATACTTTTACTGTAGCATAAGCTTACTGCTATTGTTATGTTTAATACTCAATGTACTGCTTTATATGCATGAATATAATCCTATGATCCTCAAGGAATACGTTTACCATAGATTACATAGCTCTACTTTTAACTCTTCTTTAGTAGTGAAGAATATCAACCTGTTTATTTGTATATAGTTATAATTATCTCCTTGCACTACTAGACATCAAGTTATAATTTTCAATTTCTAGTTAATCACTATGCCACATGTGTTTTTGTAATATTACATTACCATATTGTTAATAGTGTTACTAAGTAGTTTTACTTATATCCTTAGGTAGTCTTACTACCTTGTAATTACCATGGTGTGGTCTAATAAATGATTTGATTTATTATGAGTTTGGTTCTTCATAGAAAACAACAATAACACTAACCCCAAGAAGGGTTTAAACTATAACCCTATCGACTTTATGTAATCATAAGAATTATACTAGGGTCGAAATACTACCTAGCAATTACCTCCATAAATTTAACTATAGATAAATGACTGTATCATTTTTGTTCTTACATAAAAATAGTCCTAAAACATTGCTTAAATCATTGAATACAAGGTTTGTAATAAGAGCAATTAGAAATGCAAAAGACTAAAGATCGAAGGCATAAATTCTAATATTGATCACGATATATATATGCTTTTACAAATGATTGATTGTAATGTTATCAAAATGCAATTGATAAGAACTAATTGAATACAAAACAATATTATTAGTTGCATGGTATATATGATTGGCAATGATATGATTTTCAATCGATAGTGCAGGGTTGACTATAGGGATCGACCCACTTTTGATTTAAAATTTCAACGGGCACCTGGAGGAGTCTCCACCATGCAATGGTTAATTTAAAACTCAAAAATGAAACCCTACGCTCTTCATTTTCCATCGAGGGTTTGCTCTACACTGAGGGAGTTCTTCGCGTCCTTGAGAGGCCTACTGGTTCACCGTTTACTGGCTCCATTGTATGTAGTGTAGTACTGCATTATTTGTGCAAGTGTTAAGGGATTCGTAGTTTGAGATTTAGTTCTTTCTATGAGTTGTTGGAACACGGTGAGAGTGATTTTAGAACTCTGTCAGTAGTTCGAGAACTGGAATAGTGTTACCCTATCTCTGCTTGTGTCTTGCTCCAGCTTTGGGAAGATTAGAAGAATAACCTCAATGCCTCTGTCACGGGGTTGGAACGAGGGTTTGGTTGCTTCTAGGTGCAGTTACTCAAACTGGTTCATTTCTCTTCTTGGCTCCAAACCTCTTATTTGCAGGTAAACAGCTTCACCCTGCACTCATCCCTTTCATTAATTTATAGCTAAGGTTTTTAATACGAAGAATAAAATTTCTAACTATCGATTTGGCTTGGACGTGCAGATTACAGTCACAGCTTCAGATTTGAAGGCAAGCCTCTCCAGTGTTGGTTAACTTCATGGCCCACAATGGGTAAGCCCCAGTTTTGTTGTGGCATATCCCTACTTGCAAATGGTTGTTGGAAGGAGTTTACAGTTGGAAGGAAGCATGGCTTCGGTTCCTTCAATGGTTTAAATGTTTAGTATGTTGTTACTCTGGTTTTACTTTAAAACCCTTACTATTTACGCTGGGTAAATACCGGCCCTTGAGCCGTGATATGGATTTTGTTTTTTTGGTTAAGACTTAGCCTTATAGCACGATAATGTAACATAGTTGGTTTTTTTTTTAAAGAAAGGATTCGTTAAGCTTTAAATTTCCATTTGAGCTCTGTCTCATTTTACTCTTAGATGTGAATTATGGTTCCGTTAGCCTGTAAATAATGTGTTTATTTTTCTGTAAATAAGATTTATAATAGACATTTACTTTCCGAAAAATACTGTGATCAGTCTAATGCATGGATTGTAGCCTTTTTGTTAAATTTATTACACAGTTAACAATGTAACTGGTTATAACTTATTACAGGTTAAATTGTATTTGAATAGATTAGTCGAAAAGGTTTCGACCCTTAGGTTTTCACAAGTATAAACCTGTCTGGTTTTAAATTTTTAAAATGCACAAATATAAATAATTCTTAGTTATTTCATTTATTATTTATAAATACATTTATTTTTATTTACTAGTCTGAGATTTATAATTATTTGGAGCTCTGTAGAGAAGAGAATGTTAACTCTAGAACTCTGTTTATTTTACATAAATGAAGGGTTTATAATGAAACCCTAATCTGGTTTTTATTAAGTAATAGTTGAGATTAAGTTAATATTTTAAAAGAATAAATTGTTTAGTTATTAACTTGTTTATATACTTTCAAGAAGATTAGTTAATATCTCCTATAAACTTTTATTTCCTATCAGTATACTATTACTGTAATACTAGTGTAATTTACTATTTCTTTTACCTGCATTTTCATTTAGTTAAACTAAGTAAAAACAGTAAAATATAAACAAACATAACATTGCTTTTTCATTGCATTTTAAAACATTGAAATAAAATTTACTCTTTTTACCTACAGATACAAAATCATATCTAGTATTTCCATTCTCTTAAGGATTATTTCATTTATTTAAAGCATTCTAATTGTGCTAGAATACGACCTGGTTTCCAGGTGTGGAAAAACACATCTTAGAAAATTTAATTTCTTTCTATTTCATTATTCCCTAAACCATTTTCATTTCTATAAAAATATAATAAGAATACTAAATCTAACATTTCACAAACTCTGAACTTTTAACATTCAAGTAGCAAATAAAATAAAATTTATTTAACTAATACAGTAAAATAAAATAACATACAACCTGTTGAGGACAAGACGACAACAGCTTGAGGAGGTCGTTCCTCCCTACCAATCTCCTGGAGAGTGCTCAAACAACGCTTCCCCGGGACCCCCGAGCCTGTTCCTGGTCTTCTTGGCTGAGAACTGGGTGGAGAATGCAACTGTAGAACCCTCTATCACCTGACTAGTTCAATACCTCAATAAAACAATCTGCTCTCAACAGTATGATCTTAAGCTTAAAAGATGCAACTAGATCAATCTCAGCAGTTATCCCCTCAAACACTTTCCAAATTCCCTTTCATTGAATTTCTCTGAAGTAAATTCACTCACCCTGAATGATCACTCCTCTAGAATGAGCACCCTCAGCTCTCTTCAATGGGAAATTTTATAGAGATGCCTAGGTCTTGTGGGTCAGTTTTCATTAATTGAGCCACCTGCTCTGATTCCACTTTCTTGGGGAATCATGACCACAAATATAGGGAGGTTGCCACCTGCAACAGTTGGAAGTGGTTTGAGGATGCCGCCACATATCAGTTTTCTCTCCACCCAGTCTCCTCCACCAATTTGACGAGTAAACACTCTTTTAACAGCTCTCCTAAGCTATTGTCTCCTCATTTATGTATTTGTAAATAAAATATTCTGAATTTACATTAAATATTCTTGACCCCACTGGTCATCAATTACAACTTAGCATAAAATTTAGCATATTGTTCCTCAAATAATATAAAATTGTTTTTGCAAAATTGGGGCATGTGACAGTGGGAATGTGTTGTAATCTCACAGATCACATAAGGTTACCAATAATACATACTAAAACATAACTATAAATCAGATACAAGAGACAAGAACAGATAGGAAAACAGATTATATTAATGCAATGAGTTCATAGAAAGCACAGAACTGAACTAAGTTCTTGCTTGGCTCAACAGCCTAATATATACAAGTTACAAACAGTTACAAAATAACTACATGTCGGTTCGGTGAACTGACACGACTGTTAGTTAGCCGACTAATCTTCTAGTTTAGTTGGCCGACCGACTTAGTCGGCTGCTCGACTAAGTCGGGCCATAGACTTAGTCGGCTGATCGACTAAGTCGGTCTTCGTTCAAGTCGACTTCGTCGACTTGCTCCTTCTACATCTCCCCCACGAACAAAACGTTTCTTCGTCCCGAAGAAACAGGGAGGTACAAAATTTTGAAACTCTGTCGAATCAATCATACTTTCTCATGATGTGGACTGTGCAACCGGATGGTTGGTCTTCTTTGGACGCAGACTTCAACAATGGCTGGTGCTGTAATGGCAAGGTGATGCTGAAAGTCGGTCCAACTCTGCAATGCCTTCTGGATATCGATTGTTAAGGTAGTGAGACTTGAAAGGATCGACATCTTTTCGGACATAGGAATTTATGCGATGTTCTCCATGCTGGGACCCAACAGTTGGTTTTGCTCTTCTACAGCCTTGATGAGTCATTTCATCTGTGGACAGATGATGTCGACTTTCTCTAAGTTGGGAAGGGCCTGTTGAACCCACTGATGTGCCTCTCGTTCTAGCTTCTGCAGTTTGTTGGTCTCCATCACAATTTGTTCTTCAATGGTCTGCCTCAGTTCTGCCTCTGTCGACTTCCATCCTTCCAAAGCCTGAATGCCTTGTCACGCCTGCCTTGTCTGCTGATAGACCTACCCATAGTGATTAGGCCAGTCTCGTAATACTTCCTCAGTGACAACCAATTCTTCCATATGATCCTATAGAACCTTGTATGCCTCCGAGAATGCAGTGTGTTGGGCCAGGAGCAGTCGAACAGTATCCTCTTTTTGCTCTTCCTTGGTCTCTTGCATCCGGGTCTGGACGGTCGATACCATCGTCTCGAAGAGCTGATATGCTCTTTCAAGTGGTCAATCTGTGTCGACTTCGAGAGGGCCTGGTACCACGGTCTGGACTAGTGCTCTGCATCTGTCGAGAAACTCGACTTCTTCTGCATTTTTGGCTACAAGCTCTTTATTTTTCTAATTTGTCCTTTTCTTTGACTCTTTGGCCACAGTTTTAAGGAGTTGGCCGACCTCTGTGTCATCCAAGGAACTTGCATCCCTTAGGCTAATCCAGAGACCGGATGTTCTATGCTGGTCTTTCTTTTGCTTCTGCTTATCTGCCTATTGCTCTTTCTCCTGGGTACCTGCAGTAGTGGAGGTTGGGTCTGTGTTTGGTGGAATGGAGGCTGAGGGTTTTTCTGGTTGGTTAGGTGGTATAGAAGTCGGGGGTGTTTCTTTTTGAGGAGGTGGTATGGAGGGCGGGGGTTTTTCTATTTGAGGAGGTTGTATGACCTCTTCCAGTTGTGAAGATAATGGTGGTTGTGATGGGTTTGGCTGTAATTCTGGTGGTGGGGATTTTGGGACTGGTGGTGGTGGTGAAGGAGGTTGTGATGATGGTGGTGTTGGGGATAGAGTAGGGGTATGGACAGGGGTCGAAGGGTTGGCTAGAGTGTGTTGTGAACTTTGGTCGGAAGAGATACCGGCTTCCGAAGGTGTAGTGGGTAGGTTGTCCTGGGCATCGGTGTCGATTGGCTCTGTGACAGACTTTGATGATCCTATTACGTCACCCTGTTGGTCGCGGGTGAATTTCATCTTAACAGTTGCATATGGCTTTTTGCTTGCATAGAGAGGAGCTTGTGTTTGTATTTTCTGGGCCGACTTAAAAGGTCCAAGAAGTGTCACGAAGAAAGCTTTAAGCTCAGCATCCTGGGCGACCCTGGCTCTAAGTGCCTCCAGGATGGTGCGTTGATATTCCTCAGGGGGACTATCTGCCTGTTGTACTTGTGCTTGTTCCTTGACTATGGTTGTCGAGGATGGAGGGGGAGGGGTCGACACAAGGTCGACCACATTTTCAGGTGTCGGTGCCGTTTTTGCTTTCTTTGGCTGACCCTCCAGAGCTCCTGCGTCCAGATACTATTGAAACTGAACTTCAACTGACACTTTATTTGCATGGGCATCCTCGACAATGGCGACGGCCACAGCTGCTAGTTCCTCCTCATCATCGGATGAGTCAGCCAGAATAAGCTTGCGCTTACCCCTACCTTGTTGTAGTTTTTGGGCCTTGATTTTTTTTCTTGCAATAGCTATCTCCTTAGCCAGCTTCTTGATGATGTTTTTAGATAAAGCATATTTCGGGTCGTTGCCTTCGACTTCACCTATCTGTACTTGAGTGGGGTCGACGGTTGCTGGAGCCAGAGGAGTTGTCTGTTGCTGTGGTGGTACTGTTGGTTGTTGTTGTTCTGTCGGCTGGGGGTCGACTACTTTTGCAGTCGGAGGTTTGACAGTGATGTGTACCTGACTAGTGGGCATGGTCGGGGTGTCCTCCGACACAAATGTGTTGATGTATAAGTTTAGCTCGTAGTCCTCTTCTTTTTCCTGGTCGGTGAGTGGATCTATGATGGAGAAGTCGACCTGTTTGGCAGCCTCTGGAATTGGGATCTTTGTCTATGCTTGTCTGGTCAACTCTCGAAAAATATGCTCGACCGTTGGATAATAGTCGAGGTCCTGTGCTTTGGGGTCCTGATCTCACATGTACCATACTGATGTATGATCAAGTTCTAACTAGATATGAGACTCAGCAGGGAGGTTTCGTCAGATGTTCTGGGGCACCCTCCACCTCGTCGTACGAACCTTCAACTGCTGGAACCAATTTTCCAAGAAGACTTTCCCCTATGCCAGCTCATGTAGGGTGCCTTTTTGTGAAAATGGTTTAAAGCGGTGCATTTGGAATTTAGTCGGCTCCCGGAAGACTGGGATACCTTCCAGACAAATATGGTACATAACAATCCAGAGAATGAGAGAGGGGAACTTGATCATACCTCATGTCTCTTGGCAGGGTTCGCAAATGGTTTTGATCATGTCGGCAACATAATCTCCCCATCGGTAGATCCGACCGTCGGTCGCGATTGTGTCGACCGCTTCCAACATCTCCAGTTTAAGGTTGCTACCCCGACCTGCCAAGGTAAGGGTGATTGCTATGATTTTAGCCACGATTTGTGGCGTCCTTGTCGCAATCTGTCCGATCATCAATCCTTTGGAATTCTTTCCCGACGGTGAGCCCGTAAGTTCTTGGACTAACCCATCTTTGATCCCAATAGGTACAGGGCTACCTTGGTTGGATAGACCCATAAGCTTGGAGATAACATCCCCGGTGATATCAATCGGCTGGTCAAAGTAGAATCGGTAGTTATGGTAGAGACTAATAATGAATTTAACAGTTGCTTCCTTCGTCCCACCGAAGCTTTCCATCAGTGGTGCGTTAGGGTAGTTGAAGATGCCGCTCCTCCGAATTTTCTCAGTGCCCTGGGTCAGTCTGTTGTTGACATAGGCCCATTCTTGGATCTCTTGCCAGAGTTTCTGAAATGGGCCCTCCTGTACCTTTGCATTTTTTATGTTCTTTAAGTGGTTGAGCAAGGGGTTGTCCTCTACTTGCAACTCCTTTGCCTTGGCTGCAGCTCTGGTTAGTTTAGGTGCCATTGCATCGGACTGGTCGGGGTTTTGACAGGGTTCTTGTGCTTTGGTCGACTGAGATTGCGAGTACTCTGAGGGTAATTGGTGTGGTGAATGAACCTTCGACTGTCCATTATTTATAGGCGTGGGTGTGGTTGAGTGTCGAAATGGGTGTATTAATGGCGGACTTGACAGTCCAGCTGCAATACTTGAGTGCGATTTAATGGGGGATCTGTTTCGGCGTTCGAGGCCATCAATGCATGATGGGACTTTCGAAGTCGATGTTCGATGTCGATGGTGAAAATGTTTGGCCTGACTGGTCGATGAAGATGGTCGATGGTGGTGATGTTGATTGTCGAAGTAGTGAGTTGCTGTCATGGTTGGTTGTGTCGGATGTATTATTTTTTTTGGAATTTTTCTATCCTTTTATGGGTTTGGATTGACGGTTAAGGTCGTTATTTGATTTTTATTTTTTTTCAGTTTCTGTAACGTTTGAGTCGGGCTCCATTCACGAGCTTCCAAAATGCTAGGCCCTGTAATGTCTTCAGTCAAACTGAACCGTTGGGATGTATTTCTTCAACAACGTAAGGTCCCATCCATTCTATGTGTAATTTCTTGGGTTTTCCCTTGACTCGACTGTTATAAAGTAAAGCAAGGTCGTCAACCGAGAGGTTTTTGTTTTTGATGTTACGGTCGTGCCAAGATTTTTATTGTTGTTTATGAATTTCCTGATGCTGGATAGCCATGATTCTATGTTCTTCTAGCTTACTGAGTTGAAATAGTCGGTCCTTTCTTGCCTGTTCGACATCGACATGTAGTATCTGTGCAATAATAGGTGTCTGCTGTCGAAAATGTAGGGGGACGACTGCTTCCTGCCCGTAGACTAGTCGAAAGGGGGTTTGATCAATCGACCACTTATATGTTGTTCTATATGCCCAGAGAACTGCAGGGATTTTCTCATCCCAGTCATCTTTGTCGGTACTGCATATTTTGGTTAACCCTTTTGTTAGTGTTTTGTTAAAAGATTCAATCGCGCCGTTCGACTGAGGATGATATGCAGTGCTTCGTCGGTGGTCGATGTGGAACTGGTCGGTCAAATTTTTGATGGTTTTGTTGATAAAGTGTGATCCTTGGTCGCTAATCAATGTGAGTGGGCATCCAAATCTAGTGATAATGTTTTCATAGATAAACTTAGCAGCTACCTCACTTGAACATGTATCGACAGGTTCAGCTTCTGCCCCTTTGGTGACATATTCCACTGTCGTGATAATATATCTTGCACCTGATCATTTGGCTGGAAGAGGAAAAGGTCCGATTAAGTCTATGGCCCAAAGTTCAAATGTGAGACTAGGGTTTATAGATATCAAGGGCACTTCTATGCTCAGCAGAGGTCGACCAAGTCATTGACATCTATCGCATCGGCTAACAAATTTTTTGCAATCTTTGTGGATGGTCGGCCACCATAAGCCCGACTGTTGGATTTTTCTTGCAGTTGTATCCACTTGAAAATGTCCTCCTGCAGGTCCATAGTGTGCTTCATGCATGATTTGTTCTCTCTCATGGTTGAGTACACAACATCTGAGAATGTCATCTAACCCCATTTTGTACAAAAATCCATTGATGAGGCTGTAGGTTGTAGCCTTCATTGCTAAGATTTGTTTCTTCTTGGTGTTCAAACCTTCGAGTGCCTGACCTGTCTCTAGGAACTGAGCTATTTCTTCTAGTTCTTCGGGTACTGCTTCTATGCGAAATAGATGTGCATCCGGCAAGTCATCGTCGATTCTGGTTGGTTCCTCCCCTGTGTCTATACGTGATAGGTGGTCAGGTCCGACATTTAGCTTTCCTGGTCGGACCACTACTTCAAACTCAAATTCTTGAAAAAGAAGTAACCATCCACAAATTCTTCCATGATGAAGGGGTTTATTAACAAGGTACTTCAAAGCTTGATGGTCGGTATAAAATATGAAAGGATTGGCCAACAGGTAATGTCGATACTTTTGGAGGGCAAAGACCATACCTAGGGCTTCTCGTTCGGTGGTCAAGTAGTTCCTTTCAGCTTTGTTTAATTTTTGACTGCTGTATACTATAGGGTAATCCATCCCATCATCCCCTGGTTGAGTAAGGATGGCTCCAATTGCGATGCGTGATGCATCAATATGCACATGAAATTTGGTCGACCAGTTTGGAAATTTAAGTATGGGGGCTTCGACTAGTTTTCTTTTCAATTTGTCGAAGGATATTTGGCATTCTTCTGTCCATGTAAACTCCTGATCTTCTTTTAACAGTTCCTCCAGAGGGTAAGTCATATTTGAATAGTGTCTGATGAATTTCCTATAGTATCCTGTATGGCCCAATAACACCCGGACCTGTTTAGGGTTTATTGGGGGCTTTAGGTCAAGGATGATTTTTATTTTGGCAAAGTCGACCTTTATACCGTCTTTGCAGACAATATGCCCTAAGAGTATGCCTATGGGAGTCATAAAAGTGCATTTCTTAATATTTAGGGAGAGTTGTATCTGTCGACATCGCTCCAGCATAAGTCGGGGCCATGTGCAGTGATCCTTTAGGGTGGAATATATGGTCCAGTCGTCGAAGTATACTGCCATGGTCTTGTAGATATATTATTGGAATGTTTTGACAACAATTCGAGAGAATACTACAGGTGCATTCTTCAACCCAAAAGGCATAACTCTGTAGGCAAAGGACCCAAATTCACATACAAATGTTGTTTTCTTTTGATCCTCTTTTGCTATGGGTACTTGATTATATCCTGAAAATCCATCTGTAAATGAATAACATTCATGGCCTGCAACTTCATTCAGGATTTCATCAGCATATGGGGTGGGGAATGGATCTGTGAGTGTGACTTTGTTGAGCTCCCTAAAGTCGACACAAATTCTTAACCCAGTCGGGTCATGTTTCTTGGGTTGTACAACCATGGGACTTGCCCATTCTGACTGGTCGATAGGGTAAATGATCCATACTGCTAACATGTTGTCTATTTCCTTCTTAACTATCTCCTTATACTTATGAGCTAGTTTGTAAAGTCGTTTCTTAACAGGTCGGACATCAGGTTTAGTATCTATTTTCATTTCTCCCATTTCTTGTACTAACCCTTTTAAGTCTTTGTAGTCCCTTGCAAAGACATCTTGGAATTCTCTAAGTAAGTTTATGATTTCGGTGGTTTGGTGTTCGTTCCAGTAGTCCCCAATCTTAGCTATTTTTGGACGGTCGTCATTTGAAATGTCGACCTCCTTAGTTTTCACTTTGGCATCCAGCCACTCTGGTGCTTGAGCTTCATTGAGCGGCTGACTTCCTTCTTTGAACTGTGAGAATGTAGTCAGAAAGTCAGCTGCAGTCATTCTATCTAGGTCTGGCTTGTCGGTGGTCTCGACTTTCAGGATTGAGTAGATCGATTTGGTTTTTTCAATGTGGTCGGTCTTCCATCTAAAGCTCTTACCTTCTGTGTGCTCGTTTTCTAAGTGTAAACGTGTCGACTGTGATTTTGATTCAGCTTGTATCCTATTACAATCCTTGATTGGTTGATGGTCTTGGACGGCTTGGTTTTCTGTCGGTTGAAGAAACTGTTTGATTTGGTGTGTTGTCCCGGTCAATTTGTCATTTTGAGGAATGAACTGGAAGTCCTTAATAAAATTTTCTTTAAGTTCTTGCTAAAAGAAGGTTTCTCCTCTAGCTTCCTCCATCTTATACCATTTATTAGGCAAGTCGACTAGGGTTGAAGGGAACAAATGTGGCCAGCCTCGCTCATCTTTGTGTCCAAGCCGTCTCCACTCCTTTTCACAAAGCGTGATGTGTTCTTTTGGGTCATGGCCTTGGACAAAGATAGGGATTTGAGTGTCCTGGGTTAAATTTTTCCCATCGAATCGTTCGACAAAGGAAGTTGAAGCAGTTGTCCAGGTCTACAATTTTGTCTGATGGGTGTTCCACCATCTAGCTACTTGACCTGTAAATGTTTCCACTAAGCTTTGAAGTCTGCCATGTTCTCCAATATTTTTAGATACTTGTTCAAGATGCATGATGGGGGATTCTCTTTCTGTATACCTAGGCAGTTGGGTATTATGTAAGTGGGTTGGCTGTAATGTAGGTCGTTCCCTGATTTTGTTTTCAAAGACTTTGGGTATAATTGATACAATGAAGCACTGTTGGGTGGGTTTTTTCTATACTTTTTGTATAGTCCAGCACCCTCTTGCTTGTGTTTCATAATTTTCCATCTCCCAGTCATATAATTCAGCATCTGAATTGTATCCAATTGAGTCTTGGTTACCTAAGTGAAGCTCCCCATAGATGTTTGGCTCGGTATAGTCCATATTGTTATGGACCTGGTAAAGCTGTCTGACATCGACTTCCTCATCAATTGGTTTGGTCCAAGGTGCTCCTTGGGAAGGATTAATGGGTACAATGAATTTTTGACCATTTCCTTTTAACTTAATTCGTTCTTTGTCTAAGGATATTGAGGCTTTCATCTTTCGTCCCCAAGGTCGACCAACTAGCGCTGGGAAGGAGCTAGATCCTTCTTTTGGGTCGATGATTTCAAAATCAACCTTGGTCGAGATTCCTTTGATAGTCGTGTCGACATCTTTCCAGAACCCAATGGGTTCAATGAGACCTTGGTCGGCAAGTTTTAGGTAAATTCCTGACTCATAGAGTCGAGGTCGGCCCATCTTTTCCCATGTATCCCTGGTCATGATATTTACCTGAGACCCGAAATCGAGCACCACTTGTCGGACGTGATAACCTTCGATTTCTAGGTCGACAAGTGGGTCGACATTGTTTTTGTCTTTTTTATTTAGGCTACAAATGTTCTTAGTTTGTTTGCCAGAGTTAGTGCTTTCTATCTCGTGTAATAAATCAATGAACTGGGTTACGGATTTGTCTGTTTGGATGAGATGAGTTAATTGCTATGTCGTGCTAAGTCGATTGGTAATAATGTCTTCTTGCTGTGCAATGTCTTGAAATATGTGGGTGGCTTCTTGGTAGGTTTGTTTTTCCTTCAGAGGATCCGGATAACCATTTGTGTTTTTAATTTTACTAATTTGGGGGTTATCAGGCCCTGTTTTTGTGCCTTGGCGACTGACAATATGCAGATTTTTAGTAGTTAATACATCATGCTTTTGTACACAAGACAAGACATTAACATTTTTATTATTATTGATTTTTTCTAACATGGTAGGACAATCCTCCAGAGAGTCATCACCTACTCCACAATGCGTACAGAATTTAAGGTCAGTTCTGTCCTTGTACGGACAGTCTACACATCTGTGCCCTTCTTTATAGCAAATGAAGCACTGGGTAGATCGACGTGGTCATATGTCATGATTCCCGATGAATCAACCTCTTCCTCCAAACCCTTGTCGTTGATTGTCGTACCTGCGCTCATATCGTCGGCCTTCGTATCGTTGCCTGTTCTGGTCATTGGTATTATTTTGCTCATTGCTCTGCGCCACTGCATTCGTCTGGTAGACCACCTGATAGTTCTGTCTGTTTTTCAGGTTTAGTTGACAGTCAGTCGTATTATGACTTTGTGTCTCACAGATGGCGCACCAGGAATATTTTGTGTTCTTCATGTTAAATGCACATTCTTTCGTAGAATGATCCCTGGTCTCCTGGCAAATGTCGCAAAATACTTTCGTTTGCACAAATCGGATGTCTTGTCGGCTGTATTTGTGTCGACAATTATCTTTCGAGTGTCCGGTCGTCGAACATTTAGTACACCAGAGTTCTTGATTTTTGAGGGACAGTTATTTCAAGGACTTCTGCACACTCTCCAGCTGTTCTTCTATCCTGTGGTCCGTCGGATAGGCAGGTATGTCTTCGTCCATTTCCACCTGCAGAGCTTTGGTCAGTGCATCTTCATATGTCTTGAATGTTTCTAGACTGATGTGCCGGTGAAATTTTTGTGATAACCCTACAAGGAACCATTGAATTAGTAGTTGCTCATCAATAACATAATCTAATTGGATCAATAGGTCCTTCCAGCATTTATCGTAATCGCGGACAGTTTCCCCTGGATTTTGCTGCGTTGTCTTGATCTTTTTGGCGGCCAGGTGCTTAGTGTCTGTGGTCTTGAAAAAGGATAAGAACTGTGCTTTAATCCCAGCTTTCATTGCGTTGGGTTGCCTTTCCAAAAAGGTCATGTACCAGGTCAGGGCCCTTTTCTGTAGGGCTCCTGCAAACTGAGCCATCTGTCGGTCTTCATCTTTCACCTAGTTTGCAGCCCAGATGGACTCATAGACGAACCAATGTCGTTTGGGGTATTCATCCCCCTCGTAGAGAGGAATGTGAGTTGTTCCGTGACCCATGTCTAAGTCACTGTCACTGCTCTCAAAATTTGGCAGGGTCGGAGGTGTGGGTGGTGGTGAAAGTGGTGGGATTGTTGATGTAGTTGCTCCTGCGGAATTTTGGTCGACGGAACTGGTACCTCCGTCGGTGGTCGATTCGTCTTCGTCATACAGTGGGTTGTTGTGGATTTCTACTATCGATGTTCCACTGAAACTTTGTGTGCACAGGTCTGCGTGTTCAATTCCTTTCAAAAGCTGTACTTGGCGGGGAGGGTGCTCCTTCCTGTGTCGGTAAGAGCAAGTGGATACTTCGGAGGGAGGGTGCTGCTTGAATCGTCATCCAATTCCCTTTGAATGGTCGGCGTATGAAAAGATGTCATCCCGTGTACATATCGTCACCTAATTGACTCCAGATACTATAGTCACCAGCTCTTAGTCGAAGGTCGTCGTCGACAATAGTCTGTATTCTGGTATGTGGATTTAATGGGGAAAGGGTCGTTCCTTCACCGGGAGTTGTTAATTGGAGAGCTTCTGGCTACTCTATCCATACTTCTTCCTCCATAGGGGACACCTCTTGTTCTATGCCCTCTTCCTGTCGGTCATGACCTGACTCTGGTGGATTCTCTTCACGGTCAGTCTCCCTAGGGTTTTGTTCTCTGCGCGGCCCGTCGGCTCTTTCACGTCTTGCTTCCCTTCTCTTTTGTCTTTCGTCCCTTTCTTGTTTTTGAATGTCCGACATACTTCTGTACAGTACTATTCTCTTCAAGTCTTCTACAGTCGACTTTTCATTACTGGTGACGTCTATCCTCCTGAAGTCGACCACGATCCACTATACTCAACCTCCGACACAAGACCAGCTACCCCCCCATAGCCTACCCGACGCTTTTTAGAAAGCTCGGATAGTTCGAATCACTTGCTCAGGAAGAATTCCCACTCCCTTTCTGCAATAAATTTCTCCCACTTCCTCTGCTTTTCCGCCGAGTTGGTGTTTGGTGGCTGTTTGCATAGTGGTGGTCTAGGTTCGACGATGTGGCCTGCTCCGTTCTCTATCAATAATTTGAACAGCAAGGTCGGCAGGGAGCATAAGAATTGTTCGGTGAAATATGTGTAGAATTTCGCTTTAACAGTTTCTACCGACGTTCTGTCTTCAACAGCTTGCTCCTCACAGAAGTCGTTGGTGATTTTCTCAAACCACTCCGACAGATTTGTTCATCCCCCTCGGAACAATTTATCTAGCAACTACTGCTCTTTGCTCATGTCCGGTCTTCTCATCCAGAAGCTGCTTCAACAGTTGTGGCACAGACTCGACGAATTTTTCATGTGTCTTTGTGAAAAATATGGCTCTAGCTTCAGCGACTGTTAATCTGTTTCATCTTGTGTAATTTTGCAAGTAGTTCGCAACTTTACGGTCCCACCAGTCCTTGATCTCCTGCTCTGGTATCATATGTGAGCATATATTTTAGACATGTACTACCAGCAATGGAACCAATGTTGTAATCTCACAGATCACATAAGGTTACCAATAATACATACTAAAACATAACTATAAATCAGATACAAGAGACAAGAACAGATAGGAAAACAGATTATATTAATGCAATGAGTTCATACAAGGCACAGAACTGAACTGAGTTCTTGCTTGGCTCAACATCCTAATATATACAAGTTACAAACAGTTACAAAATAACTACCTGTCGGTTCGGTGAACCGACACGACTGTTAGTTAGCCGACTAATCTTCTAGTTTAGTTGGCCGACAGACTTAGTCGGCTGCTCGACTAAGTCGGCTCATCGACTTAGTTGGCTGATCGACTAAGTCGGTCTTCGTTCAAGTCGACTTCGTCGACTTGCTCCTTCTACAGAATGCTGCCAAACTATTTTCTATGGGGTGGTGTCTAGAGACACCGTTGTGGTACAATCTTGTGGAATTTTGGCGAGCCTAAGAAAATAAATGCTCGATGATGCTTTCAATTTTAGAAAGTCTGAAAGCACGAAGAAGACTCCCATGGGGGCTCTTTTTCATTGGTAGTATCATGTGCCCGAAAAAGGATAAAAGTATACATAGGAGAGCTCGCCCATCCTATAGGGGATGAGATACTTCTTTACCATTGGTAGTCCAATCAGGCCGAAAAAGGTTAAACCTATACTGACTGGGCGGTCATTCAAATACTTTTACGAGCATGAAAAAAACCAAGCCTACTCGGCAATCCTTTCTTGATGAGAAGGCTGGAAAAGAGCTTAACAACAACCCATGGTGATATTTTTATAAAGTGCGGCACCTCTTCCCAAGAAAGCATAAAAGTATGCAGAGGGGAACAGTCTTGCCTTGAATATGCCAAGGTGGTCCTTGTTATAGCGGATTTCACCACTCTAGGTGAATCACACTTTGTATGGCCTTCCCCTGTCCCGCTGCAGACTCTTTAGACCCCATGGACCATATTTTATCTTTTGATGTTTCCTTGATCATCCCTAAAACTATATAAAAAATGATATACACAGATTTTTACCCGATAACCGCATACATACGCGGGTTTGACTCCTATAACCGTGTACATCGGGATGTGTGCATAGTCCAAATCCTTTTGGAGTTTTCCTTGACATGGATCCAACTCATTCAACTCCTGGCCTTCCATATGCCTTGAGATCGCTCGGATTCAACCCTTCATTATCTCTTGTGAAGCTATATAAGGAACCCCTTGGTACATTGAAGGCATATAGAGAGATTGA
>LPNX010809586.1:4920-138488 GCA_001517045.1 Pseudotsuga menziesii | reverse complement strand
GATTGATTTCTGGAGTCAAAGCTGTCTGTTGTGGTACCCCAAGCCATAGGAATTTCTCTCCGTAATAGAATTGGTGACTCCGCTGGGGAGTTCCTAGTATTTGTCCTTTGGGGGTGATTTTCTCGGCATTCAATGTATTTGAATTGCTCTTTCTCTCTTATTTCTGTGTCGGGTCTGGGGGCATGTATGCCTAGTAGAGTCTGATTGGAGTGAAGTTTGTCTCAGCCTGTCTGTTTGCCTTGTTTTATGCACCTTTCCTTCCTGTACGTGGGTTTTTTATTTACAGTCGCATATACACGCGGTTTCCTCTGTGATTTCCGCATATACACGCGGGTTTACTGCGAATAGTCACCTATACCCTAGATTTTTCCTTTTTGTGGAAGTTAATTTGTTGCTGGGTGAATGCTGTTAGTTGCTGAGTCTCCTTTGGCACTGCCTGAGTTTGTTTTGACCTCTGGTTCTGACTGGAAACGTTTTTTTTAGCCTAAATTTTTTTTTAGGAAAGTTCTTGTCATGGCATTTTCGATTTTTTGTTTGAGATTAGTGCATTAGAGTTCTTTTACCTTAGTGCTTTGCTTGAATGATGTTTATGTGTTCTTGCAGAGTCTGGGGGTGGTAGAATCATTCTTTTGCTTTTTGCATCTCTTATATTTTCAAAAAATCCAAAAACATTTGCTTAGCATAATGCATTGCATTTTTCACTTTGCATTGTACTTGCACTAGATCTAGATTTTCTTTGGAGTACTAGTTAGGACTTCATATAGGAAAAATTTTCATTCATCATTTGAAGAAGAATTGTGCATTTCACATAGTAGCATACCCTGTTTACATGGACACAATGCATTTGCATTGATTGTTACGGTGTGCATTTTACTTCTTGTTGCGTCATAACACCACTAGTTGCACGACCATATCCTATTTTTGAGTAATAAATCCAACTAAAATCAACGCTAATTAAAATGAATTACACGCTTTTCTTTTCTAGGGTGCACCAACAAGCTTAGGTTTTAGGATCTTGGAATAGTTCATTGTAAGTCAATTCTCCAAGATCACTAAACAACAACATCTAGGTGTCTGTCCAGGGAGTGTGTGAAACCCTTGGTATAACCATCGTTCTCAGGATCCTCCTCTCAAACGGGAGTCAAGCACGAGGCAGTGTGAGCATTTATTGATTGGGATGACCCCTAGTCATAACTGAGTAGCACCGGAGATATTTCCAGGATTGTATTCGTATCTGGGGGCTCTTTCGAGAGTTTCGGGCTTTGCTACCCTGCCCATACGATCAATCCCGCCTGCGACTGTCCGCCTGAGCTTTGATTATATTGAGGTGACCTTAGTGACCTTACCTAGGATATCGAAGGGGTACTTGTAGAGGTTATTCTGTAGGTGTCCCGGCCAGGTTGGGGTCGGACAGCACAGTCGCTTTACACATTGAAGCTGAGGGCCACAATAATTGGTTACGTACCTCCACTTATTGTGTATGGGAGTCTCAGGCCTCTCCTAGGCGAGACATACCTGCTTCATTCGGGAGCTCACTTATCCAACCCTTGTTTGCTTGCATTTGGCTTTAGATTTTATTAGTGATTGCTCTGTGCATGCTAGTTGGCCTAGGGTTTACGTAAATAGAGAGTCTTTGCTTTTTGTTGAGTCATTGTGGATTCGAGTGCGGTTCCGCACCGTTCTCATCAGTTAGCAGGACTTCCGCCTTCCACTTCTCCTCCTCCTTTGGGAGAGAGACCTAGACAGTCTAGGTGAAATATGTCACACACTGATTCACACACCATGGAGGATCATTCAGAGACTATTCCTGAGCCACCTCCTCTCATTCGTATTGACGATGGGGAACTTACTCCTACGTACGAGCCTTCACCTGAACTAGCTGAGTTCAGTCCTGTGATTTCCCAGATAGGATCTTTTCATGATAGACCTGCTCACCCTAGGGCTGATTCCCCATTGACACGTTACCGGTATGGAATGCTGGAAGATGTCAAGACTCACTTTGAACCTGCCAGCACTAGCTACGGTAGTTATGCTATGACTAGTTTTCCTATGCATGATTTGACATTTCATGTTGAATCCGACTTTGAGCCTAGCACTATGCCTGGGGGAAATCCCATTCCTTACCTTGCGAAGAGGTTTGGGAGTCCTAGTCACATTGCACCTTCCGTCCCAGTGGTGGAAGCTACATCTTATCCCCCTCCTAGCTCTAGGGTTAGTGATCCGATCAGGATACCAGGTCCCAGACGAGTGACGATAGGTACTAGTACATATATTATTACTAAGATTCCTTCGTCCTCGGTTCTGAGTTCTTCAAATGTACATCCTCCACCTTATCCATGTGGTCCTTCGAGTCGATATATGGCTACGAGTCAAGTCCGTACTGCGGTTACTAGGCCGATTGTGTCTCAAGTTCATATACCACCTGCTGCTTCGGGAGGCTATATTCACCCTTCTAGTGGTCAGCTTGTTACATCCGGAGCATATATACCTACTTCTGGTATGTATGTTCCTCCTTCCGGAGCTTATCCTCCTACCTACGGAGTGTCCCATGGGACATCGCATGCGATGACCTATGGACCTTATTACAGTCTGCAGTATGGACAGGTTTCTTCACCTTACGGAGGCAGGTATCAACAACCTGCTTACTCTCCTAATTATGGCTTTGTAGCTCCTACCAGTCAAGGTCCACCTTACTATGGTACTTCCACGTCACCTTATACAGGTCAGACAGGAGGAGGACACTATGGCCAAGGCCATGGTGGTGCTCAAACCTATGTGAACCAGGGAGCGGTCCATCGATCTCATCATCCTAGGTTCCCTTTCCTCGTGATGCTTAACCTTCCTGACTTATCGAGACTTACGAACGATCCCGTGGCTCATGACCCGACTTGGCCGGCAGTCCCTACCAAGCTTCCTTCGGACATACCTAAGTTCGAAGGCAAACCGGGAGAGGATCTGAGCGAACATGTTACCACGTTTCACCTTTGGTGCTCTTCGAATTCGTTACATCAGGACTCAGTCCGCTTGCGACTATTTCAACGCACCCTTACAGGGCCAGCTACGAAATGGTATATAGAATTACCAAAGGGAGCTTTTACCTTGTTCGACGATCTTGCGATGACTTTTCTTAATCACTTCCAGCTACCAGTGCGCTATGACGTTGGTACTGAACTCTTGTTGACATTTCAGCAAGATAAAGCCACCCATATTTCTGATCATATTCAGGAGTGGCGTAGATGGAAGAGATTAATTAAATCTTTTATACCGCCAGAGTTCCTTTCTCGAGTGGTTCCTCAAGTATTTATTTCCATATATCGTGAAGGATGTTTCTACATCCGGAGTGCAGAATGAGGAACAAGCAATCTTTAGGGCACAGGAACTGGACTTTATTTATGCTCAGTCTAGTTTGTTGTATGAGATTATTCCCAACGCTCCTCGTTCTAGTTTCGATCCCAAGGTCAAACCTAGACCACATGCCGATGGCATTGTGGGATGTACAAGTGCGAAACCTGCAGATTCAGTTGCAAAACAAGTTAGTCAATTGTCGCTCAACCAGTCTGCTTCGGGACAAGCTACGGCTTCGTCTCAACCCGCCCAAACGGTGAGTGTACTTTCTGTGCAATCGTCGGACCAGAAGGGTAACCAGCAACCCGGACGAAATAGAAAAAAGGGTAAGAATAATAATCGAAAGGGTGGGAATAGGAATGAGAATGCTTCCAATAATGACAAGAACAGTCAAAATGCTAGTGGGGACAAGCAAGCGAAACGTAAGGTTAAGTTCCCTTGCAAGCTATGTAAGGATGATCACCTCACTTACTTGTGCCCTCGAATTGATGAAGCTTCGAGACTCTTAGCACAAGGCCCAGCTGTGCTAACGAACCCTTTACCTCATAACTAGAATATGAACTCGAAGTCCCAGGAGCAATCTAGTGAGAATGATCCACCAGAGGCTAGTGCTCATGGGTGCATTAACATGGTCCATGCTGCCAAGGTTGTGACTCATGCGAAAGATTATGGATCGTCGCAACCCAACCCAGGAAAAGAACCTGATCCACCAGGAACCCCTTTGCGCATTGAGAAACCTACGAATAAACCTAAGGCTGCACCTCACATTCCGAAAGGGGTACTTAAGCGCTCGGGCATAATCCAAATGCCCAAGCCGCCCAGAATTATTCAGTTGTCGAGGATTTGGGCCATACTCCTTGTGCGATGTGTGCATTGGAAGTGCTTCAGAGTTGTCCTTCACAAATGAAGGCTTTGCTTTCTGCTCTTGGTGTGAACGGTGATGATTCTTCCTCAATGATCAAATTTGAAACCGCAAGTCATCAGCCTCACTTGCCCTACTATGTGTCGCTTTTGGTACACGTAGAATGTCTTAATATGATAATCAAGCGCACAATGATTGACGAGGGTGCTGCTGCATCTGTGATGTCTTTGTCCTGTTGGAAGGGCCTTGGTTCTCTTGAGTTGTCGAAATCAGCGACTATGTTAACTACTTTTGATGGGATATATTTTAGTCCACACAGCCTTATTCCGTCCCTTAAATTCCATTTGGGAGGGAATACCATTGCGATAGAGGTTGAGGTGGTTGATGCGCCCCTTGACTACAATCTCTTGCTGGGTCAAAAATGGATGTATACTATGCAAGCCATTGCTTCTTCCGTGTTTCGCGTTGTATGCTTTCCACATAATGGGAAGATTGTAACGATCGATCAAATGACATTCAAGAATTCCCTTGTTACTGCATCTTCGGGAGCTTTGGTCCCGGTCGTTGAACATTCTCAGCTGGCAACTAGGAGTGTGGGTGTAGGCATGTATCCATCCCTTATGGGAAGCTTTAGTTGTCCTGCACCGGTCCTCATGATAGGATCTTGTTCTGATAAGGCTTCGACTTCTATGACCTCAGTGTCTTTTCGCATGACTCATATGGGAGATCCTTGGATTCTTCCTACACTGAGTATTTCGAGTGAGCCTATCAAGACCAACATGCCGCTTCCTGCAACCATGATAGCTTATCAAGCCAATCTTATGGATGTTGCAGAGCCTTGTTCTTCCTCTTCGCGGACGGAGGAGGAAGACCCCTATGTGCTGCCCGCATGGGCAGTACAGTATTCTCATGCCCACGACTGCCTGGATAAGGTTTTCCCTTCAGATGAAGCGATCATCGAGGCTTTGTCGGGCGTTGAGCTGCCATGGGAGGAACTTCATCATAGATCATATTTCCTTCCACCGCTTGACCGTTTAGAGCATGAGGATTATAGGGAGATTCTTAGTTAGAGAGTTGATAGTCCCATGATTCCATTAAGCTCTCCTGGTCAGATGGCTAATGGGAACATGGCGAACATATCTTCCATCAATTCTATCAACATCTCTCGAAATCCTAGCACCATTGCGAATGTCTATATTGGGGTGGATTGTTCTCAGGCTGAGATTCTCGAATATACCGAGCTCTTTAAGGAATTCCGTGATATTTTTGCTTGGTCTTATGATGAGATGCTAGGTATTGACCCTCAGATTGTTGAACATGAGATTAATACTTACCCCAATGCTAAGCCTGTTCGACAACGTTTACGCACCATGAATCCTAGGAAAGCACCCACCATTAAGGCAGAGATAGAGAAGCTGTTGAAAGTCGGTTTCATCTATCCTGTTCCCTTGACGGAGTGGGTTTCAAACCCCGTTCCAGTGGATAAGAAGCAGGGAGTGATCCGAATATGCACTGATTTTCGTGATTTAAATCGTGCCTGTCCTAAGGATAACTTCCCCACACCATTTATAGATCAGATTTTGGATGAGTGTGCGGGTAGCGAGGTGTTCTCCTTTATGGATGGCTTTTCCGGGTATAATCAGATCCAGATTAAACCTAAGGACCAACACAAGACTGCATTTATTTGTCCTTGGGGAACGTTTGCATATCGAAAAATGCCTTTCAGCCTTAAAAATGCCGGAGCTACATTTCAACGGGCGATGACCTTGATTTTCCACGATCTCAAGTCTATTATTGAAGTATTTTTGGATGACCTCACTACTCATTCTCGTATGAGAATGCGTCATTCATATCACTTGAGATTGGTCTTCGAAAGATGCCGGCACTATTCGGTTCGATTAAATCCTCATAAGTGCATATTTTGCATGAAGTCAGGTCATTTATTAGGATTCATCGTTTCAAAGGAGGGCATAAGAGTCGATCCCTTAAAGGTTGAGGCAATACTTCAGTTGTCTCCCCCGAAGAATATTCATCATCTTCAGTGTTTGCAATGTATGGCAAACTTCTTACGAATATTTGTGGTCAACTTTGCCAATTTGACTAGAGGCTTCATGCGTCTCTTGAAGAAAGATACTCCCTTTGAATGGGATGAGTGAGCCCAGGAGTCCTTCGATGCACTTAAGCGAGCCCTAGCATCGGCCCCGGTGATTAATCCTCCGGATTATAGCCGTGATTTCCTATTATATGTGGCCATGTCTTTAGAGATGATTGGTATGGTATTGGTTCAGGAGGATGAGGAGCTCCAAGAGCATGTCATATATTATCTGAGCCGAAACCTTATTGACGCAGAGATTCGTTATTCTCATGTCGAGAAGCTTGCTTTAACGACCGTATATGCGGTTCAACGTTTGAGACATTATATTCTCCTTCGCCAGACCTCGGTTGTAGCCCATGTCAATCCGTTTCAATTTGTCCTCACACGAAGGATGATTGGGGGAAAGTATAATAAATGGATTGTCATCTTGCAAGAGTTTGATCTTGAATTTGTTTCGGCAAAGTCGAAGAAGTCGTTAATTTTCGTAGAGCTTATATCGGATTTCCTGAGTGAGGCCGAGGAGTCGGTTTGTGAAGATACGTTTGTCGACGAACACATATTCTTAATCTCAACGTCTGACCCATGGTATGGAGATATCATAGTATATCTGCAAACACAGAGGACCCCTACTCACCTCTCGTGAGATGAACGACGACGATTACATCACGTCTCTAAGAACTACCTTATAGTGGACAATACTTTCTACCGCCATGGGGTAGATTCCATTTTACGACATTGTTTAACTCATGAGGAGGCTGAGGTTGTGCTGAATGATTTCCACAGAGGGGCATGTGGTGGTCATTTATCTGGGCTTTCTACAGCTCAAAATATTTTGAGAGCAGGTTATTTCTGCCCGTCGATCTTTAAGGATTGTGTTGATGCGGTCAAGAGGTGCCACCCTTTCCAGGTGTTCACACGAAATATGCACTCGAAGCCTGCCTCGTTACATCAAATTATCAACGTCGCTCCCTTCACCAAGTGAGGGCTCGATTTTATGGATTGCAGCCCAACTTCGGCTGGGGGGCACCATCATATTATAGTGGCTATGAATTATTTCACCAAATGGGCTGAGGCAATTCCTATAGTAAAATCCGATGGTGAGACATCCACTCACTTCGTATTCAACCAAATCATTACTCGGTTCGGGATTCTGAAAGAGCTTGTCACTGAACATGGCTCGCACTTTCAGAACCGTATGATGGAAGAGTTGGCATCCAAGTTAGGGTATAAGCAAGAGCACTCCTCTTCTTACTACCCCCAAGAGAATGGACAGGTTGAAGCAGTGAAAAAATCACTTAAGTCCATTCTCCAACGAACCATCGCACAAAGCAAGACGAATTGGCATATTATGTTGTACCCTACTTTGTGGGCATATCGAACCGCAGTTAATACTGCCACTGGTTTTTCTCCATATCAGCTTGTGCATGGAGTGGAGTCGATATTTCCGGTTGAATGTGAGATTCCTTCATTGAAGCTAGCTGTGGAACTCTTACCAGACACTTCACCTTTGGAGGAACATTTGGTCCACCTCAAGCAACTTGATGAGCAGCGTCGAGATGCATTGGTGGCTCTAGAGGTTAATAAACGTTGCGTTAAGGTCCAATATGACAAGTCTGTCTGTCCAAGAGTGTTTAGTGAAGGAGACTTGGTCCTTTTGTGGGATCAATCGAAAGAACCCTTGGGGGCAGGGAAATTTAATCCTATGTGGCGTGGTCCTTACGTGGTCAAGCGTGTCTTAGAGAAGGGTGCCTATGAGTTAGTTGGTTACGAAGGCACGGCTTTGGTGGAGCCTAGAAATGGGCTCTATCTCAAAAAATACTATGCATGATCTTTAGCCAAGGCTACTTGTTGTATATTAGTGTACAGCTTTGCATAGTTAGGTCTTTTTCTTATCGTGATCGGGTTTGTGACTAGTTTCTATTTCTTTTGGCAGATGTCAATGGAATCTTCCACCTACATAGGATTTGTGGATGCTGCAAGCCGTCACACTCAGCACTCAGCCTCTGCTACTTGGGTGATTTATACTTCTATGGGTCAGGTACTGTCTTCAGGAGGTGTATGTCTACGGCCATCTTCCAACAATGTTGCTGAATATAGTGCCGTTATCGAGCTTCTACGAGATGCCATTTCACATGGCGTTCTATCTCTTGAGATACGTCTTGATTCGGAATTAGTAGTGTCACAGCTCAATGGTGTGCACCATGTTAGAGATCCGACGTTATTGAGAAGATTCTTACGTGTGAGATTGTTAGAACGGAAATTTGACAGTATTACATATATACACATTCCAAGAAATGATAATCAAGTTGCTGACTCATATGCTAACTACGTGTTAGATTGGCATTTGTTTCATTCATAGTAAATTAATCACAAACATTTTTACACATGTAAATAAATAAACCGATCACCATAAAACTTTTATATATATAAAAAATGTGGTAATACATAGTGTCATATACAAAAGTGGAGCTTTCAAAGCTTCCATCATATAATACACGGTCGTACAAAACATATACACTCCCAGGTGTCTAATCCTGTGGAGGGGGAGGGTTGTGATCATGATATGTCACTACGGCTCTAGCTAGCCTTCGGAATAAACGCACCCATGCGCGTGGCACATGCTCCACCTGTCGTTGCATGGCCTTAGGCAAGTCCTTGACTTGCGCCATGGGAACTCTATGAGTCAGTCGCACAAAGTTGGTATGAATGCCCTGGAGTGTTCGCTCTGCATCCGCACCTGTGATGTCGTCCCCTCTTCCCCTCCGTCTATGACGTGGGAATCCCTCTGGTTGTCACGGTCCCACATTTGCACATGAATGGTAGATGTCACTATGTGTTGTCACGCAAAAACATGTCTTTTTTATTCCACATAATCAAAAAAATACAAAAAAATTAAATAACTCAAAAAACTTAAAAAAAAAAAGTGAGAGTCGAGATTCGGTACCTATCTCTCCATATGTCGATCCTGGTGGCAATGGCATGTCCAGATCCCCAAGGAAATATATCCCCCCATAGGGGTAGTCATCTATGGCAACAATCTGTCATCGCCACCATGGAAAGAAGTCAGCTGGATATGGGTTGGCCACCCTACCACCCCCCAGTCTATGCATAGCATCTACCCAACGTCGTTGGGCCGGATCTCGAACCCCATGGAGATGAACGTCCACTCTAGGGCTCAATCCTGGAACACGCTCGAAGAAAAACGTGATCAATATTCTGCTGAACCCGAAGTTCCGTATCCTGCCTACCTTACACTCACTGAGCTGGTGTTTCATGTTGCTCAGTAGTGCAGTACTCTAGTCGTATATGGTCGGTCTCATACACTCCACCGCATAGAACATCAGTGGCCGCGAGGCCTGATGGAGTGAGGCTAAGCCTATTATCCTACCCAGCGTCAGTAGGATGGCCTTTAGGCCCAGTATCTGTATAGCATTGGTAGGGACTTGACTCCCCACCTTCTCAGTATCTGGGTAGCAGTACACAGCTACGTACTCATCGATAGTAAGCCCACCGCCTGGCCCACCTCAGGAACGAAGGTTCACCACCTCCCCTCGTCTAGATAGACCTATGATAAAGTATATGTCTTCCACCTCTATAGTGAGAGACATCCCATCTATCCTGAAGGACTCTAAGTCTGGATCCCAATAATTTACCAGCATCTTTAGTAGTCTTGGTTTGGCCCTCAAGCCACCAAGGCACCAAAACTTGTAGAGTCTGCATCTTCTAAGAGCTTGTTGAGCCATCACGTCAGCCCTTACAGCTTCCTCTACTTCACCATGCTCGCGCTCTCTCCATTCTAGCACCATCCTGTAGGAGACATAGCCAATTTATCCATTAGATTCTTGTAAATTTACTTGCGCGGCGTCATACGTGACTGTTTTGCAAACAGCCGCGTATGTACGCAGGTTCTAGCCTCTTTTCTGCGTATAGCCAGCCCTATATGCGAAAAAAGCTTCGATATCCGCGTGGGCCGTAGTGCTCATGTAGAGATGGCCTAAACTACCTCATTTTACCATGAAAATCAACAAAAATTATATTGAAATGCATGAGGAGAGCATGAGTAACTACCTGGAAGAAACGGTTGTGAATTCCGACGGCTGGATCTCCTGGAATTTGCAGTTGAATATCAGAGCTCCAATGGGTAAAAGTTTCAAATGATTTATATTTTTTACTATTTATAGAAAAATTTTCAAATATTTGAAAAATTTTACCCCCTTTCCTATAGCTTTGACAGTTTCTAACCATTTTGGACCGTTTCTGACATAATTTGTGATGTAGAAGACCATTTTCAGTGCCGTTTCAGCCATTGGATTGACCCGTTCATACTGATCTCAGGTATAATGTCTACACTGGCATATAGGTTAGGTTCACCACCGTTTGCATTTTGCATGACCTTATGACCATGTCACCATGACCTTAGGTACGAACCCACTCTATTATGTCACGGAACCTTCTTACTGCTTTAGAAGTGGCATGATATGAGTGGTAGAGCTTCACCTTACATGGGTACCCTAGTTAGCACCTTATTTGCATTTGGTACCCATGCCGACATTTTCTCCTTTAGGGTGTGGGAGTCCGTTGTATAGTATTGCCATGACATTTCGCAAGAGCCTCATAATCCTCTTGATATTATGCTGGCATGTTTCCCTCCGGAATCCCCTTATTTCAAGTTGTGAATGCATTATCATGAGCTTTTCCTGCCTTATTGAGCTTTATGTCAGCTCCCCTGACATTGCGTTTTAGCAATCTAGCCCGAGCTTGTCTCATGTCTAGCCATGCAGAGCCATTTTTATATCCTTCGCAGCTTGATTCCCTTTTTACTGGGAGGGGATTTTCCCCCGAGTGTCGATATCCTACACATGTATCCTTGCATTGAGCATAGGTATGTTCCACTGCTTGGAACTATTTTGTTTTCCCTGATGACACTCGTCTCCTCCTAGTTTGTAACTATAAATCTAGTTTATTATTTTTTCAAGATTTTCAAATAACTGAAAAAGTCCAAAAAAATCAAAAAATGAAAAAGCCGGACAAGGAAAGATGTTATCTTTGGCAGCTGTCGAGTCGTGTCGCCTTCAAACAGAGCACTGTATATCACATCCATTGGTTGGGTTATAGTTTGACTTAGGAGCTGTACTCGTTTATCTGAGTTTATCTCCACCGATTGGTTAAGCTTCCAGTCCCTATGGAGCCTCTGTTGATGCCTCCTGTGTCACAGAGATGTCCCAGTTTGTATATCGAGTCTATGCTGCCTTCATTTTGTCACCATACATCGTTCTTCTCTTGTTCGAAGGAAGTTGAAACCTGTGTCGACCACTCCTCAGTTATCTTGACTTTGCATGTCGGCCATTCCCGGTACAGTTACTGGTTCGTGCACTTTAAGATCGAGTCCTTCCACATTAGACAGCTTCGCTGAGTACCTCATGTTGGATGATGGGGGATGCCTTAATGCCCTCCTTCCAACGGATTTCATCCCATCGACTTTAGATCATTTATTCTGGGATTGGAGTCTAGAGTCCTTTTGAGTGCCTTGAGACTTGCAGTCATCAGTGGCAGGTTCTCTCACCATCAACAGTTTCTTGGGAAAACATCAATGTCCCCTGATTGATGGATTCTCTCAAGTGTTCTACCTCAACACATCTATTCACACTTGTTAGTTTGCACTCTAGTACCTTGATTCCCATTTTCATTATCGGTGAGTAATCTCGCGTCTGTTAATGGTATACATCAATGACCGGTAATCAGACGATGAACTACTATGTTCGACCTCGACACCTCTATTCGCATAGTAGGACATGTACTCATAGCGGTTTGTGTAGAAGACCTTCCATACTGGTGGCATCTCTTATATGCTACCTCCTTGATCGTGCTAGTGTTCATGAGATTTCAGCTCTCGTGACTTGATTCCAGTGTATGTCAGACATTTCCAACCACTATGGAGATTTTGATCTATTGTATATCTTCAGCCATTTTGGAGATCATGGTCCTTTGTATATCTTCATCATGGAGATTCTGATCTATGTATATTGTACGTGGCGATGACCACATATGTGATATCATGTATTATGCCTATTCGTGGCCATTGTACTCTTATGTATCTGGGACTGCTATATGTACTTGCAGTTATATGCAGAGTTGTATCATTGTACTATGCTGATTGGGTGGCTGGTCTTCCATTTGGGATCCTTCATCACTCCACTTCTGGGATGGACTTATAATGTATTTCGGCCATCGGATAACCCCTCTGACCTCACACATTAGGGGGCATCTGTTATAGCGGATTTCACCACTCTAGGTGAATCACACTTTGTATGGCCTTCCCATGTCCCGCTGCAGACTCTTTAGACCCCATGGACCATATTTTATCCTTTGATGTTTCCTTGATCATCCCTAAAACTATATAAAAACTGATATACATGGATTTTTACCCGATAACCGCGTACATACACAGGTTTGACTCCTATAACCGTGTACATCGGGATGTGTGCATAGTCCAAATCCTTTTGGAGTTTTCCTTGACATGGATCTGACTCATTCGACTCCTATCCTTCCATATGCCTTGAGATCGCTCGGATTCAACCCTTCATTATCTCTTGTGAAGCTATATAAGGAACCCCTTGGTACATTGAAGGCATATAGAGAGATTGAAGCTACGAAACTATAGTCCATTGTTTCCGGAATTTATGCTTGAGTATGCATCCCTTTGTCTCTTTGGAGCACTGTTGTGTTCTTCCCAAGCTTGCCTTTTGCTAGTGAGCTTGCTATCGTGAGATGGAGGATTGAGGTGGTGGAGGCCCAAGTGGGGGATTCAGTTTCTCCAGTTCGTAGACGTGCCATCAGAGGTTGTATCTATCTTGTAATCTCTGGTTTATATTAATAAGAACTATCTTTTCCTGTCCAATGATGTGTATTTGATTGAATATTGTATCCATTGGAATATGTCAAATGCTTTTACATTATTGATTATATATGCTAGAATAGATCTAACACCATGATATATAGTCTGCTTGTATTGTTTACTTGTTGTTGAGGAAGTATTATATCAATTCAAGCTGAAGATTTGAAAGCTCAATGGGGATCTACTTCAACCGTCCAGAATAAGGTACAAGGTCTAATCCTTTAGTGTTAGACATTTTATTTCTATTGCATATTGGGAAATATTGATTTCTGGAGTCAAAGCTGTCTGTTGTGGTACCCCAAGCCATAGGAATTTCTCTCCGTAACAGTCCTTTTCATTTGATGGTCTACATAGTCCACAAAAGGAGATAAACGAGACAATGTAGACGCCCTTTCCTATAATTTAGCGAGCAGGAAAGGAAGCAGCTGCGCTCAGTAATCTTTTCATTATTTTAGGAGTCAGAAAAGAGCTTAAACGAAACTCTAGTATGGTTAACCAATTGCAGTGGCACAGGCGGTGCCCCATGTCGGGACGGTGGACAGTGGTCCAAAGGTCATCCGCACAGTATGGATGGAGCAGGTGGCTCTCAAACGTACCAATACATGCACGGGATATATCATGGAAGAAGCACGCGAGTTGGTGCGGCAAAGGCACGCAAACCGAGGTGGCTCTCAAACAGAGGTCAGGAGAGTTGTGTATGAATTATGGTGGAAGGACTTGACTACATGTGATGTGAGTGCAAGTTCAGAGGCAGTTATATGCCAAATACATGTAAGAGAAATAATGTCTTCTGGAAAATGGTCCAAAGATCCACGTAAGGTGTGGGGAACAAAGTAGACAGCTATATGCTAAAAATAAAAATGATGTTCCTTAATGGGCAATGGCCCGAGAATCCGCATGAGTAGCGGTAGGCAAGTGTGATGCAAGTACAGGTCCGCAGACACTTTTATCACCATGGCGTGGCTCGTAAATTGAGGTAATCTCTGGGATGCGGTCCTGAAATTTGTTGGTTAAACATGAGACGATGGTCTCATCAGGAGAGGGAAATTTGAGACCGAAGGTGTGAGAGGTGTCTTGAACTGGTTCTAGGTGACTTTGGATTAGCAACTGATGGTGCTGCCCCTGACTTGTGCTAAAAAATGTTGAAAAACAAGAAAGGGAAAAAACTACACTATAAGGGACTCATATTGGTTATATCAGGCATAGACTCTCTTGAGGTGGAGCCTGTTGCGTGGCTTCTTCAAGATTCAACCATCTGAGTCAGCGAAGAGGTATGCCCCCTTGTCGAGACGAAGGTAATTGGCAAGGCGGGATGACGAAATCTGGTCTTTTATGGGAAGAATTGATTCCACACTATGGTTTAAAGGGAATGGGGTAAAACCGAAGGCTGTCTTACATATATCTTCGTCATCGTGTAAGTGGTATCGGGATAGATCAGGTCGATCTTCCAAAGCCGACGAGGCGAAAGGGAAACTGGTGCTAGATATCATGAAAATTGTATTGGTTGTGGCTTTGGCTGCCTTGCCCCCAGTATCTGTTGGAGGAAGAGGGGTAGGCCTGGAGACGGGAGGAGTCTTTGATGGACTTGGAGGTATGTGAAACATCATCTCAATTGGTTGGACATGAGTCAACACATCTTGGGGCCTCAAAGGTATGGTAGGTGGTTCAAGGTACCACACAGGATCTCCTAGTGTGAAATCTTGTAGATTGCAGGTTTCCAAGACAAACTTACTCACGATCTCGGATGGTAGGAAAAGGAAAAGGAAAAGGAAAATGTTGATCAGGAATGAACCCCATTGTTTCCCTGGTAACTGAGGTTGCGGCTATGGATGGAGTTGCGGTTGCGGAAACAATGGAAGAGATAGGTCTGATGGACCATTGGTGGTGGTGGAGACAAGAGGGTTGGTAGAACTGGACATCATGTAAATGGACATGGTGTCCAAAGAAGGAGGTGGGGGGTGAACTTCTTCGATCAGAGTGATCTCTGATTCAAGGGAATGTTGTCGAAGGTTGGCTAAAGCCATTCAGAACTCAGACAAGTCTTGGAAATAGTGAGAATAGTGTCCATACAAACCGTAGAGGGCGCAAGCATGGTTTGTTCTCAGTGACTTGTTTCTCACTATTGCCATGCTTGGAAGTTCAACCAGGAGAAGGTTTTCAGTTGTATCCATGGCATCCAAATGTGCGCGGATCATTGGAATCTTAGGGCAGTTCTGGGTCGGGTGGCCCTGTTATTTGCAGACGGCACAAGGTGGGATCTGTTGAGGCTCTGCGGTACCTTTTGCATTCTTTCCCCTGGCCCTTTTTGGGTGGGGCGGTATAAGTGCTGGTGCGGTGGTTGGTTTTTGTGGGCCGGGTGGAGGATGAGACTCGACCTCAATGGGTTGTACGGGGGTTAATACTACCTGGGGCATTGGTGGTTGAGCTGGTGGATCAATATACCATAAAGTTGGGTAGGTTGATGGTGTCCATTACCAGATTGCTCATGACACCAGGCGGGGGGAAGAGGAAGGGAATTTTATGAACTGGAGAGGAGCCTAGATAACTCCCTAATGATTGTATGTGGGGATGAGGTTGTGGTTGTAGCTGCGGATGATGTTGCGGTTGTTGTTGGTGTTGCGGGTACGGAAGGTGTTGTGGTTGTGGTTGGTGCTGCAGATGCAGTTGTTGTTTGGGTGCAGTGGTGCTGGATGAGAGCATGCACAAGTCTGCAATCTCATTTGGTATCGGTGGTGGTGACACTAAGGGGAAAGGAGCCATCATGGTGGTATTGAAAAATAATCCATGGCCCACATTCAACAATGGGGAGGCTAGTATGTTGTCAACCATGGTGTTGACCACAGGGATAACATTTGTGTGTGTGGTCATCCCTTGCGGATCAATGGTGTTGATCATAGGGATAACGTTGGTGAGTGTCGTTAGCCCTTGCGGATCATGATAATTCAGTTGGTCAACCGTCACGATCTTCCCTTCATGGGGGGACATCATGAGACGGAAGACAGTTGATGTGACAGCTCTCACGACATACATATAACTTCTTCTGAGGAGAAGGTTATAGTCCAATTGAGCATTGACAACCTCTATGTCAATCAAAAGTGTCTTCCCGGCTAATGTGATGGGGACATGGGGGAGGATTCCTTGGGATTTAGTGGGATGGCCATCATAAGCCCGCAGAGTTGTGGAGGTTGGTTGCAGAATTGGGGATCCAAATTTTTGCCAAACTAGGGTAGACATAATGCACGTGGATTCCCCCTCATCCACTATGCACCGGTGCACGACCAAATTCTGGATAGACACCGAGATTTGAAAGGCAATGGTTGATGGCATTCGCGGTTCTCCATTCTTCATGTCGAATGTGATCAACTTGGAGTCGAAGGGGTCTACGGCCCCAAGGGTGGCTAGTAAGGATTTTCGTTGCGTGGGAACGTTTTGAGTATCTCAAGAGCAGACATGGCGGTTGGTGTTTGGGCCAAATCATCCACGATGCTATAGCTGATAGCAGCTCTAGCCGTGGCGTTATTGGCAACCCAACATATGGGGGGGCAGGGGAAAGGGGGTAACTGAAGAGGTGCATCGACTGTTTTAGACGTATATGTCTCTGATGTGTCAGCGGGTTTGGTGGTGGCTCCGTACTGATTCCATCTAGTTTGTAGGTTCACTTCTTTAGTTGTCATAGCTAGCAAGTGGTGGACACCTATTTCTGTCATGGGAGGTGCCCCCAGAGTCTTGGGATTGGGTTGGGGAGGGGGTGTGGTTGGCCCCAATCCTTGGACTGGTAATGGGTTTTGGAGCACCATAGGGGGAGGTCCTTGTGGAAATGGGTTGGGTTGGGCTTGATCCCATTTGTTGGTGGCATGTTGGACCTCATTCCTTATGGCCTGCTTAGCGCGACCCATGAAGGGACACTCAAATGTGTTGTGCCCGTAGACCTCACAGAGTGTGCATTGTTGGTTTGTACGCAATGGGGCGTTGCGTCTCGGTGCATTTGGTCGTGGAGGATTTTGGGCTGGCTGGTTTGCCGCAGCATTGTTGGGAGGGTTTGGTTGTTGACCGCCTCCCTGTGGTTGATTGTTTCCTTGGTTCCGGGGTCAGTTATTCCTAGCTTACCCTTGTTGATTATTGGGGGTTGGCTAGTTGGGACGGTTTTTTTGTGCAAACACTTGTCCCAACGGAGTGGGTGGAGTAGGGGCGAGGGATTGAACCACTTGTACTGGTGGTGCATAGTATATTTGGGTGGGTGGTGGTGCCTCAAATGTGGGTATTTGCCCCGCATATTGCTGTGTTGGCCAAGCCATGGCCTTAGCCTACTGCGGTGGCATAGGTTGTGCATAAGAAGTTGTGGCCCTAGACTGGGACATCATTCTTGCATAGTTCGGAGTTTGGTTTTGGTAGGCAACATTAGCAGTGTTGCTTGGTTGTGGTGGAGCTAAAGGTGGTGTTGGACGATGTTGTGGTTGGTGAGAGACCAAGCCTATGATGTCATCTGCAGCATGGGATGCCCCTGGTGCATCCCGGTAGGAGGTACCCACATGGGAAGCATCTGGAATGACAGTGTAAAGGTACCCAAACTGTGCATAGATCAAATCGAATTGTTGGGATTTCAGGATGGCTTCCTCTTTGGATTGGGGACATTCGGATGCAACGTCCTTTGCTATAGGTGGGAGCAAGGTTTTGAGGAACCAATCTAGGAAGATATTGTCATCCAGTTGGATCTTACACAAACTACGGCGTCACCGCCACTCATGGATGTGGTCGGTTGTGTGGGTCACAGTGTTCTGGCGACAGGATAACAAGATCTCCACCCCTTCATCATATCTGACGGGGAGTTGGAAATATTGCAGGAACATGAAAGCCAGGGAGTTGAAATCTGGGTACTTGGCTTGTGGTAGCTCAATGTACCACTTTGATGCAACACCTATGAGGGTGCGTTGGAATAATCTTAGCCTGATCGAATCATCTACGATGTTGTTTGATGAGCACCATAGATGAAACGTCGTGATGTGGTTTGGGGGCACTCCCCTTCCTTCCCTTCAAACTTGGGAATGTCTGAGGGAAGTTTGGTTGGCATGGGAGGCAAAAAATCTTGATGGCTGATAGGGTCATTTGTTAACCAGGCCAAGTCAGGCAAGTTGAGGAATTCCATGAAAGGGAGGTTTGACCCTAATTTGATGTGAGATGGGGCAGCCATGGTGGTGGGGTTTGCAGGCGCATAATGCACCTACATTGTTGGGGGTGCTTGTGGCACCATTGCGGATGGGCCAGTGCCCCCAAGTGTGGTGGGAGGGACATTGTAGGTGGAAGGGCCACTGCCCCCAAGTGTGGTGGGAGGGACAGTGTGGATGGATGGGCAGTGCCCCCATGTATGACAGGAGGTTTAATGTAGGTAGAAGGGCCATTGCCCCCATGTGTTGTAGATGGGACATCTTGACTGGTCAATATGGGTGGTGGCAGTTGACTTATCATGGTTTACATAACTGTGCTAGGGCCACCTGCAGGGTTTTTGGTGATAGTTTGTGGTGTGGACATGGGTCCACTAGCAATTGGTATGCTGGAAAATGGATCCGGGTTTGCACCAGCCATGGGGCTTGATGGTGCAGTGTGTAGGTCTGGTTCAGACTGATATGGGTCTAAATCTGAATCAGAGGCTATGTGGCCTTCTGATGGCATGGGAGGTCGTCGAGAATGGTCTCGACGATGTCAGTTTAATGACCCAAACTGAGGTGGTTCGCCTCTCAGGTGTGAGGAAGAGAGTGATGGATCAATTGTGTTAAACTTGAATGTCAAACTGGTGGTAATGATTATTGGACCCTGGTTTCAATGGCTTCCAATTGGCTGTAGGTGGTCACTTGGCCACCAAGACTACCGGAAGATAGCGCTTGGCTTTTTCCTCACGGGCATTCTACTCAATCGGTGGGGGTCGTTGCCCATTTTGCTTGGAAATTCCTCTCAACGGCAAGCTACTTTGGGGTTCCCGTGGTACTCCTCACAATGAGCTTTTGGGCTGAGCCCAAGTACTTCCCATGATTAAGGAATTCAGGGACTTATGTCCTCAAAGACTGCATATTTTTAACTTAGTGTAAATTTGTAAATTTTAGTGGCTCTCTCAGCGTCATGAACTGAGTTGGGTTGATTTACATGGTATGTTGTGTATGTCTTTTTGTTTTTCTGTTATTTGGTGGCTGCAAATGGTTTGTGAATATTCTACAGATTTTATATCATTATGGATGGAAGCAGTAAATAAACAGAAATTTTGTAGACATATACCATTGTTTATCCTGAATTGTGATAGCTTGACTAGGTGACTACCTTACACCTATATTCTTATTCAACCAGGAGAAGGTGCTGGGATTTCAACACAATGAGACTAAGCCCATCTATAGATCCACGGGTCACCTCTCGGATGCAAGGTTGGTCAACAGGGAGAATGGTGAGCGCCGTGAGAATCCCTCCTTCTCTACCTCCTCTACCTTCCAAGTCACCCGTTTTTAGTGGTTTCGAACAATATTGGGTGAAGTTCCTATTACTATATGAGCTATGCCCTTCATCTTATCCCAGAATACCCCGAAGGGTGATGACTGGGTAGAGGAGGAAGGGTTAAGAAAGATTGTTGATTTTAAGTGATTTTTAGTCAAACTATATTCATTAACCCATTGAGTATTTAATTTACAATTTGTTATGTAAATGAAATTGCAATAAAATGAAACAGAAACAGAAATGAAATGGTTCAGATGGATAGAGGTGCCTGAGCTGCACTAACAGTCCTAATAAAAGCAAACAGTGAAGCCCAAAAATGGGTCGCGCACCTGTAAAGGTCCTATTTTTGTGAAGTGGATTGTGATCAAACCATGAGGAATTACCTCAAACGGTTGAAAACCCACTTTGGAAACGGGCACTTTTACCCCTAGTGGTGAGCATATTCACAAATGGCTCAATTGTTTGGGCAGAAAATGAGCCCGAACATAGGTGAATTTTTAGAAATTCAGTTCGGTTGTTTTTGCACAGTTAAGTGATTTACAAATCACAGAATGGCCAACAGTAACAGGTACTGTGGCCAAATGGGCTTGGATTGGCCTTGAGGAGGCTCAACAATAACTAAAAATGTAAATAAACAATAATATACTCTACATTTAATAGAAAAATTAACTTAGGGAAAAAAACTGAACAAGAAACTAAAACTTTGAAAACTAACCCAGGGCTCCTGTGGGATCGACATGGCCGTATGGTCGTTAGTTCTGTAGTAGGGATTTATCCCTTGCTACAGGGAAAGAATGGCTACCCTTCATATATAGGACAGAAGGATAGGTTCCTGGATGGAATACAGTAAAAACAAACATGAAGTAAAATAGAATAGAAAGAAGAGAAATATGGAATGGCTGGAAACCCCTCTGCAAACACTGTTACGGTTTAACTCCAGCAACCTGCAAAAAATGTATCAGAAAACCTACAAATAGATAATGGGAACTTGCAAGCAAATATGGGTTATATGAAAGCAAATAAACAAAACAAAACAAATGTTATACCTTCTCCTTGGGTCGAATGGGCCAACATGCCCTAGCTTGGAGAAGCACCTCTCTTGGATGGGGGAGCTATGGCTCAATGGAGAATGGAGGAGAGGGAGTGTGGGTGGCTTGAGAGACAAAGGGTCTCAAGGCATCCACGAGTAGCATAACAGTATCCAAGGAAGAAGTGTTTTGAGAGTGACCCCCGCCCCTCTATATATAGCTTTTTTGGGCCTTTTTAGGGTTTTTAGGGCTTTAGCCCCGTTTTTTGGCTTTTAGCCCCTTTCGCCCTATATTTAGCTCCTTTTGGGTTTTTTAGCTTCTTTGAGGGGTTTTAGCCCCTTTTTGGAGGCTTTAGCCCCTAGGAGAATTATTTAGGCTCTTTTTGGGGGTTTTTAAGCCCTTTTTCTCATTCTTAAGCCTTTTTTAGGGTGTGGGGGTCCAATGGAGTGAAATGAGGGTCGTGCATGGGTGTCCTTGGGTGGTGTAGGACATGTAGAGCTGAGTGAGGGATTTTTCAGGTTAATAACCCCAGCATGACCTGCAGAGGTTGGGTGAGTGGATCCAACATGACCTGCAGAGGTTGGATGAGTGATCCCAGCATGACCTACAGAGGCTGGGTGGCTTCCCACTTGCTTACATGTCTTCTTCCTATTCTCCCTTCTTTTACTCCTTTTATACTGTTGGTTACTAATATAAGAACTTTCACCGCATGAGGTAAAAGGAGGAGGAGAGGCTGCTAAAGGAAAAGGGGAGGCAAAATTTTGTTGCCCTTGATATAAGGTGCTTACTTGAGAAGCATCAGGATAATTTAGGACAGTCATAGTGGAAAACAACCAAAACAGTAGTCCTAGGGTGAATCCAGGTAGATTTAATGTGGTCATCAAAGGAACACCAACATTCCCAGTGAAAGGAAAAGTACAAGAAGACCTAGGAAAGGGGGTCTCCTGGTTGGTGTCTAAAGGGGTGTTATCCATAGTTTCTAAAAAGAATACCAAGTCTAAGGTCAACTGGAAACCAACAGTACAAAAACACAACACTAGTAGAAAAAATCCTAAGTATCAAGACCAAGCACACAAGGATTCCTTCCAAAGGAGAGTCTGGGATGATGAGGGCCCAGAACTAACCAATGAAGGAAGGAGAGTAGTTATTTGGAGTCTCATGATGATGTTTCTAGGTGCAAGCACTGGAATCACCCAATATCCCTCCCAAATTGTCAACCAGTGTTACCTTCCAAGTCTACCCTAGGTGCAATGGAAATAGCCTTCCACTGCCACCCATGTAAGAATACTATATGTCAAGATAATAAGTCTACCAAAATCACAAAGAAAGTCCGATGGAACAGTCGTTAGTCCAGCTGATGCACTTGGGAAAGGTAGCTAAGCCTTAAACCTAAACAGTACCAGGAACCACATGAGGTTGGAAGGAGGTAATGAGTAAGACCCCAATCATGCAACATCTCTAGTGTATGCTTTACTAAGAAGAGGAGTGGTATCTCCAACAACTCGGTATCGCACGACCTCGTGCTTGACTCCTGTGTAAGAGGATATTTCTGGTGTCTTACTTTGTGAAGTTATATTTCCTAACAGATAGGCCACTATGTTTGAGTTTAAATTTTTATGCAGTTAAGATATCCCTAAACCAAAACACTAGCCTAGACTAGTGTGTGTCGTCCCTAGAAACAAACACTTATTAATATATTTTATATATTAAACATTTATTTTAAAGGGTTGTTGATTAATCAAATGGTGGAGAAGGTGAAACCAATGGTGTTTTGACTCAGCAAAAGAGAAATTACAATGCAAAAGCAAACTACTTATCTTTCCTTTCCAAACTAAAATTGAAAGGCACGAAATAAATACTTCTTTTTAATTTTTCAAGAACAGTGATATGCAATGCAATTTAGACTAAAACCCTAATCTATTTGCACATAAAGAAAGTATATGTTATTTTTATTTTTCTTTTAGAATATGCAAAATAAAAAACAACCTATCAACTAATGCATGCAAAGAAAAACAAACAAAATCTAATAGACTTTTGTCTTATACCCCACTAACATGCCCTAGTGTGCCCTAAAGCCGTACATAACCTCTATAACAAGGGATACTTGTAAAGGAAAACAAGCCAACCACTATGTAATGAAGAGACCAAGCAACAAGACTGACACAAACAAGGATCAAGAAGCTGCAAAGGTTCAGCCTAGACCTGCAAATAGAGGCTTCTCAACACCTTTCCCATCAAGGTCAAACCAAAGGAGGTAGGGAGGAAAGAAAAAAATAAGATAAAGCTCATGAAAAGGGATTACAATATAGACAAAGAGAACCTAACAGAGATGAAACAACATCCATGGAGTCATGCACATGCAAAGGACCCTTGAAGAGCCCACAAGCAACCTTCAAATCACCCAAAAAACCCTAAAATTGATAATAATAAAAAACACACTTTCAGGTGCATTCGCGAGTTTCCTTAAGGTAGGTCGTGAATGACACATACATTGAAGGTAGTTTAGGTCGTGAATACATCCTATAGTCATGATTGTTCAGTCTACATCCTACGAATCGGTGGTAGAAAACACAAAAAGGGTCAAAAACTAACCTAGGAAGGCAGGGGAGGTGTTCTAACATACTCAAAGGTGTTCCAAACTTGTAAGAAGGACATAAAACCTTCAATAACACTGGAATAAATACAAAGAAATTGCAAACATACAAGTCTCTCCTTAGTGGAGTCGTCGGTTCTGTTGTAGAGGAAAGTGTTCCTATGGCTAGGGTCTAAGAGGCCATCAACATACTAGGGTTGAAAGATTAATGCATATAGTTCTGCAAGTATATATAAACAAGTTCAAATATCATAATGGTTCAAACATTAAGCAAAGAAGGTTGATACAAGCTTCGTTTCAATCCTCCTCTTGCTCCTCTTGCTCCAAGAGACCTACAAAACAATCTCAACCTTCCTCAAACCAACTTGACTATATGAAAGGAGATTATATTCAATGAAACATAAAAACCTAATATGATAAGCATCATCATATAAGCACAAACAGAGACTCACTACACATGAACAAGGGTTTGGAAAGAGGAAGAGAATCACAACTTTATCAATCATGAAATAATTAGAAATGTTACCTTCTCTTCAATCTAGGCACCTCTTGAAACCTTGATCTGGTTCTGTTGTTTCTCTTCTGCAAGGAAGTCAGCCTCCAAGTTCTGCAACATAAGGAGATAGAATCTAGGGAAAAGGTAGGGGGGATGAGAGTCCCAATTCCTCCAGTATAAAAATACAAAGGTTCCATTCCCTCTCCATGGACACCTCTCCCTCTCTTATATAGTTTGTTGAAGAGTTAGGGGCGAGGAAAAAGTAGTTACAACTGAAGGAGTCAGTTGCATAACCACCAAAAATATCCAAAATTTGAGAACATTCATTTTTGACATGTACAGGACAAAGTCGCGGGTTGAAGTGACAACGGTCGTGAATGCAAAGCCTAAATCACGGGATGCAGTAACAAGAGTCTCAAATACAAGAGGAATTCGAGGTAACCGCGGGTCAATATTAGGACAAATCGTGAATACAAAATTATAACCGCAAGTACCATGAAGGAAAAGTTGCAATTAGGTTGAAAAAACCCATTTTTAGGGTACTTTTGGGAATTTTTAGGGTTTGGTGTCTTATGGAAAGTTTTTCCTTACTCAAGTAGATTTCCAATGGTCTAGAGAATAGGTTAAATGGAGTTACATAAGTTGCGATATGACTCCTCCAATATAGGTGTTTTTTCAGTTACTTTCATGAAATGTCATCATAGAAGTGTACTCAACATGCGATGGAATCACGGGAAAGTGGTCACAAGTAGAGATGTTTCATTTTAGTCTATAACAGGGACTTTGTAATGCAAGAAATAGTGAGTAAAAGGCAATGGAAATATATAAAGTTGTTGTTATCACACAGACGATAGCTTCCACTACAAGGTATCCTATCCAGGATGATAGAGGGCAGGGGCAACTAAGCCGACGACACTTCAAGGACCTTGTCCACAACATATGAAGTGGTTATCAGTGACTATACAAGGTTCTTGTCACTTTAATCTTACTAAGTGAGAAGGATAAGGGGGTGACCCTTGAATTTTCTTACATATAGAAGATAAAAAAATACCAAGACACTTTTAAAGATGACAATCAAAATGCAATGCATATATATCCTAGTGATGTGACCTTAGACCATTATATGAGATATTGAGTGGTGACTTGGAAGTTCAATTTGAGTAATATGGATGTAATAGTTAATAAATTCATATTTGCAATCTTTAATAACTTATAAGTTTTAAAACATTTCTAGGTAGAATATGAGTGTCAAAAGTGCAAGAACAAAATACTACCCTTTGGGGTTTGACTCAGATGAAGTAGGGTGCACAAGATAGGATTTAAATAAGCTGGTAGAGGCTACTATAACACTCTAAAATATATGCTTGGATTATAGCTAAGAAACATTCTTTCAAACACAAGCAATGAAAGTCACACACAAGAAGCCCTAAATCACTGGCAAAAGGGGGAGAGGGTGCACTAGCTAACTAATCAATGTTGATCCTAGAGGGAAAATGGAGTTAAATGAAAATATAATCATTCTCTAATGGTTTCAACACATGCATGACAATACCCAAATGCTATAATTTTCAAACTCACTGAATAAATAACTTGCTAAAAATTATGTGAGGGTGTTATCTTTGTAAATTTTAGAGTTGACTAGTGGGATGGAGAAGAAATAAGAGAGGTTATGAAATAGTTACTTGATTTTGGAGGATAAATGTTGATATATTGACATCATACCCACAAGGATTAACTAAAATAAACTTGATTTAGTTATGTCTTCAAGTGAAACACCCAAGTGTCCAAGTGTGCCCCAACTTGCTAACTGACAAACAACAAAGAGTAAATTTGCCGACAAAACAAGCACACAATTGCATGCAAGAATATTAGAAGCATAAATTTGATACTAAGACACAAATATGCTCCCTTTCCAATAATGGTTTGAGAGGGATAAAAATGAAAAAATCCACTAATGTGCCCCCCCAAGTTTCTATCCCTACATACAAGTTAGGAACCACCACAAAACTATTGAATACAAACACCAAATTACTCTGCTGTAGAGGAAAGATGACATGCAATCAATATCTCAGATATTTAGCACCATGGAAGACAAATTATCTACTGCAACAAGTTTTCTCTATTAACTTCTCCAATATCCAAAATCCATTAAAATGAGAGAACCAACCAATATATAGAACACTCAATACAAAATTCTATCATCAATGGCTAGGATTTAATCATCAAATGGAGTGATCAATGGTTGACAATCACTCTTAAAACCACATAGTACATGATCCAGAAAGGGGGGGGTGAATTTCCCTAGTGTGTCCAAGTGAAGGTAAGTTGTATTCAAAATAACATAACACATGAGCAAGTGGGGTCACCTAGGGAGTCTAAGCCTCCCTAAGGCGCCCCAAGTACAAGATAAAAGTATGGTCATAACATATCATAACTTCCAAGAGAGATGAATTCTCCCCCACGGTTAAGACGCCCTCCCTAGTGAGGGTAAATAATATGTGTGGACCCCAATCATATAATAGAAATGCAATATAAGGTTTATATCCTATGTATATCATGATAAAACATCCCCAAGTCATTACTTTACCCTACATTAGCCAAATCAATTTATTGGCTATAGTCATGGTCACTTTATTTTTAATTAATTGTTGATAAATAATTATGCCTGATAAATTTGTACATAAATCCACTTTCCCCTTTTTGGATAAACAATCATAGTGTGAAAATGAGATCAAAAACCTCAAATCCTCTAAGGGTGACTACTAACACCACATGGATCCACTTGTATATTCATCTATGAGCATATCTATGTCCCGTAATAAAAATATGGCCAATAATAATAATAAAAATCACATGAATTATGGCCAATAATTGTTATTTTAACCATTGAACAATGTAATGGAGGTCCGTGGGTACCAAAAACACAATCTTGAACCAGTGAGGTCAAGTCCACCCCGAGACCTATATTTTGTTCAATCAAACTGGGTTGCCCAAGTAAAAAATGGTCAAAATGGTGACTGAGTTGTTGTTCAAAGGGTCCTGCATCCACAAGGGATGAATGATGCTTTCTTATCTATATTAGTAGCCAACTAAAATCATTAGCAACATTACCATGGTGATTAATAATAATCATATTTGTATGTTCATGATTTTAATTCTAGTTAATAACTACTTATAATTATTAAAAAAAATCTTCCAATTTATAATTATTAAAATTAATATTCATTTTTTATTTTTAGGTCATAAAGATTTCTAAAGAATTAAATTAAATTAATATTTAATATTTAATATTTAATAAAAATTACTAAAATTATTAATTTAATAATTAATTAAATTTTTAATAATTAGAGTCCTTGTTTTTCAGGTGTGTTATTGTTTTTAAGATGGCGGATAATAGGGCACCACCACTCATTGAGTTTAAGGCCATCATCTCTATTTAGGTTTAATAGAAATTTTTCTATCTCAATGGCCTCCCTGATTTTCCTCCTCTTGTAATGTTCATCTCTAGTGATAAGTTTTGTTTCTTCAATGCGTGTGTGGTGGTGTGAGTGGTGGGCATGTTCAGCTAGAGCTAATTTTTTATGACGATACTGCATGATGTCTGCACAATTTTCCATGAGCCTCACTTAGACGAAGTGTCCAGTTTCCCCGATATAGGGAATCTCACATGAGCAGGGAACACTGTAGACACCCTTCTATTTTAATGGTTCTACTAGGTCTTTGGAGGAATCTAGCATTCTACCTACCGAGTTTGTAGGAACATTACTTAAAATCTCATGGTTAGGTTAATAACATAGGCTATAAAAATTGAAATAAACTTTAATAAAAATGTTAGGTCTAATAATTAGAGTTGTCGGCTATAAACTAAAAAAACATTAATTAAAAATATGATCTTACACTTATCAATGTGCTATTTTCCATACCTGAAATAACCTCGAGATACTTTCTCCTGATGATGAGCCCTACTTTGTGGCTCAAATCATCGAGAATAAATTCCAGCTCACGCAGTATTCCTCTTATGTTCATCATTTACTCCGTAAAATCATGAACAGCTTAATTCAATCCCTCCATGGAAGCATGGGGACTTCACTTAGTGAACCTCTCACATAGCACGTGAGATTGTGGAATATTAAAGAATACCCTTAATTTCGAGAGATATTGACCCAAACTCTTTTTTTTTAAACCCCCTCCAAATACTTAAAACCTCTTCCCCACCCCTTTTTATAGCTCAATCCTTATAAACCACCCTACCCAACCCCACCTTAAACCCCTCATCCCCCCAATACCTGCAATATATTGGTTTGATTTTTGATCATTTTAAAACCCACAATATGAACTAACGTGATAGTATATTGGTCAACCAGGGTAGAAGCAGCCTCCATTGGAAAGGATGGATATATTGGCCATGAATATTGATATTAGGCACAAGAGAAAACTCGACAGAATACTAAAGTTTCAGAAACCAGACAATAAGCTCAATGAGAAAATTAAGTCATGTGTAATTAACCTTTCTAGAATCACGTTGAATGAAGAACAGACTAGGTTTTTTGAGCGTGGTTTAAATTTCATTGTTGCCCCCAAGAAACTGCCAATAGAGGATTTAGTATGTACAGTGGAAGATGTTGTGTCTAATCTCCCAGAAACCCAAGCCAAGGAAGCAAGGAAAGAGTGCGCAGTAGCTATTAGGAAAGCGAGGCCACCCAAGACCAACATATCACTAGGCAAAAGGATGGCGTTAAGGAGCCTAAGGAATAATGATAACATTATTGTGCTAAGAGCAGATAAGGGGAATGCTACCGTAATCTTGGATAAAGAGGAATATGACAAGAAAATGCTTGAGCATTTATCAACAAGTGGCAGTTGCAGAAGGTTGGATAATGATCCCATGAAGAAGATTGTAAATGAGGTTACAAAAACTATTAAGAAATCTTCTCTTGATGAGAACACCAAGAAGAAATTAATCCCAAAGGATACAATGGTTCCTCGGATTTATGGTTTACCCAAGATTCACAAGGAGGGCGTGCCTCTTCGTCCCATAGTAAACATTATAGGATCCCCTACCTACCATCTAGCTAAGTTTCTTGCAAAAAATTTGAAGGATTTTATAGGTCAAACCCCCTCTTACATCAAAGATCCCACGCACATGGTGAAAGAAATGAAATATTTTTTAATGAAATTAAAAATATGATCTTACACTTATTAATGTGTTATTTTCCGTACGTGAAATAAACTCGAGATACTTTCTCCTAATGATGAGCCCTACTTTGTGGCTCGAAACGTCGAGAATAAATTCTAGCTAACGCAGACTTCCTCTTATCTTAATCATATATGTGTTAAAATAATCCTTAGACACTTTTCAAATACTTTTCAGCAGCACATTCTACTTGGATTTTACCATATTTTGTATTTGATCGGCTATGCTATGTCATCTTATATATGGACTAGATATATTTTTCTTTTTGACATGTAAACTGTACAATACATGGGCAGCAAAGGCTAACTATGTTATTGCTATGAATGTAATTTTGTTCTACTATAGAAATAAAATTATGAATTTTTTCGAGGAAAAAAATTGTGTTAAAATAATGGAATAGTCCTTCATGAAGTCCTTAACATATGTTCACGTACAAAATTGACCATCATGTTAAGATGGTTGAGGTGAATGAATCAAGGTAAGTCTTAAAGGGAATTGGCTTGTTTGACCTTGACATTATCCTCTCTCAGAGAAGAGGGGTAACAAGGATCCACCGCAACATGTGTGGGATGGAGGACACTAGGGAAGGGAGGTGTCTCACATATGGGTAAAGTGTCTACGAGGGCTCAAGCATATTCAAACAAGATATTTAGGTTCTTATAATTGGAAGACTCTTACCCCATCACCTTAACTAGACTCCATAAGGAAATATTAAACTTGTGGAACCTTTGGATTTACATGTGCTAGAAAGCACAACTAGTTGCAACTTTCATCCAAGTTTGGGAGACTCTTTGAATTAGCATTCTCTTGCCCCATCTCATTAGTTCTTGAAACACTTATGAGGATTTTTACTTTCAGGTGGATCTTTGAATTAGTATCCTCTTACCCCATCTCATTTGCTTTTTATTTGCTTGACTTGCTTATGTGGAATTTCTCTTGCACATCAAGGGTGTTTGTTTTGAGGATACAGGAGACACCCTACGCACTCTAGAGCCAAGACACAATAAACATGGAGTCAATACTACACAAAGGTCAATTTGGGGGAAGGTATTCAATATCACAAGTATGGGTCCAAGTTAAGGTTAAAATTCTCAAAAGGGAAGTAGTAGATGGATGAAGGAAGTGGGGAGTGGTGCTAGGCATAGCAAGGCCATGATCAAGTTTGTATAAGGTAGGAAATACTAGTGAGAATACAACAGGGTCTTTACAAATGATACCATTCAACCAATCATGGCTACAAGTCCACAAGGAGAGCACAATAAGTCCAATGTCACCATTGCCAGTCACATATGTTTAGTCAAAACTACCAATATAAACAAGAGAGAAAAATGGTAGCACTCAAATGCAAAATCTATACTTGCTAATTTGTATACTTGTCTATGAATGTGACCATGAAGACAAACTCTAACTACATGGGGAAAGGGAAGTATACCAACCTCCTGCTACTCTGCCAAGTGAACCATGACTCAACCAAGTCCTCTCAAAGGGGTCATGCAGGGTTTAGTCATTACAAAGGGGAATCGATGAGATGCTCTAAGAACTCTGGCTAGCTCTGAAAAGTTTGTACAACTGATGATCACTATTATAGAAACTGTTCATCTCAAGTACTAGGACCAAGCCCATGTATTTGACATCTTTATTTGCCTCGTGATATCCCTACTACTATGGATATGATAACAAGTGTAGTACTATTCAAGGATCATAGGATAAAATGTATAACGATGATAGGATATTATACAATCACCATTGGACACTTTCATTGTCAATCATCTCCATAGAACTTACACTGCTAGAATTACTTAAATAATTAATATGTTGGCACAAGAACTTTAAAAAGTTGAGTTTTTTCGAACCTATTACTAGGGTGTGGTTACAAATTCCATAAGGAAAATGAGTTAGGGGAAGAATTTTAAGAGTAAATTTGGGGAATAGTTCAATATTCAATTTGAGCTTCTTCTTACATCATTTCAAGTGTGTCACTTATATCCAAGAGTTGTTTCATGCATGTGAGAGAGGATGGGCAATTAAAGCTTAGCATAGTTTAATGCTTTGATATTAATTGTTGTAGAATTGGTCATTGTATACATTACCATATTTAGGTAGTTATAGTACATTGCATGTGGTTTTATTGATATTTTCTTGTTTATTAATCTTAATGTTGTAGTCGGTTTCCCAACTTTTGGACCCTTTGGAATTGTAGTGGCAAGTCTAGAGCCCTATAGTGACAATTATAGGATGTGGGAGAGTTGTTTGGTGGTTAAAATGGTGTGATTTAGTAGAGGTTAAGTGAGGGATCAAGATATGTGAGTGAGAAGTCTCAAAATTACAATGTGCTATGAAAAATGCATTTTGTAAATGGACTTGATGGTAGGGATGATTGTGAAAATAAGGCCACTCAAGAAAATAAAATCAAGGATCACTAGAACCACCACTCAATTGGTGGCTCTCAAATAATTGGAGAAATAGTTTACAACCTTTATGCATATTCATAGGGGAAAACACGTGAAGATGGAGACCAAGTTGACCTCTTTACAATCATTAATCTTACACGTCGCAATTTATCTTTAGCTCCCATAAGCATTAATGATGTCCCCACCTCCCTCAATATCTATTTGTGTATCAACTCCTTCCCAATATGGTTTCTCATGAATAAAGGAAGAGGCATTATAACCACATCATGATCTTCAACTATAAATGGATATTGTTGTGGGTGAGGTGATCTAAAATGGATCCAAACCAAAAAATGGTTTTAATATTGAGCGCATAAGGAAATTAGGTAATTAAGAAAGGTTGAACAAAACATTAATGGTGGTGCAAATATAAATCAAAATAAGACAAAAGGGAGAAATAACAAGAATTAAATGAATTAGAAAATGAAAATATGAGAGGAATGGGCAGTTGGTCTTCCCATTACCCTCAGCTCTCCTATAACTTCTTGCACTCTCACTTTCAAAGGGATTTTTGTTTGTTTGTTGGCCAAGTGAGGAGAATGAAAAAGAGTCCAAAGTTGCATTATAACCAAATATTGTCAAATCAAAGCAATGAGCAACCATTGAATGTTATTTTCCTTGTTTGGGTTTCCAAGTTGTTTATTATGTAATTGGTTTGTTTCTAGTACCAACATAGATCCATCTTAGAAAGGATCTACAAAGCATCGAAAGGGATCAAATCTCTGTAAGTGTAAACCTCTTTTTAAGAGTGTAAATGTTGAGGAAATGTGAACTAAATGTTTATGGTTTTAATTTGTAGTCTTATATGCGGTTCTAAAAAACATTTTAAATCCAAGTTGAGTCGTCATATTATTTTTTATAACATTTTATTATTATTATTATTATAAAGGACATGCATCAGCTCTATGATGATCACGGATGGACTTACACATCTCCCCCTACTAGTCTGTAGAATGCACCTTTTCGATGTAATGAATATCTAAGAGATGTATGACATATTGTTCAAATATTTTCTGAATGGTTGCCTTTGTTTTAATTGAATATGTTCTACACTTGCCTTGTCACTGAGTACTCTGTCTTCTAGATTGATTCTGAGGCTTTTTCTCTTTGTGCACTTTGAAATTAATTCAAGCTTCTTGACACTTCATTCATATTTGGAGAACCCTACTTTGTTGGGAATCTATTGAAATCTAGGGCTAATTCTAACTTTAATACTCAAACACACTTGTTTTTGGATTGCTATGCTATGTGGGCTTGGTGCAGTTGTTAACTCCACTCAATGTCCATTCATTGGCTTTGAAGTGACACAACCTTCATGCTTTATGTGGATTCAAAATTCCAATTCAAATATTAATGGTAAACATCACATGGAATATCATTCTCATCCATAGTTATATTTCCTCTACAGTTTCTTGCCCGAAGACTGAAAAAATGTGGATATGAATATGCTTTGCTTCTTAATGTTAGTATCCAAATACCATTCACCCAAATTATCTTGGCATACAATCAATCCAATAATAACGAGATATCACATTCCTCAATTGGAAAATAGAAGCACAATTATGTGATATGAATGGGGTTTACTCAATCACCAAACACGTGTTTACTTCCAAATGTAACCCAACAAGCATATGCATCACTTCACACTCAAATTCATGAATTGTTGGAGCATGTATATATAATGGAAATGTTTTCCCTATTGAGAATGTTGCATTGTATCATCATCAAGCAAATGGATGAAACTATGATGAAACAACCACAACCTAGGCTACACTCTCTAGGCCATTCCCAACCACATCCTTTTGAGTAGAAACCAAAAAAAAGTGTCCATTCAATCAAAAAATCGCCCCTCAAGAGGAAAATTCTCCAAGACAATGATGAAACAAAATACTAGGCAATGATAAAAGTATCGAAGCAAGAAGAAAAATTCCCTAACTAATGAAAAAAACACCCTAGGCAATGAGAGAATGACCCAAGTAGTACAAATTTTCCCCAAGCAAAGAGAAAAATGCCCCAGGTAATAAGAGAACAACCTAGGCAATGAGAAAAACATCCAAGATAATCAGAGTACAACCCAATCAAAGCAAATTTGTCCAAGGCAATGAAAAAAATGCCCAAGTCAATAATATAACAACCTAGGAAATACAAATTTGCCCCAATCAATGACAATATGACCCATTCAATGAGAAACGGTGTTATGTAGTTAATAAACTTGTAAACGTACCAATTTATAAAATTCCTACAAGATTGCAACAACTACACGATGAGAACCATTGATTTCCAATCTCAGAGACCAAATAGTGGTGGATAATAAAGAGTTGTTGGGTTTCTTACTGGCTAAGAAAGAATGGAATACTGAGAAAAATTACAAGCTACAACAAGGATTTAATCCCATACCATTAATATTCATTGTGAAGCCATTAAAGATATAGAGCTTCTTGAAAATAAAGGAAATCATAAAAAAAAATATGAACAATATATTATACATCTCTCTGAGATCCACACTATAAATAAACCAATCACATAATGAACACCATATTTACCTTGGAAACCCAAACAGTAAAACCAACATTCAATGGTTTCTCAACACTTTATGTTGGCAATATTCGGTTACAGTGCAACTATGGACTCTTTGGCATTCTCCTCTCGTGGCCAACAACTAAGGAAAAATACCTTTGAAAGTGAGAGTACAAGAAGTTATAGGATATTTGAGGGTAATGGGAAGACCAATTCCCATTCCCCTCTTCATTTTCTATTTCATTTAATTCTTGTTTTTTCCCTTTTGTCTTATTTATATTTATATTTGCATCACCTTTAATGTTTTTTCTAACCTTGTTTAATTACCTACTTGCCATATGTACTAAAGATTGAAACCATTGCTTTGGTTTGGATCTATTTCATATCACCTCACCTACAACAATATCCATGTCTAGTTTAAGAGCATGACGTGGTTTTGAGGCCTCTTGCTTTACCCACAGGGAACCATATTTGGAATTAGTCACTACATAAATAGATATTGAGGGAGGACGGGGAGACACCATTACTACTTATGGGAGCTAAAGATTAATTGCAATGTGTAAGAATAATGATTGTAAAGATCTCAATTTGGTCTCCATATCTATGTATTTTCCTCTTGGAATATGCATAAAGGTTGTAAACTCTTGCTCCAAATATTTGAGAGACATCAATTAAGTGGCGGTTCTAACAATCCTTGATTTTATTTTCCATAGTGTCCTTATGTTCCCAATATTCCTACCATCGAGACCATTTACATGATGCATTTACATATCACATTGTACTTCTGAGACTTTTCACTCGCATCTCTTGACCCCTCACTTAACCTCTAGTAAATTGCAAAAACACAACAACTATTTCAACAATGATAATGATCCATGTCAACCCCAAGGGCACAATAGTGCCAAATGAATCTTCTAGTCCCAGATTTTTCATATATTGAAGATAAAACAAGCCCATGCATGACAGAGCTCACCTTTTAACTATATTAGAGCTATATCAGAGTATAAATTTGGGTTTGATACATTCTTTAAAATGCTCAAGATCTTTGACAAGTTATTGTGAATGAAATTGTAAATGCAAAGACAATTTGAACAAAAGAATTAAATCGAGTCAGGAAGAACAAATAGGAAAACAAAAAGGCATGAAATGATGAAAACAAATCTTGAACAGAAGGAAGCACCGATGGTGAATTTCCTTAAGTAAGATAGGCTTCGAACATACTGAGTTGTATTTAATACAATTCAGTAATTATTTACAAATTTACAAGGGATAACATGAGATTTTTCTTATCTTTTTTAAAAGTAAACATTTTGTAAGTGAAGAATAGACATAATATTTAGATTTACAGAGCATTCACAAAGTGTATTCAATATCATAACAAAATCAAAAGAACTTTGGATTCTAGAAATGATATTTAAGATTTAACCATGAACATAGCATCATCGAGACTCGATTCATGGCAAAATGTATTACACTCACTATGTTATTCTTCTCATGAATCCCTAGAAACATATGAAAACATAAGACCAAAGATAGAAGGAACAGTCTGCAAGACTTCATTTCTTTAATCTTTGGTCAAAATATTTACATAGCAAGAATATACAACCAACTCAACAACATAGAAAGAATACTTCTAATTCTAAAATCGCTAGCCTTCTGCTAATATCTCGAGCGCCGTTATATAGACCCCTTGAGGCGCCTAAAATCAATTTGTCTATGAATGGACTTGTAACATAAAAGTAATAGTTTTGAATATTTAATTTTTACATTGAAATTTACATTTCAAACAAAATTTTATCTCAATTCTTTTTTCATCCTCCGCCTCTTCTCTTTCCTTGAGCAGACACATTGTTTGTTGAGATGGAGTGGGTGAGAATCCAAGTGGAATTCCAATTTGACTCATTTCTTGTTGCATCTTTGCATACACTGGATTTCCAGGTTGTAATGGACCTCTAGGTGGCATGAATTCTAATGGGGTAGTTGGTCCTGCGTATTGTTGTGCTATAGGCAGTGCTTGCATGGACTGTTGAGTTGGAGAAGAAACTTGTTGTATACTATGTGGATGTTGTGAAGATGACCCAGTCATTTGTCATGTAGCATGTTTCTTTGGTGGAAAGGATATCTTATGACATATGATCACAAGTTGCTAATCCTTTCATATTTTTATAATGGTGGCCTTGAGGTTTTCCAGATCCAACGCACCCTCAGAATTCCTTTCATATGTTAGTGGCCCCATATCCCTAGAAATTGTTTTCAACATTTTCCAAATATGAAAAAGGGGGCCTGAGACTTTCAAAATCTTGATCACCACTTATCACTCCTTCTAGCTCTTCTTCGGGCTCTGCATTTCTCTTTTATTTTAACTTGTTTAGATAATCCTCTTTAGAATAAAATTATGTGTGTCCATCCCATAACAGAAGCAATCTAAGATTGGTAACTCCATTGAACATGGTCTTGAAAGATGATATATCATCTTCTAGGATATCTGTTGTATATTGCATTACCATATACAAGGTTTGTTCAAAATAATTCTTTTAGCAATTTTGATGACCTATGTTATGTTATCTAATTGCAACTCTTCTAACTATTTTTTGGTCCTGAAGATAATAAATGGTCTCTCTAGCATGGATAGGATTGTCTCCCAAGATAGTAGCTACTTGTTTTCATCCATTTTTGACTTGTATGTCTCAATCTCAGTAGTCATTAAATCCATAAAATCCCATTTTTCATTGAATATCTGGGTTATCATGTCCCATATTTCTTGATTTGTTCTCCTTAGTAGCTCTTCTCCTTGAGAATATATTTTCAATGATGTAACTTGACCCTTTATATCATCTACATATATTTTTACGTCAGTAATATCATCATCCTTTTTGCCTACATCATGTTCTAGCTCAACAATTCTTATATTTATTTTGGGTGATATCATCTTCAAGACCCTGTATCTTGGTTTGTACATCTTAAATCTTGGTGGGTTTCACTGAATCTTGATATTATTCCATTGCATATAATTCCACTACTTCCTTTTCTAATGGTTGAGCTACAGTCTCTTGGACCCTTTGCTCTACTTCTGTCTGCATTGGTTTTTGCTCTGTCACCTCTGATGCAACTATGGATGGAGGCACACTTTGTGCTCTAGCAGTTTAGGTTCTAACAACATTCTATGTTTTTAGAGCCGCCAATTATGCTACTAGTTCATTGATCCTCTTTTCCTTCTCTTCTACCAAACCCTTGTACTTCAACATAGTGGCCGATGGTTCTTCTTTTTATTTCTCCACCTAGTGGATTTCTACTATTTAGACTGGATTCACATTATGAATTTTTAGCTGCTTCTTAAGATTAGATATTTCATTATATTTCTTAGCTAATAGAGACTTAAATTGAGAACCATCATTTGGTTTGGCACTTGAAGCCACTATTTTCTCTTCTAGTTCTTTAATGGTGACCTGTTTGGCTCTTGTAGTCCATTTTTCTACTTTTGGGAGGTCTCCAACTTTGCTTAGTGATTCTCTTACTATTTTATATGTTTTGGTATCTTTTACTACCTATGCATATATCATGTCACTTGCTTGTTGTTAAGCCCTTAATGATGGAACATTACCCCATATAGTGTGGTGCATTACCCCCTATATTGTGGTGCATTGCATATTTGTAGCGTCCTCGACCCTCCGACTGGCGAAGAGGATGCTAACATACCATTATCTATCCGGGAAACTATCCCCATGAATGTAAAATAAAATGCATTGAACTCAAGATACATAGATGCATAAATAATTATCATTCAGCGGAAGCAAATTACAATTAATTCAAGCATTCAACACACTTTAACATGTTCATCATAATTCATATAAACAATACAGTTGTGTGGGTTAATTCATAAGAATACTTATCTTTGAACGAAGCTCCCTACAACTAGTTATGTCCCTTCAACGTTCCAACCAACCATAGGCCAGTATGCTCCTTAATCTCTCAGCAACACCGCCACCCCCGAGCTGGGCATGATTCCCCAAGGAAAAGGAAACTAAGTAGGCTCACACATAGCCAAGGACACCACACTATTAATCCAAGCCAACACAGCTGGGTTTATCAAGCTAAGAGTGCACAACAACACATAACCAATCCAACAAGTTGGGTTTATTAGGTTATCAGGATATGGAAGCATTGTCTGCTAAGCTAGTGGGCTCGCTGAAGAGATAAGGACACCTGCACCAGAACTAGCCTGACTTCTAGGACACCCACACACACCCAACACAAGGAATCAGTCCCTTCTCTGCTGCACAATCCCTCAAGCCCTGACTTCCCTTCCAGTGCTATTCAGGGGGTGTGGAGAAGAAAGCCAGCCCTCTAGCTCTATCTATGAGGCTCCCAAACACACTAGGTTTACCAAGCATACTCCTTTCCACTCCTGCATAGTCCAATGACCAACCACTGCATACACATAGCAAAACTGAGCAATTCACGGCTCTGGGGAAGACAAAGGAAACATCACTGCAACCAAAATGGTGATACATAGCTCAGATCGAGAAAGACAATCCCAGAGTTGTTCTTGGTCCTAACATGGCCAAAACAACTCAGCAACAACCCACACTCGTGGAGAAAAAAAACAACCCAAAATTGAAGAAAAGGACAACAACTAATCCTCAGCCGCATGAGGAGAGGACACACCACCTGCGTGGAGGTGGATTACATCCATACAGACCACAAATTGAAGGAAAATTGCACACATACAAAAAAATCGGAAGAGGAAGACTGAACCAGTCGTGGTATGCATGCGTGAAGACTGAGTGACCATGTGAGGGAAAATCCCAAACCTGCACGTGAGGAGAAAACGTCCAGGAACCGCCAAATCATAAATGAGAGCCCACAGCATCCAGAACCAAAATGTGAATGTCCCATACATAGGAAAATCGTTAATGCCCAAAAACGGCTCCCCCAGCTCTCTGCGTGAGGAAACAATGAATAATGGGTCATTGTCCCTTCTTGCCCACGTGAGGGTGAATGAGATCCATGGAGGAGTGTGTGCATGGGAAAGGATTGACAGTCCTGCCACACACCACTATCCATGCAATAACTTCCCCAAATAACATCAGAGGATTTAATTCAATGGTTGAGACAAGGATAAGACAAAAATGTTATTGAATGAGACAAGGAAAGGTGAGTGAGACAAAAGGTGGGTGAGAGCTAAATGGGTTCATCAATTGACACTTGGATTTTCCCCAATGGATCCCAAGGATTATACATTTCCCCCTCCTTATCCTTAGAAAAATCATGCCCTTTTCATTATGGTTGCATTGACATAGCTGGTTGGAGTTTTTAATTAAATTGCATATTTACATGATGAGAAAATTATAATGTGTCGGCTAGCACGAAATATACCTTCGACAATGATTTTAATCACCGGAACATAGAATGATAAATCGATGGTGGGGATTTTGCCTTTAGCTCCACACCACAATTAATTACAATATATACATCATATACATTAGTGCAACAGGGTCAAACTCATATATCATATGGATTCTTGTTTTCCATTGTTATAAGCAAACTCTACCAAGTGTAAGTAATCTTCCCACTTAGTTGGTTTGTCCATCACATACATGCGATGCATGTCTTCAAGCACCTTGTTAACTCTCTCTGTCTACCCATCAATCTAAGGATGGTATGTAGTGCTGAAGTTTAGCTTTGTACCCAAATCTGCGAACAAACCCTTCCAAAATTTGGAAGTGAACTTGACATCTCTGTCAGAGACTATTGCCTTAGGCAATCCATGCAATTTAAAAATCTCCTTCATGAAGATATTTGTAATGTCATCAGTCTTATGCGTAGACTTAATCGGTATAAAATGCACTACCTTTGTCAACTTCTCTACCACAACCATGATGGAATCATGTTGTCTCCAGGTCATTGGCAATCCTGTAATGAAATCCATGGAAATAACTTCTCATTTCCATTCTGGAATTGGCAAAGGCTGCAACAAACCTGCTAGGTGTTGATGCTCAACCTTTACCTGCTAACATTTCATGCACCTTGAAATATATTCAGCCATGTCCTTTTTCATCCCTGGCCAAAAGTACTGCTTTCTGGCTATAGCAATTGTCTTTTGATATCCTGGGTGACCAAAATATGGAGCTTGATGGATTTCATTCATAACAACTCTCCTCAACTCTGCTACATTTGGAATATAAATTTTGCCTTTATAAGTAATAAGTCCAACTTCTTCCAACTTATATCCCTCATAACTCTTTTCAAGACTTTGTTGCTGCAATTTGTCTTTTACCTGCACATACATTTCATCTTCAGCAGTATGACTAACAATCTGTTGTCTCAAATCTGATTGGAAAATACTAAGAGATGCCACATGGATTTCCTGCACCTTCCTGGTGAGCGCATCAGCTACTTTATTCTATTTTCCCTTTATGTGCTTGATTTCAAAATCAAACTCACATAAAAACTCCAGCCATCTTACTTGCCTATCATTCAGAGTAAGTTGATCAAACAAATACTTCAGACCACAATGGTCTGTACTTAACTCAAATCTTCTTCCCATCAAGTAATGCCTCTACATCTTGAGAGCGTGTACTATGGCTGCGAGCTCTAGATCATGAGTGGCGTATTTTTTCTCATGTTCCTTCAACTTTATTGATTCATAACATATCATGTGGTTGTCTTGCATCAGGACTCCTACAAGCCCTTTTCTGCATGCATCAGTACATACCACAAAATATTTCTTTGGGTCTGCAACCTTCAATACTGGTGCACTGGTGAGAAGGTTCTTCAACTGCTAGAAGCTTTCTTCACACCTTGATGTCCATTCAAACTTTATCCCCTTCTCTTGCAAAGAAGTGATGGCATGTGCAACTTTCAAGAATCCTTCAATGAATCTCTGGTAGTATCCTTCAAGTCCCATAAAATATCTTACATCTATCACATTTCTTGGAGTAGGGCAATTCATAATGGCTTCAATCTTTTCAGGGTCCACAGATATACCCTCTTCTGAGATAATGTGACCCAAATATTGAATTCTATATCTATAGAAGTCACACTTTCTCAGCTTTGCATATAGTTGATGCTCCCTTAGCAATTGCAATGTCAATCTCAAATGCTCTTCATGCTCTTCCTCATTCTTAGAATAAATAAGAATGTCATCAAGGAAAACAAGAACAAACTTGTCCAAATACCTACTGAAGACACTATTCATAAGGCACATAAATGTAGCTAGTGCATTTGTGAGACCAAATGGTACCACTACAAACTCATAATGTCCATACCTTGTTCTGAAGGTTGTCTTATGAATGTCTTCATCCTTTATTCTCACCTGATGGTAACCAGACCTCAAGTCAATCTTAGAAAATACCTTTGCTCCTCTCATTTGATCAAAGAGGTCATCAATCCTAGGAAACATGTATTTATTCTTCAGAGTAACCTTGTTCAATTGTCTATAATCAATACACAACCTGAGTGTACCATATTTCTTCTTTACAAACAGAATTGGTGCTCCCCAATGAGACACACTTGGCCTAATATACTTCTTCTCCAACAATTCTTGTAGTTGCATCTTCAACTCTAGCATTTCTGGTGTACTCATTCTGTAGGGTGTCTTGGACATTGGTGCTACTCCTGGCACAAGTTCAATTGTGAAATCAATGTCCCTCTTTGGAGGAAGCCCTGGAATCTCATCAGGAAACACATCCTTGAATTCCTACAACACATGAAAGTCCTCCAACCTAGGATTTTCATTCTATGTTGCCTCCAAAATATGAGCTGCATACAACTGGCAACCTTTCCTACAAAACTTCTTCAACTACATTGCTGAAATCTTCCTTACAGAAATCACCTTTGGAATTCTTTTCACAATCCTTAAGTTGCCTTCTTCATCCAAGCACTCAAAAGCCTTATTATAACAGTAAATCTTTACCTTGTGAGCTTCTAACCAATCCATTCTGATGAGAACATCATAGGAACCAAGTGGTAGGACATTCAAATCTACACAAGTGACCAATCCATTCATGACCAATGGACATTTCTCTACTACTTTAATAACCTTTCTCTTAGTTCCAGTGGCTAGCTGAACTAACCAAGATTTTCTATGCTTTACTTTCTTAAAAGCACAAATCTCAACTACTCTAGGGGTAATGTAACTGTGAGTAGAACCGAGGTCAATAAAAATAGAAACAGATTGCTCAACAATATTACATGCAACTTCAACCACAGTTGATTGGTGATCTTCCTGGTGGTCCTCCAGTGCAGCATAAACCCTAGGGATGGCCCTTGCTACTTGACCCACTGTTTCTACTTCTTGAATGTTGTAAGTTGGGCTTGTATTCTCATTCTCGAGTGGAAAATTCCTGTGCATGTGGGGTCCTCCACATTTCCAACATTGGAGAGGTTCACTATTCTACTGTGGATCTCTAGGATTTTCTCCCATCGCTCCGGCTGGTTGCTTCTCAGCTTGTGATGGTTGATTCTGCTCATTCCTGAAGTTACAAGGTTTGAAACCTTTCTTCCTTTGGCCATACTTTTCATTATTTTTGTCTTTCCATGTCTTATGATAATCAGGTTTACCTTTGATTTGCTCATAGCAATACTTAGCCTTCCTTATTGCTTCTTCAAGAGTTCTAGGTTCATTAAACTCAATTCTGTCTTTGTAAGACTGAGGCAACCCACTCAGGAAATGCGGGATCTTCACCTTCTCATCTTTGACGTACTTGACATACCTCAATAGTTCCAAGAACTTATTTGCATACTCTTCCATGTTCTGATGTCCCAATCTCACCTCGTGGAATTCTTTAATCTTATCATCATAATACATGTCAGAGAGGTACTTCTGCTTGAAGTATTTCTTGAATTGTTTCCACACAATTCTTCTTTCATTAACCTTCTTTACTTGTCTATGGTGTTCCCACCATATGGATGCTCTTCCAGTCAAATTGAATATAGCTACCCTTGCTTTCATATTTCCAGATTAGTCTTGAACTTGGAAATACTTCCTCCTCCCAAGAAGCCAAGCCTTAGCTTCTTGACCAGTATTGACCTCACCATTAAAAGTAGGAGGCCTTGCCTTTTTGAATTCATCTCATGAATTGTTCTTGTAACGTCTCCTTCTCTTATTCCTATGAGATGGAGAGCTTGAATCCCCACTGGGTTTCTTAGAATCAGATGACACACTGGTAGTCCATTCTGGAGTATTCCTTATGTCCTTGGAAGCCCTCCTAGAGACATGGGACCTTTTATGGGAATCTCCCCTTGTGCTACTTTTGCTTCTTTATGGATTAGTTGTCTAATGCCCAGAGTTTATCCGTCCCTTTATGTCTGTCAAACTCTGTAGTATAGCTGCATTTACCTGATTTTGATCTTGTTGAGCCTTAAGCATCCTTTCATTGTCTTCTCTGCAACTTTGCAAATCCACCCTTAAGCTCCTCATGGTGGCTGCAAAATCTGGGGGAGTATCTTGAAATATTCTCCCGTTGGACTCTGTCTCGTCATTCCCAACTCTGATATTTTCTTCGATAGCATCCTCCTCAAACTCATAGGGATCCTGTGCATCATTCATGTCATCAATTCTCATCTTGGCTCAACCAAGAATGAATTCCCTTGAAACTGCTCTTATGCGGAATGCTGACTCTGAAGGTGACTATAGTTCTGCACAATGTGTTAATAAACACAACTATTAGCTACATAACAATATCATGACTTTATAATTACTTACCTTCATTTGGAAAATACTATATTGACAACTTTGTCAAAACACATAATTTTCTTTTCACCAAGAACGACAGTCTTAGGGGGGACGACGGGGGTCAAGGGGGCTTGCCCCCTTGTGGCTTCCCTGCGCCACTGCAGGGCGGGTCAAGGGCAATGCCCTCATTTTTTGTTTTTTTTTCATCTAATTGGATCCCTTCCCAACTAGCCATCTGATGTATCGGGTCACTAGTTGACAACTCTTCCGACACCTCGACGGACCAATCTTCATTTGTCTTCCGATGCACATCGGGTCGATATTCCTTTATATTTCGATGCACATCAGCTCGATCTTATTTTATTTTCTGATGCTTTGGCTGATCAATCTTCTATTATTTTCTGATGCTTTGGATCGATCTTCATCTGTCTTTCGACGCTTCAGCTGATCGATCTTCTATCACTTTTCGACACGTCGGCTCCCTTCAGATGAGCATTACCGAAATCTCAGCTCCGCATCGGGGAACATCTTCTGAGATGCCTCAGAGAGCTTCTCCCAACAAACATTGGAAAAAAATTTCCAAGATTTCCTATACTTAAAAAAAAATCAATTTTTTCTTCTTATCTTCCTCTTTCCGCCGCCGTGTCGGCTCCCTTCTTGCAAGCCTTGCCGACACCTCAGCTCCGCCTAGCCGAGACCTTCGGTTCCTCTTCAACAAACATCTTCTGATGCTTTTGACACTTAGAAAAAAATTTAATTTTTATTCCCATTTGCTTGTCAGTTGTGCATCAGCTCAACCCAGTTGAGACCCTCGGCTCCTCCCAGCCGAGACCATCGAAAAAAAAAATTAAACTTAGAAAATTTTTCAAATTTTTCTCTCCGCTTTGGTTTCTTTACTGGATGGACTCAGCTTAAGTCCTCCGATGTATCAAATGGGCTTCTAGCTAATTCATCCGATGTATTAGATGGACTTCAGCCTAAGTCATCAAATATTTCCCATACTTAGAAAAAAAAAATTAATTTTGAAAATTCTTCTTGGTTTTTACATTTTTCCTCTGCTGGGCAGAGAGTAACCTGCCTCTGTCACTGCTTCTTCATGGCCCATTGAGGCCCATGCTGCAATGAATCTCTGATACCACACTGTAGCAGCCCCGACCCTCCAACCAGCGAAGAGAATGCTACCACACTATTATCTATCCGGGCAACTAGCCCCATGAACGTAAAATAAAATGGATTGAACTCAAGATACATAGATGCATAAAGAACTATCATTCAATGGAAGCAAATTACAATTAATTCAAGCATTCAACACACTTTAACATGTTCATGATAATTCATATAAACAATACAGTTGCATGGGTAAATTCACAAGAATACTTATCTTCGAACGAAGCTCCCCACAACCAGCTATGTCGCTGCAACGTTCCACCCAACCATAGGCCAGTGTGCTCCTTAATCTCTCAGCAACACCGCCACCCCTGATCTGGGCATGATTCCCCAAGAAAAAGGAAACTAATCAAACTCTCACATAGCCAAGGACACCACACTATTCAACCAAGCCAACACAGTTGGGTTTATCAGGCTAAGAGTGCACAACGACACATAACCAAGCCAACAAGTTGGGTTCATCAGGTTATCAGGAGATGGAATCATTGTCTGCTAAGCTAGTGGGCTCACCGAAAATCTAAGGACACTTGCATCATAGCTGTCCTGACTTCTAGGACACCCACACATGCCTAGCACAAGGAATCAGCCCCTTCTCTGTTGCACAGTCCCTCAGGCCCTAACTTCCCTCCTAGTGCTATTCAGGGGGCATGGAGAAGAAATCCATCCCTCTAGCTCTAGAAATCCACCCTATAATATGGAGTCAAAAAGCCAAAATAAATGATTTATTTTCAGGTGCTCAAGTAGTTTGGCCAATAGTATGTCAAGAAATATTAAATGGGGATGTAGGTGGAGGATTTAGAGGGATACAAATAACCTCTGGGTTCTTCCATATTTGGCGAGCAATTCAAAATCCTATTCATTAATGAATAGGATAGTTGATCTATGGAAGATCCAAACAGATTTTGAAATTGAAAATCCTTCCTCGAATTTTGCTATTTCATCAGATCCCGGATGTACCATTCTTAGAAAGCCAAGTTATATGAATCGATCCGACTGTATTCGATCCATAAAGCAGAATTTTACTCTGCCTTGGAATCTATCTTCTGCATTCTGTGATCAAAGAAAAATTTCTACCCGTATCCAGATATACTTCCAATTAGAAAAAAAAAGATAAGAAAAGAGGTACTTTGAGACTTTCATCCAACCACGTGAAATGGAGCTATGAACGAATGAATCTGTCTATGAGGCTCCCAAACACACCAGGTTTACCAAGAAGTCTCCTTTCCACTCCTACACAGTCTAAAGACCAACCACTGCATACACACAGCAAAACCGAGCAATTCACAATTGTGGGGAAGACAAAGGAAACATCATCGCAGCCAAAATGGTGATACACAGCTCAAATCGGGAAAGACAATCCCAGAATTGTTCTTGGTCCTAACATGGCCAAAACAACTCAGCAACAACCCACACTCGTGGAGAAAAAAAACAACCCAAAAGTGGAGAAAAGGACAACCACTAATCCTCAGCTGCATGAGGAGAGCACACACCACCTGTGTGGACGTGGATTACATCCATACAGACCACAAATTGAAGGAAAATTGCACACACAACAAAATCAAAAGAGGAAGACTGAACCAGTATTGGTATGCATGTGTGAAGACTGAGTGACCACATGAGGGAAAATCCCAAACCTACGCGCGAGGAGAAAATGTCCAGGAACCCCCAAATCCTAAATGAGAGCCCACAATAGCCAAAACCAAAACGTGGATGTCCCATACACAGGAAAATCATGAATGCCCAAAAACGGCTCCCCCAGCTCTCTGCGTGAGGAAACAATGAAGAATGAGTCATGGTCACTTCCTTCCCATGTGAGGGTTAATGAGATCCATGGAGGAGTGTGCATGTGGGAAAGGATTGATAGTCCTGCCACACACCATTGTCCATGTAATAACTGCCCCAACTAACATCAGAGGATTTAATTTGGCGGTTGAGACAAGGATAAGACAAAAATGTTGTTGAATGAGACAAGGAAAGGTGAGTGAGACAAAAGGTGGGTGAGAGCTAAATGGGTTCATCAATTGACACTTGGATTTTCCCCAATGGATCCCAAGGATTATACATTTCCCCCTCCTTATCCTTAGAAAAATCATGCCCTTTTCATTATGGTTGCATTGACACTGCTAGTTGGGGTTTTTAATTAAATTTCATATTTACATGATGAGAAAATTATAATGTGTCGGCTAGCACGAAATATACCTTCGGAAATGATTTTAATCGCCAGAACATAGAACAATAAATCGAGGGTGGGGGTTTTTCCTTTAGCTCCACACCACGATTAATTACAATATATACATCATATACATTAATGCAACAAGGTCAAAACTGGGGTGTTACAATATTATTTATGTAGTCTTGTGTCTATTAATTGTTATTGTACACCTTTGTCTCCTATATATAGGAAGGACATATTATCATATTAGTCATCATTGTATATTGTCTTGTGTACTCCGTACATTTGGTAAGGAGGTTCCTCCCTCAAAGAGGATTGCTAATTATCTATGTTCTTCATTATTAAGGTGTGGATTCCTCTCTTCTTGTTTATTTCTTCTTTTTTTATGCTATTTCTAAGACTTGGTTGCATAACATTTGGTATCAGAGCTCTTTCCTCGGGACTGTATTTTGCAAAACGAGCCATCTTGGAATTTTCTATAGAATTTTTTTTCTACAATGAGTCAAATATCGTGGTTAATAACTCACTTCTAAAATAGGCCTAACTATATCTAATTCAAAATTTAGATACTGATCCATTACATTTTCAAAGATAATTACTGAGGAATCTAGGGATTTTTACTAGTCCAAAACCTAGTCTAAAACATGTGTTCTAAGGAAAAAGGTCATATCTGAGGCATTCAAGATCCAAGTTGAGTGAGACCAATTTCATCCAAAACAAGAAGGACCAGGGTATATGTGGTAGAATTTTCAGCTACAGAAACAAAATGTTGGACATGTGGCATACCGTACAAGTTCTCTCTTCTAGATAGGCCAAAAATAAGAAACTTTGGGAGATTTGCAATAACTTATTTTTTTCTGATCCAAATTAGGTCCTCCCTGCAGAAATGGAAAGAGTACACATTAGGGTACCATAATTCAAAGTTTCATATCTAGAGGAGTCTAAATTCAAATTTTACCTCAGTTGCAAGTTGGCCTTAAAACAGTTTTCTAATCAGGGTTTGAAAAAGGTACGTCATTTTGAATTTGAATAGCTTCGAGAAGAAGGATATATTTTTGGTAAACCCTATGGTGTGATATATATTTATTGTTCAAAATTCCACCAAAGGGAAGTGAAAAAAAATAACAATCCACTCAATCCCCCATAGGATTCATCCCCAACATACGATGAAATGGAAGACATATCTTTTAGAGTGTCCAAGTTGGAAGATATGATTAAAGAAAATGTGAAAACGGATGACTTAGTTAAATTGGATTATAATATGGCTAGTAAAGAGGATCTCAAAGGGATGGCTAATAAAGAGGACCTCAAAAGGATGGCTAGTAAGGAGGATCTCAAAGGGATGGCTAGAAAAGAAGATGTTCAAGACTTGAAGGAATTGATGAAGGATATAAAACTAATATTTATTCGTCATGTATCTACTCAAGAAGAGGATAAGGAGGGAAAAGGGGACTTATTCCAATCACGTGTGGAGAAAATTGAAAAATAATTGGAGAGTAGGAAGTTTGAGTCCTCAAAAGTTGATGATTCACTACAACATCATGGGTTCAATTCAAGTCCAGGGAACTATTTTATCCCCAAGATTGACATGAGAAAGTTTAATGGCAATTATCCAATCACATGGATTTTTCAATTGGAGCAATTATTTGATTTATATTAGGTGCCAACTTTGCAAAATGTAACTATTGCATCCTTATATTTAGAACCTGGTCAATTTGTATGGTACTAATGTCTTTATGATCGTAAAAAGGATTCTATTATCTCTTGGTATATATTCACAGAATAATTGATTGTACATTATGGGGATATAAATAACAATGCCTTCTTTAGCCAGTCGGTAAATCTCAAACAAAAAGGTCTAGTTGCAGATAACATCAAGCAATTCCAGCAACTAAGTCTTAGAGTGAAGAATATTTCAGAAGATAATTTGTTAGATCTCTTTATTGGAACCTTGAAATATAACATTCAACATGAGGTGCATCTCTTTGAACCATCATTCCTAGAGAAGGCTTTCATGATGGTAAGGAAGGTTGAAAGTAAAAATATGGTGATGACTACTAGAAATAACTTCTCCAATACATAAAGAGAAAATAATGTTCCTTCTTCTAAACCACCTCAAAGCTTGATACCCCAATAACTAGATGAAAGAAGAGAAAAAGGATTATGTTGCTTTAATTGTGACAAGTATAGTAAGGGAAATAAGTGTGGTGAGAAGATACTATTCTACATAGATTGTGAAGAGGAAGAACCAAAAGAAGAGGAAGGATCACAAGATGAAGAAATAGAAGAGGCTACTTTAGAAGAAATTACTCCCACCATATCTTGTCATGCATTAGCTGGAATTAGCACTCCTCAAACTCTCAAGATCGAAGGATTCATCAAAAAGAAGAAGGTAACAATGTTGATTGATTTCGGTAGTACTCATAATTTCATTCACTGTAAATTAGCCAAAGTTATTAATTGTTTTGTATATCCAACGGCATAGTTTCAAGTAATGATTGCAAATGGAGGAACTATAAATTGCTCATGGAAATTCCATAATATAAATCTTGCTATGGGGGATATGTATTGAAAAGTCCAACGATTGTTATCAAAATGTGTGGTGTTGATGTTGTCTTAGGGTTCCAATGGTTACAATCATTGGGAACAATGGCTTTTAATTTTCAAAAAAAATTCATGAAATTTTCACGAGAAGGAAAACAATATGAGTTAAATGGTATCACATGAAAACCAAGCAAGATGATAAGCTCTTATGGTATGAAAAAGTCATTGAAAAAGGGACATCAAGGTGTAGTTGCACAATTATTCTCATAAGATGTTCAAACCTTTAAGTTATTTATCTCCATAAGTCTCCAAAGGGTCATTAGTAAGCATTCAAAGGTATTTTAAGATACTCCCAAAGGTCTTCCACCTATTCAATAATTTGATCATGTTATCCACTTAATTCCAAGCAATTTTCCACCTAACATCATACCTTACCGATATCCCTATAGCCAGAAGAGTGAAATTGAGCGTATGGTTGTTGAAATTTTAGAGACTAGCATATTTAGGACTAGCCAAAGTTCTTAGTCTGCACTAGTGGTAATGGTACCCATGCCAAATGGATCATGGTGTATGTGTCCTAATTATCGAGAGCTCAACAAGATCACCATTAAATACAAGTTTCCCATTCCTGTCGTTGATGAATTGTTAAATGAATTACATGGAGCAATTGGCTTCATAAAGTTGGATCTTTGTTTCAGGTATCATCATATTCAAATGAAGGATGAAGACATCCCAAAACAACATTTAGAGCTCATGAAGGTCACCATGAATTTTTGGTCATGCCATTTGGTCTCACAAATGCACCTTCCACATTTCAAGGTTTGGTTAATTCTATTTTCAAGCCTTACCTTATAAAATTTGAGTTGGTATTCTTTGATGATATACTAATATATAGTAAGTATTGGGAAGAACATGTTCAACATGTTGATAGGGTACTACAACTACTAAACGAACAACAACTGTATGGAAAAACCTCAAAATGTTTATTTGGGATAAACGTGGTAGAGTATTTGCATCATATTGTATCTCATGAAGGTGTAAATGTAGACCCTAACAAAATTAAATCCATGATGGACTGGTCAGTTCCTGAAACCTTGAAGAATATTCGAGGATTCTTAGGTATGAAAGGGTAGTACCGCAAGTTTGTTTGGAACTATGGAATAATAGCAGCTCCTCTGACAACATTACTGAAGAAACATGCATTTTCTTGGACTTTGTAGGAAACTCAATATTTTCAACAAATCAAAGAGGAAATGTGTAAACTTCATGTTTTAGCGACACCAAGCAGTGGCCATTAAGGAAGAAGTTGAAAAACCTCTAAGGGTTGGGTTCATTTACATTGTTCCATTGATAGAATGGGTTTCTAATATTGCTCATGTGAACAAAAAACATGGAATGTTTAGGGTTTGTATCGATTTTTGAGATCTTAATAGGGATTTTCCAAAGGATAATTTCCCTACTCCTTATATTGATCAAATCATCGATAACTACGTCAAGAGCATCATATTTTCATTTATGGATGGATTTTCTAGCTATAATCAAATAGAGATGCTCCATTTCGATCAACATAAGACGAATTTCATTTTCCCATGGGGTACCTTTTCCTATAGAAAGTTTCCTTTTGTCCTTAAAAATGTTGGCGCTACCTTTCAAGTTTCAATGTGCCATGTCTTATGATTTCCATGACATCACAGAGGTCTCAATGGATTTTATCACATGTTTAAAAAAGTTTGAAGGAAAGAGTTTCATCATGGTGGTTGTTGATAGAATTACTAAATATGCACACTTCTATGCACTATCTCACCCCTTAAAATCAAGCATGGCCGCCAATAATTTTATGGAGGCATTCCAAAAACTACATGGTACTCCAAATATATGATAGTAAGTGACAGTGATACCATTTTCACTGGTAATTTTTGAACCGAATTATTTTCTTGTTTGGGTACTCAACTGGATCATATCTCATCTTATCATACTCAATATGATGGAAAAAAAGAGATCGTAAAAAAATGTTTGGAAAGCTATCTTTAATGTTTTCCAGCTGATAAACAAACACAATGATTCAAGTGGTTACCCTTGGCAGAATGATGGTATAACGCTTCCTTCCATACATCAGCAAAAATGACCCCATTTATGGCACTTTATGGATATCATCCACCATCCATCACATCCTCACTAAGAGACTCCTTTAAGGTTCAAGTGGAAGACCACATGAAGCATCAACAGCAAGGTCTTCAACTCTTAAAGGGTAACCTCACTCTAGCACAAAATCGAATGAAACAACAAGCATATCAACACTGTAGTGAACGAAGCTTTAATGTGGGGGATTGAGTGTTTTCAAGACTACCACCATACAAACAGATGTCCCTAAAAAACATCAAGAAATATAATAAATTATCACATAAACACTACAGTCCATACAAGGTGCTGCAAAAGATTGGTAGTATGGCCTACAAATTGGAACTACCTGCATCTTCACGAGTGCATCCAGTTTTCCATGTTTCATGTTTAAAAAGGTAATATGTGACCAGCTACCAGTTCAAACAGTATTACCAAAACTCGAAGAGGAAGGAAAAATCATCTTGGAGCCTAAAGAAATCACTGAAATAAGGATTAGATAGCTCCGAAATCAATCATTTCCATCTTATCTCATTAAATGGAAGAAATTACCTGCAGAACATTCAACATGGGAAGATAAGTCCTTTATACAACAACATCTAGAACTACTTCAATGTTGAGGACAACACTTTTTGAAGGGGAGGGGCATGTTAAGGCCTTAATGAAGACGCATTACCCCATATAGTGTGGTGCATTGCCCCCTATAGTGTGGTGCATTACATATTATTTATGTCAGCTTAATTCTATTAGTGGGTCTATTAGTTGTTATTGTGCACCTTTGTCTCCTATATATAGGAAGGACATATTCTCATTTTAGTGATCATTGTATCTTTTATTGTGTAGTCAGTACATTGTGTAAGGAGGTTCCTCCCTTGAAGAGAATTACTAATTGTCTTGGTTCTTCACTGTCAAGGTGTGGATTACTCTCTTCTTGTCTATTTCTGGTCTTTTATGTTGCTCTTGAGACATGGTTGCATAACACATTCTTGAAGAAATATACTTTATCCATATTCCAAACAAAGACAAATTTATTGCATGTTCTTCATCTTTGTAGTCTCTTAAATTGGTGGGAACTAGTACTATAGGCTCTATCCCAGCATACTTGAAGTTGTATTCCACACTATTTTCTATTGTTAGCATTCTTTTTTTAGTAGGCATGGCTTGTTTCCTGTCATTGTTTATCCTCTACACACTGTTGTTATTGGAAATTCTCAATTAATGTGGGCACAGATTCTTTCCCTAGTCTACATGGGGCAGATCTAGAAAAAAAAATCACATCGATGCATCATTTCCCTAGATCATGGAACAACTTGAATGTGAAGCTGTCTTACCTCAACAAGTGATCATTTCCTTGTAATTCTCCTACGATCAGTTGTACCTACAAAATAATATGAAGAACAAGATACAATAGTGAAAGCAGTAAGACAATCGAATGATCTATACTAATGATCAAGGAGAAAAGTAATGAACAATCAATATTAACATAAATCATTCATGGGAAAGGGGAACATGTTTGTATTAACAATATAAGAGAAGAAAATTGCAACCAAAGACTTGATGTTGAAGCTTTGTTTTCAAAATTCCTTTGACGTCACTTTCATACACACTCTACAAGTTGTGCAAATCTCACTCACAACCACACTATTTTCCTCCTATACCAATAGTGATTCCATAAGCATAAAGGTTCTCTCTTGGTTCTCTTACCTTCTCTATCAATGAAGGGAAGCTTGTATAAATATGCCAAAGAGGGCCCAAAGGGGTTGAGATATTTTGGGAGGAAGGTGAGGAATTATCCCTAGAGACTAGGGGTACAAATGCCACCTAATCCAAGCAGTTGGGATAAGCCTCCACGATGAAGTTCGTCTAGAAGGTTCTTGAAGTATTATCTTTTTACTTGTTTGACAGTTTTAATGCTCCTTGTACATGAGCAAGTGGCATTGGCGCTCTTTATATTGAGGCAACAAATATCACCAGTGCATATTGTTAGTATGAAATAGGCATCAGGCTATCCTGACACCCTATGTCAGGAGGCAGGGTGCGTCAGACATCCTAGAGTTGGGAAAAAAGGCTCCTCAAAATATGGTTTGGACAAATCACTTTAGGGGATTGATAATAGAGACAAATTTGAGGTGTAACAGAATTCCCCCCCAAAGTATGAAGCTAGAAGGAAATGATAGGTGAAATGCTTTGCTAGATATGATACAGAATCAAAGACAAAAGAGTGGCAAGTGAATACTTGACATAAGATCAGTTACAAACTATCTTACTCAAATCATGGCTACTGACCAATACACTACATCTCCATGTATAATTACCATGTCATGGCTACCAACAATACACTTTAGATCCATGATCGAAAAGACTCAAATCTAGAAATAGATACGGAATATACACTGTAGATCTATGTCATCCTGACCCGAACTTGAGCATATCCACCATACATACAATGTGGATCCATGCAATGACTCAAGAAATACTCCATCGTAACTTGAATATAGGAACATATTCAAGGGAATTCTTAACCATTTAGGGTCTTCATTACAATCTCAAATAGTACGATTCTATCCATGTGAATGTGTGTCTTGATGTCGAACATAGTAGAAACCACTTGATTACCAGTCATTAATGTATATCGTTAACAAGTGTGAATGAAGTCACCATTAATGTCAATGATTCCCAAGGTACCCTAGTACATTCCTCTGAATGTGAATAGATAAGCTGAAGTTGAACAATCAGTGGAATCTCCCAATCATAGGCCAATGATGAAATCCTATTATCCAAAGTGAGGAAACCTACCATTGAAGCATGCAGGATTCAAGGTACTTGACTGGTTTCTAATACTAATTACCAGATGATGTGTTCATGTCGATGAGAATAGACTCATCGAAGGAGGGCCATAATGTTTCCCCCATCGTCGACACGAAACTTGGAACCAAAGTGCTTTTGAAGTGATCATGATAATGGAATAACCATAGGATTGACTTAGATATTGTCAACTCGGAGGAAGGTAAAGTAATTGCAGAAGTAGACTATTATAAAGATTCCCTCTGAACATTAAATGATAAGAAAAGTTACTTGGAAGATTTAACTCGATCGAGGTAGAGATCAAACATATTGCAAAGATAGGACAATTCATTCTTTGAATTGACTCAAAGGAGTTAAATGACTCATGAAAGTGGATCGATTCGATGACAAGATGAATACCCAACTATTTATATGGAAATGCAATTAGGTGCCATGTTAAAAGGTGGAATAAGCTTCCATTAATACAATTGAAAGCTATTCCCCATTCCCTTAATTTCCCCATCACAATGGATGAGTACCTCTTTTCTTTTTAACGAACTTGAAAAAGGGTAAAAAACACTCGATATATCTCCTTAAGTGATGAGTCCAACCTCATATGTTTTATGAACCTAATAAAGGAGGGGTTCATTCCCAAAAAGAGGTCCTTCAATGTTTAATTTTATGAGTCCGAAGAAGGTAAACTTGGTCATCGTTTCATATTTAGAGAGTCTGAAATGACTAAGAAGACTCCAAAATGGAATTTTTCATAGATTTAGTCCCCAAGGTCCAAAAAATTATGAACTGATACCTGGGAGAACTATTCTAGTCACAATGAACTAGATAGAGTACACATTTTTCATAAATGAGTATAACCAGTCCGAAAAATGGGTAAACTATCACCAAATATACGACCTTTAAAGTACTTTTACAAGCATGAAAGAATCAAGTTCACTTGGCAAAATTTCCGTGCTTAAGGAGACTGAAAAGAGCTTAAAGATGACGCCATAGGGATTTCCTTGTTCCTCATCCATTTTAAGGAGTCAAAAAAAGCGGTAAAAGCACACTCGATACCTTTTCACTAAAATTTTAACAAGCACGACAAGAGTATAAAAGGCACTCAGAACTTTTTTCAACTTGAACTAGAGTGTGAAAATAGTCAAAAAGAAGATAGATCGCAGCCAAAAACACCCAATAAGTCCGTGAAATCTTCAAAAATGACATTAGAACAATTTCACCATGAAACTATAGAAAAATCATAACAAAACCCTATATTATTTAAATATTTCATTAATTATTTTGAAATAAAAAATAAAAAACTAATATAAAATAGTGAAATAGTTAAAATTTCATGCCATTGTGATTTTTACCATAGCAATAGGGTGAAAATTGTGTTTGAGAGAGGAATTTGTAGCGAAGTTGATGGGAGACACATGAAACCAATCGATGAACCATCAGAAGTAGGTAAGACCTATCATCCCTCCCTTCCCTTTCATGGTTGAAATTCCACTTTTTATCATGATTTTTGGTAGTTTTAGGAGAGTTTTTCCAAGGATAAGAGTGTTCCCTAGGTGATTCTCTTCTCCCTTTCAGGAGGTGATCCAGTGCACTCCCTAAAAGAGGAAAGAGCATCATGGGCATTTTTTCCTCTAAGAGAGACTACGTCATCGCTCTGTTCCAATAGGGAAAGAGCGTCAGCGGCCGTGACTCTCCAAAAAACACAAATCTAGCATGAAAATCAAGTTTTATCTCAATAAATGGAGTCTAATGGTTATCCTATGGATGTCCCATCGGTGTTTGACTCAAAAAATTATGATTTAGAAAGAGCGCAAGCACGAACTGGATGATGTCCAAGCGACCAATGACCCAACGACAGTGAACACAATAAGGGATTGTGGACTCCTTAAATACTTTAGGGTGTCGGGCATGAGAGCCCATGTTCACCTACTGGATCATTTGATATGGATGTGGGATCCAGATCAACAACATTTTCAAGTTGGGACCCATATTCTTATAATTGATGTCGAGGACCTATACTTTATGACTGGGCTATCCAGGAGAGGATTTCCAGTATCGCTCACAGGTCCTAGAGGAGGGGACATATTTGCCAATGAGCTTATTAATGAGTATTGTGCAGATCATCACAAATCCCAAGACCACTTCTGCTCTTTTTTCCTCTACCGAGGTAAATGCAATTTAATCCTCATAATCTTCAGGAACGAAGAAGGAAATAATATATCAAAGAAGTATGAAACTAAACTAATATACGGTTTCCATCCTTCCTCCTACCAACAGCCTTCATATTTTAAAACTTGTTCTTGACATAGTCTTTCGGTCACCCAAGAGTACAATTTGAAAATTGGTATTCAACCGGAGTGCGCGGGCCTCTCAGTACTACAATGTAGTAGAATATTTGGCTGGGGTACCATGTGCTATGTCCACGCTCAAAGTACTACAAACATGCTCGACGCAGAGGAAGAACTTGTTGTCGGTTCTTGCAGCTATGGATACTAAAAACAATAATATTGTTGCCTTTAAACTAGAAGATTTTAAGTCAAATATCTCCCATCAGTTATCTTTCCAACTATCCATGAAAGTCATTGGGAAGAAATTCCATCTCACCGTGTTGGATGAAGGTGCCTCGACTTCTGTCATGTTTGAGAGCTATAGGCTCCCCTTAAATTAACTGTTCACCTACGAATTTGAAGGCCTTTGATGGTCGTGGTTTTCAACCTTATGGATTATTGTCCTCCCTCCTGATTGAACTAGGGGGGAAATAGGTGTCCATCCATGTTGAGTTTTTCGATGCTCCTTTAGACTACAATCTCCTCCAAGGTAGGAATTGGTTCTATGTGATGTGGGTAGTTACTTCATTCGTGTTTATAGTGGTCCAGTTTCCACTCCAAGGGAAGATTGTTACGGTTGATCAATTGGATTTTTTTTCTCCAGACACAAGTTCTCATTCTGTGAACAATGTCTCAATCCTGGCCTCTTCGACTTCGCAGTATCAGAACGTAGGGGTAGGTCTTCTCAAAGATTCCTCACTTATGGGAGTCTTTCTGTTAAAAAATCCTCCCGCCCCCTTCACAGGTTATGTCCGTGAACATGATCTCCTCTAGGAGTAATGACACTTCGTCTAAAGGAAAATCAATTGTTGATTCAACACCTTTCAACCATTTTGAATAGACTTACCAAGATATCCAGTCCACCAGTGACCCCACCATTAATGATCATATTTTGGTGCAATCTCGCCCTTATTACCCATGCCATATTGGTTAAATCCCCCCACCCCCATCTCTAGAGTATCTTTCGCAACCTCTTCCATCAGATGAATCCATCATAGAAGTCATGTCTTTAGATGAGATACCTTGGAAAGACCATCATCACCAGTCCTCTTTCCTTCCCAGTTACCAAATGGTAGAAGATTATTTTGAAACATTGGTTTCATATAATATTGTAACTATACCTCAGTCATCGTTACTCATTCACAATGTTGAGTCCAAGGGTAATATGAGTAATATTACTAAGAATACTATGGTTGACATATCAATAAAACCTAGAGTTGTAGAGAATATTCACTTGGGCCAAAATTATTATTCTTCAGAAATTAGGTCTTATATGATCCTTTTTAGGGAATTTAGAGACATTTTTGCTTAGACGTATGAAGAAATGTCAGGGATAGATATTTCAATAGTTTTCCATGTAATCAGGACTTACCCTTATGCCAATTTGGTCTGTCAAAAGTTTTGTCAAGTACATCGACAGAAAGCAGCAGCCATTAAGGAAGAAGTTGAAAAACTTCTAGGGGTTGGGTTCATTTACACTATGTCATTGACGAAATGGGTTTCTAATATTGCTCATGCGAACAAAAAATAGGGAAAGATTAGGGTTTGTATCAATTTTCGAGATCTTAATAGGGTTTGTCCCAAGGATAATTTCCCTACTCCTTATATTGATCAAATCATCGATACTACACTAGGAGCATTAGATTTTCATTTATGGATGGTTTTTCTAGCTATAATCAGATAGAGATACTCCATTTAGATCAACATAAGACAACTTTCATTTTCCCATGGGGTACCTTTTCCTATAGAAAGTTAAGTTTTGGCCTTAAAAAGGTTGGTGCTACCTCTCAATTTTCAACGTGCCATGTCTTATGCTTTCCATGACATCACAGAGGTCTCAATGGATTTTATCACATGTTTACCAAAGTTTGAAGGAAAGAGTATCATTATGGTGGTTGTTGATAGACTTACTAAATATGCACACTTCTATGCACTATATCACCCCTTCAAAGCAAGGATGGTCGCCAATACTTTTATGGAGGAATTCCACAAACTACATGGTACTCTAAATATTATAGTAAGTGACAGGGATCCCATCTTCACTGGAAATTTTTTAACCGAATTATTATCTTGTTTGGGTACTCAACTAGCTCATATATCATCTTATCTTCCTCAATATGATGGACAAAAAGATATTGTAAAAAAATGTTTGGAAGGGTATCTTTAATGTTTTTCAGTTGATAAACAAACACAATGGGTCAAGTGGTTACCCTTCGCAGAATGGTGTTATAACGCTTCCTTCCATACATCAGCAAAAATGACTCGATTTATGGCACTTTATGGCTATCATCCACCATCCATCACATATTCATTGAGAGAATCCTTTATGGTTCAATTGGAAGACCACATGAAGCATCAACAACAAGTTCTTCAACTCTTAAAGGACAACCTCACTCAAGTACAAAATCAAATGAAACAACAAGGAGATCAAATCCGTAGTGAATGAAGCTTTAATGTGGGGGATTGGGTGTTTTCAAGACTACAACCATACAAACATATGTCCATGAAGAACATCAAGAAGGATAATAAATTATCACCTAAATACTACGGTCCATACAAGGTGCTACAAAAGATTGGTAGTATGGCCTACAAATTGGAACTACCTGCATCTTCACGAGTCCATCCAGTTTTCCATGTTTCATGTTTAAAAAGGTATTATGTGACAATCTACCAGTTCAAACAGTATTACCAAAAATTAACAAGGAAGGAAAAATCATCTTGGAGCCTAAAGAAATCACTGAAATAAGGATTAGACAGCTTTGAAATTGACCATTTCCATCTTATCTCATTAAATGGAAGAACTTACTTGCAGAAGATTCACCATGGGAAGATGATTCCTTTATACAACAGCATCCATAACTACTTCAATGTTGAGGACAACACTTTTTGAAGGGGAGGGGGGCATGTTAAGCCCTTAATGATGGCACACTACCCCATATAGTGTGTGTAGCATTACATATTATTTATGTCAGCTTAAGTCTATTAATGGGTCTATTAGTTGTTATTGTGCACCTTTGTCTCCTATATATAGGAAGGAGATATTTGTATTTTAGTGATCATTGTATCTTGTCTTCTGTAGTCATTACATTGTGTAAGGAGGTTCCTTCCTTGAAGATAATTTCTAATTATCTCAGTTCTTCATTGTTAAGGTGTAGATTACTCTTTTCTTGTATATTTCAAGTCTTTTTATATTATTTTCAGGACATGGTTGCATAACACATGCTTGAATAAATCTACTTTGTCCATCTTTCCAAACAAAGACAAATTTATCGCATGTTCTTCATCTTTTTAGTCTCTCAAATTGGTTGGAACTAATACCATAGGCTCTATCCCATGATACTTGAAGTTGTCTTCCAAACTATCTGCTACTGTTAGCAGTCTTTTTTGAGTAGGCATGGCTTGTTTCATGTCATTTTTTATGCTCTACACACTGTTGTTATCAGAAATTCTCAATTAATGTGGGCACAAAATATTTCCCTATTCTGCATGGGGAAGATCAAGAACAAAAAGTCACATCTATGCATCATTTCCCTGGATCATGGAACTACTGTAATGTGACTCTTTCTTACCTCAACAGGTGATCCTTTCCTTGTAATTCTCCTGCAATCAGTTGTACCTGCAAAATAATATGAAGAACAATATACAGTAGTGAAAGCAACAAGACAATTCAATGATCTATACTAATGATCAAGGAGAAAAGTAATGACCAATCAATATTAACACAAATCATTCATGGGAAAGGGGAACATGTTTGTATTAACAATATAAGAGAAGAAAACTGCAACCAAATCCTTGACGTTGAAGCCTTGTTCTCACAATTCCTTTTACATCACTTTCATACACACTCTACAAGCTCTACAAATCTCACTCACAACCACACTATTTGCCTCCTATACAAACAATGATTCCAACAGCATAAAGGTGCTCCTTTGGTTCTCTTACCTTCTCTATCAATGAATGGAAGCTTGTATAAATAGGCCTAAGAGGGCCCATAGGGGTTCAGATATTTTGGGAGGAAGGTGAGGAATGATCCCTAGATACTAGGGGTACGAATGCCACCTAATACAAGCAGTTGGGATAAGCCTCCACGAGCAATTTTGTCTAGAAGGTTCTTGAAGGTTGTCGGAATACTTTCAGAACCTTCATAGGAGGAAGGTTCTCAAAGTATTCCAAGTGGGTACTCGTTGGATGCAAAATTTAATTCCGCATCCAACGAGCTCTCCCGATCAAAATTTGAGGAAAAAATAAGGGAGATATGTCGGAAATACAAACAAAAAATTAGTTTTTTTTATTATACCTATCCCCAAATTTATATTAAAAATTTGTTTAATACCTATACAGTATTTCAAATTTAAAGCAATTTCATTTCCTAACACATGATGACATGGAATTTGAATTAGAGTTAAAAGGCCGATTTTGAGTTGAAACTTCATCTAATTTACAATCCCAAATAGTACGATTCTATCCATGTGAATATATGTCTTAATGTCGAACATAGTAGAAACAACTTGATTACCGGTCATTAATGTATATCGGCAACAAGTGTGAGTGAATTCACCATTAATGTCAATTATTCCCAAGGTACCCTAGTACATTCCTTCGAATGTGAATAGATTAAGCTGAAGTTGAACAATTGGTGGAATCTCCCAATCAGAGGCCAATGATGAAATCCTACTTTCGAAAGCAAGGAAACCTACCATTGAAGCATGCAGGATTCAAGGTACTTGACTAGTTTCTAATACTAATTACCGGATGATGTGTTCATGTCGACGAGAATGGACTCTTTCAAGGAGGGCCATAATGTTTCCCCCATCATCGATAGGAAACTTGGAACAAAAGTGCTTTTGAAGTGAGCATGATAATGTAATAACCATAGGATTGACTTAGATATTCTTGACTCGAAGGAAGGTAAAGTAACTGCAGAAGTATACTATTGTAAAGACCCCCTTTGAACATTGAACGATAAGAAAAGTTACTTGGCAGCAATGACTCGATCAACGTAGATATCATACATAATGCAAAGATAGGACAATGCATTCTTTGAATTGACTCAAAGGAGTTAAATGACTCACAAAAGTGGATCGATTTGATGACAAGTTGAATAACCAATTGTTTGTATGGAAATGTAGTTAGGCTCCATGTTCAAAGGTGTACTAAGCTGCCATTAATACAAATGAAAGATATTCCCCATTCCCTTAATTTCCCCAGCAGAATGGATGAGTACCTCTTTGCTTTTAACGATCTTGAAAAAGGGTAACAAACACTCGATATATCTCATCAAATGATGAGTCCATCCTCATATGTTTTATGAACCTGATAAAGGAGGGGTTCATTCCCAAAAGGGGTCCTTCAACGTTTCATTTTATGAGTCCAAAGAAGGTAAACTTGGTCGTTGTTTCATATTTAGAGAGTCTGAAATGACTAAGAAGACTCCAAAATGGATTTTTCCATAGATTTAGTCCCCAAGGTCTGAAAAAGTATGAACTGATACCTAGGAGAACTATTCTAGTCATAATGAGCTATAGTACACATTTTTCATGAATGATTCTAACCGATCTGAAAAATGGGTAAACTATCACCAAATATACGAACTTTCAAGTAATTTTACAAGCATGAAAGAATCAAGTTCACCTAGTAATATTTTCGTGTGTAGGGAGCCTGAAAAGAGCTTAAAGATGACTCCACAAGGGTTTCTTTATTCGTCACCCATTTTAATGAGTCAGAAAAAGCGGTAAAAACGCACTTGATACCTTTTCACTAAAATTTTAAGGAGCATGACAAGAGTATAAAAGATGCTCAGAACTTTTTTCAACTTCAACTAGAGCGTGAAAAAATTCAAAAAGAAGCTCGATCGCAGCCAAAAACACCCAATAAGGCCCTGAAATATTCAAAAATGACATTAGAACAATTTCATAATGAAAACTATAGAAATATCATAACAAAAACCCATATTATTTAAATATTTCACTACTTATTTTTAATTATAAAATAAAAAAACTAATATAAAATAGTGAAATAGTTAAAATTTATTACCAGTGTGATTTTTACCATAGCAATAGGGTGAAAATTGTGTTTGAGAGAGAAATTTCTAACAAATTTTATCGGAGACACATGCAACCAATCGACGAACCATCAGAAGCAGGTAAGACCTATCATCCTTCCCTTCCCTTTCATGGTTGAAATTCGGCCACTTTTTATCATGTTTTTTGGTAGTTTTAGGAGATTTTTTCCAAGGATAAGAGCCTACCCTAGGAAACGCTCTTCTCCCTTTCAGGAGGTGATCCGATACACTCCTCGAAAGGGAAAAGAGCACTCGCGGTGTTTTGTCCTCTAGGAGAGACTACGTCATCGCTCTGTTCCAATAGGGAAAGAGCATAAATGGCCGTGACTCTCCAAAAAACACAAATCTAGCATGAAACTCAAGTTTTATCTCAATGAATAGAATCTAATGGTTACCCTATGGATGTCCCATAGGTGTTTGACTCAAAAAATTATGATTTAGAAAGAGCGTGAGCATGAGCTGGATGATTCCCAAGCGACCAATGACCCAATGACTATAAGTGCACTAAGGGAGTGTGGACTCCTGAAATAATTTAGGGTGTCGGGAATGAGAGCCCATGTTCACCTACTGGATCATTTGATATGGATGTGGGATCTAGATCAGAAGCATTTTCAAGTTGGGACCCATCTTCTTACAATTGATGTCGAGGACGTCTACTTTCTAACTGGGCTATCCAGGAGAGGAATTCTAGTATCGCTCACAAGTCCTAGATGAGGGGACATATTCGTCGACGAGCTTATTGATGAGTATTGTGAAAATCATTACAAATCCCTAGACCACTTCTATTCTTGTTTCCTCTACCGAGGTAAATGCAATTTAATCCTCAGAATCTTCACTAACGAAGAAGAAAGGAAATAATATATCAAAGAAATATAAAAATAAATAGGAGAGTAATAATACAAAAAACACAGATGTTGAATTTAAGAATAGGAGAAAGGAAATTTTTCCCTGCTTCATATGTGGAGGTGACCACTTCACCAAATAATTTCCTCACCGTGAAGAGGTCAATAAGTTTCTAAAAATCACTTCCACCCCTACAGTCTTGATCGATCCTTTCCTTACCCAACAACAATTGAATGACCATCAATCATTGCATGGGTCTTCTTCGTCTTCTATATATGAGGTTAAAATGATGTCCAGTGAATTGATTATTGTTACCACCAGATCCCATAACTATGACCCTCCTCCAGAAAATAAAGATTATAATGCTTCAACTGAGCAATCTACGGTTTCCATCCCTCCTCCTACCAACGACCTTCATATTGAAAAACATGTCCTTGACATAGGCTTTCGGTCACCCAAGAGTACGATTTCAAAATCGATATTTAACCCAAGTGCATGGGCCACTCAATACTGCAATGTAGTAGAAGCTTTGGCCTAGGAACTATGTGTTATGTCCATGCTCGAAGTAGTACAAACATGCGCGATGCAGAGGAAGAACTTGTTGTCGGTTCTTGGAGCTATGAATCCTAAAAACAATAATATTGTCACCTTTAAACTTATATTTAATTCAAGTCTCTCCCATCACTTAGATTTCCAACTATCTATGAAAGTCATTGAGAAGAAATTCCATCTCACCGATTTGGACGAAGGTGCCTCGACTTTTGTCATGTCTCTGTCGTTTCGGAGAGCTATAGGCTCCCCTTAAATTAACCATTCACCCATGACTTTGAAGGCCTTTAATGGTCATGTTTTTCAACATTATGCATTATTGTACTCTCTCCTAATTGAGCTAGGGGGGAAACTGGTGTCCATCCATGTCGAGATTGTCGATGCTCCTTTAGACTACAATGTCCTCCTAGGTATGAATTGGTTCTATGTGATGCAGGCAGTTGCTTCAATCATGTTTTGAGTGGTCCAATTCCCACTCCAAGGTAATATTGTTACGGTTGATCAATTGGATTTTTGTTTTCCAGACACATGTTCTAATTATGTGAGCAATGTCTCGCTCCTGGCCTCTTCAGCTCCACAGTATCAGAACGTAGGGGTAGGTCTTCTCAAAGATTCATCACTTATGGGAGTCTTTCTATTAAAAAATCCTCCCGCCCCTTCACAGGTCGCGTTCGTGAACATGATCTCCTATAGGAGTCATGACACTTTGGATAAAGGAAAACCAATTGTTGATTCGACACCTTTCAGCCATTTTGAATAAACTTACCAAGCTATCCAGTCCACCACCGACTGTTATATTTTTATCATTTAAGCAATATGATCTCAGGATCTTATCTAGGAGAATAACATGCACAGCAATCAATCACAAGAGACAAGAGACACAAAGATTTATCCTTAGGGAAACCATGAATGAAAAACCCCGCAACTTCCTCATAGATAGAATGAGCACCAATGGCAGTAGTAAAACCCAAAGACAAAAAGATGATCTCCAACAGTTGTTCTCTATCTCACTTGTGTGAGCTCCTCTTCTCTCACCTATGTGCTACAGTTGAGTGAGTGTATATGACAAATAGAAAGTTTCACTCTCTATTTATACTAGTTTCTAACTTGACAATTGCTTACTAGGGCCGACATCTCTAAGAGAGTCTAATAACCCTAGTTCCCCTCAACTGTGGGGACTTTGTCCCCCTGATCAATAAGGAGGGTTAACCTCAACTCAATTGTGGGGACTATTTCTCCAACTTACAACAGAGGGTTAAAATCATTGAATTTGCATGACTTTATTATATTAATGACTCTCCCAATAGGAACATTGGGGTACAATGAAATACAAATGATTCTCCTGATAGGAACATCAAGGTACAATATAAGTGAATACATTCAGAAGTTATAAATACAACAACAATCCCTCTTAACTAGGAAGGTATTCTATTGACATAATTCATCAGCATAAGTCTTCTTCTATGGATCATCATCAAAGTTGGATCATCACTGGATCATCATCAAAGCTGGATCATCATCACGACTGCTCCGCTATCTCAATCAAATGGTGTTATCTCTCAATTATACTCATCGCTAGAAGTTCTACAGATCCATCCCTTTTTCATGCTGGTTGTAGTCTTAGCCTCCATGTAGATCTTCATCTTCTTCAATAATTATATCTGACCATGGGAGGAACACATCTAGCATCCATGTCAGAAAGGCCCACCCAGCACTTACATCTGACCATGGGAGGAACACATCCAGCATCCATGTTATAAAGGCACACCCAGCACTCACATATTACCATGGGAGGAACACGTCCTATATCCATGTTAGAAAGGCCCAACACTCACATATGACCATGGGAGGAACCAATCCTGCATCCATGTCAGACAAGCTGTGCACTTACATCTAACCATGGGAGGAACCAATGTTGCATCCATGTTAGAAAGGCTCTGCACTTACATTTGACCATGAGAGGAACACATCCAAAATTCATGTCAAAAAGGCTCTGCACTTACATCTAACCCTGAGAGGAACACATTTGGCTTTCATGTTAGAAGGACTCTGCACTTACATCTGACCATGAGAGGAACACATCTAGCGTTCATGTCAGAAGGGATCTACAGTTACATATAACCATGAGAGGAACACATCCAACATTCATGTCAGAAGGGCTCTGCACTTACATTTGTCCATGGGAGGAACAGATCCAAAATTCATGTCAAAAATGATCTTCACTTACATCTGACCATGAGAGGAACACATCCAGCATTCATGTCATAAGGGATCTGCACTTACATCTGACCATGAGAGGAACACATCCAGCATTCATGTTAGAGGGGCTCTACACTTACATCTAACCATGAGAGGAACACATTCAGCATTCATGTCAGAAGAGCTCTGCACTTACATCTAACCATGGGAGGAACCAATGCTACCACCATGTCAGAAAGGCACAATGATTCATCACTTCCCCTTGGAAGGGAACTCGATCTGGAGAACACCAAGCTTCTCCCTGAAGTACTCAAAATTCATTCTAACCATTTCTAGAATAGAATCACATCAAGCTTAATTATGTCCAAGGATAACCTACGAGCATCACCAGGACCGAGGACAACCTACAGGATTGTTTACATCTGAGTGACCTACGAGCTTCGCCAAGATTTTATGCTCAAACAACCTATCTCACCGGCTATGCTAGAACTCCCTCTTTCAAGAGACCTCTATCTAGATCACAAACTGGAGCTTCACTACTCCTTTTCTTCTTCGACTATACTCAGTGTCACGCAGGACTGCTTCCTACTAAACCAAGAGATCACAACTAATCCCATACTGAATTAGCACCCCGAAGTGCTCTTCCTATCAATGGAATTTCCTTCCCAATCCGAATCCACATAACCCTCTAGGTTGATATTTTGATTCACCTCTTACTTGAGCTCGTAATCAACTGTACCTTTTAGGTGCCTCACTGCATGCTTTGCAACCATCAGGTGAACATGTCTTGAATCTGTCAAGAACTGACTCAATGTGTTCACAACAAAGAAAATATTTGGTCTTGTATTCGTCAAGTATATCAAGGAAAAAATCATCTAACAATACATCATGGAATCAACTAACAATACATCATAGAATCAACTGACTCTCATGAAGCAACACTCAATAGCTTTAGCTTCGATGTCATAGGTGTGGTCATGACCTTGCAGTCCATCATCCTAAACCTCTTCAAGATCTCCACTGCATACTTCCCTTGTCATGGGGAGATTCCATCTGCATTCTCCCACACCTCCATGCCTAGAAAGTAGTGCATCATATCCAAGTCCTTCATCTGAACTCGGCAGCAAGTCTCCTTCTTGAAACTTTAATGAGTTTCTCTTTTTTGTCAGGAACAAGTCATCGACATATAATAAGAGCATCACTGGTCTTCTGCCTTCAACTTTGAAGTCCGCTTTACTCTTAGTAAATCCTAGAGCCATCAATAAGCTGTCCATCCTGTCATACCATGTCGAACCTCGGGATCTTCTGTAGTCACTCCCTCTGAAGTGGAGCATCATTCTCCCTCTGCCTTTCATACTCTATGCATTGAAACAGTCTATACTGGGATGACAAGTAGCTTCCTCTGCTACTAATATTCTATGTATCCATCAAGGGTCACTGGATACCAAGATCCTATATCTTGAACATTTTCAAAAGTTCTTCTTGCACCCATATGTGAGCTTGTCATCCTCTATAGGCTTTCATCTTCAACCTTGTAGCAAAGGTTAAGATCTTCATCACTCTATGTGGCCTTCAAGCTCCTCATGTATGTGTTATATCATGGGTTCCTTCTGAGCTCGTATAAGGCCTTATTTCATTTACACACATGATTCTTCCTGTCATGTGTTTAATATTCTAGTGGCTGCAAATGTCTCTTCATAGTCTATGCCTTCTTTCTATGAGAAAACTCATGCTACGAATCTTTCCTTGTATCCCACTGCATGTTGGATCTTGCAGATCCATATGGAAGATACTATGGACTTCCCTTTAGGTCTCGATATTGCATCCTAGACAACATTCTTCTTGAACTGGTATTCTCCTTCCCTTTCTTCTTGGATACTTCTCCATAGCTGGAAGGCTCTGCATCAATTATGTCGCTCAACAGTGTCACATAACTAGAGTGTCTTTGATTGAGGCCTCTTTCTTTCTTTGAAAGTATCGTCATATTATTCTTCATCTTGGATTCTTTCTTGAACTGTCGTCACTCGGAACAAGTCTCATCCTTCTTTTCTTATAGGCGATTGTACGCAATCTTTCTTACAAGTCAAATGCACCAATTGTATGGTTAGAAACATTTCATACGGTATATTCATAATGAAAAAATTATTTTGCATCAAGATATAATCATGCAATTATTTTAGCCAATACAACATTCATTCATATTATACGAAAAACTTTCTAGATGCCTTCCATCTCTACCAGGACAACATTGAGATTGTGCACTAATCCAATATGTCAGCAAAGAGGTTTCATTCTAGATAAGTAGCAATGGAGAGTTGTATAGCACCATGAGCTACTTACCCATCACATGCATATTAGTAGTATACTGTCATTAATGCAAACATTATATCATGCATAATACATCAACTTAATATAAACAAATGCATAACAAAACAATATCATGAAATGACAATTGAATACTTATCTTTATTTCTTTCATGCGTAGACTCCTTCTTTTAGCTTCATCATCTTCTTCATTCATAACAGCATCATTTCTTATCCAAATGCTTAATATGGATAAGAGGTTCTTCAAGAATTGAGTTCTTCATCTTCCTCATCGCTTGAGGGATCATCTTTGAATCATGAGCCTTTGATCTTCAATTGCTCCCATCTTCTCTTCTCTTATTATGGGTCGAGCTTCATCTTGTGTGTGCTCTTCCAGAGTCTACTGAAAGCAACCACTTCCTTCTGGCACACATTCCTCGAATGAATGAATCCCATGATCCTGGCAGGCCATTCAAGGTGGTTACCACAACTTCTTCATTATCCACTTCTTCTTCTACTACTTCAAGTTGTTCTTTGATTTGAGAGACCTTTGTAAAGTATGACTATATGGTCTCTACATTCTGGATCTTCACATTCTTTAACTAGTTTCTCAAATTCATCTTCTGATTTATGTTGTTCCCTTCAAATAGCTTGGTCAAGGAATCAAACATCTCTTTAGGTTTATTTAGGGAAGAAAATTGTATTATAAGGTGATCCTCTTGGCCTTGACCATGTTCTTCTTATGTAAGGCTTTAGCCTCATCTCCCTCTCGAACTGGAACCTTTCCACTTATGTAGGTGTCCAATTCATTTTCTTCAAGAACCAATGGGATCCATTACTTTCATGATTGGAAGTTGTTAGTTTCACCATGCTTGTCATCAAACTAGTGTGATTAGTCATTTTGAAATGAGAACCTCAAATGTAAATAGCAAAAGACTAGATCTTACTGATTTTAGGTGTCCGTCTTGGTTTCGGATTTGGCTGATCTAGGGTTTGTCAAAGAAACCCTAATTTTCAAAACTTGGAATTTTTTTGATCTGATTGGATAGAAAGATGCACCTCCTCAATGCGAGCTGTCCACTATTCTCCTTTTCTGAAAACAGTGGAGGGAATCTCTCGGAACAAGAACCCCTAGTTTTTTTATTTCCTCTACAGAAATGCCTGATATTGTTTCTATGGTATCTCTGAAAGTAGTATTCCTATGTGTCTAAAACTTCTCAGTAAGGTATACTCGCCTGTCCTCTTTCCAACACCATTAGTTTGAACAGAATCGGTTTCTCAAATTGAGACTTCTGATATTTTTCCCACAGTGACGTATTTCAGGACTGTTTAGCATAACGAACTTGTACAGACTTCCACGTGTCACAGTTTCACCTTCGGGGTCTGAAACTCTTACCACAGAAAGTATAGTCCATGCCCTATCTAGAACATCTTGATAAATTTCATTTGGACCTTCTTATCCAAAGATATAGCATATCTCCTTAGGTGTCCTATTTAGGGATGAATCCAGGAAGGGGCTAGAACCCTGATTTGGAGGAATCATATCTCCCAGAATATAGCAGACCTGAGGCTAAATATTTTACACAAGGTACATCAGTATTTTATCTTCGGCTTGTGAAAATGTTGGCTCCTAATCCTTCTTCAATCTCGAGATATAGCGAATGTACCAAAACTATCAGTTTTAGTATTTTAGGGTTTTTCAGGCTCGGGGTCAAATTAGAGTTTGAATTTCCCAGACTTTTACCCCTTCAAAAATATAGACCTTGGCCTCTATATTTAAATTTTGAGGAGGAGAGAAATCTTATGCTGGGCACACTCAAAAATTCCACTTCTGTGAGAAGCCCTAATTTCCCGATGCAGAAACGGAAAATGCCTGGAACCAAATTTTTCTTCGACAGAAAGATGTGCCCTTCAATGGAGAGTTAGCCTAGCCTCCTTTTGATGATGGATTGTGGAGAGAGACCTAGAAAGTAAGAATCCCTAGCTTCTATAGCAACACAATGTCTTCTTCTCATGTTAGCTTTGATACCATGTTATATTTTTATCATTTAAGCAATATGATCTTAGGATCTTATTTGAGAGAATAACATGCACATCAATCAATCACAAGAGACAAGAGACACAAATATTTATCCTCGGTGAACCCATAACGGAAAAAACCCACAAATTCCTTAGAGATAGAATGAGCACCAATGGCAACAGTAAAACCTAAAGACAGAAAGATGATCTCGAACAGTTGTTCTCTCTCTCTCTTATGTGAGCTCCTCTTCTCTCACTTGTGTGATCTCCTCTTCTCTCACCTATGTGCTACAGTTGAGTGAGTGTAAATGAAAGATAGAGAGTCTCTCTCTCTATTTATACTAGTTTTTGACTTGACAATTACTTACCAGGGCCAACATCTCTAGGAGAGTCTAATAACCCTAGTGCCCCTCAATTGTGGGGACTTTTCCCCCCTGATCAATAAGGAGGGTTAACCTCAACTCAATTGTGGGGACTATTGCCCCGACTTACAATGGAGGGTTAACCTCATTGAATTTGCATGAATTTATTATATGAATGACTCTCCTGATAGGAACATCGGGGTACAATGAAATACAAATGTTTCTCTCGATAGGAACATCAGGGTACAATATAAGTGAATACATTCCGAAGTTACAAATACATCAACACCGACCCCACCATTAATGATAATCTTTTGGTGGCATCTGACCCTTATCACCCTTTCCATATTGGTTAAATCCCCCCCCCATCTCTTCCATAATATGAATCCATCATAGAAGTCATGTATTTAGATGGGATGCCTTGGAAATACCATCATCACCAATCCTCTTTCTTTCCCAGTTACCAAATGGTAGAAGAATATTTTGAAAAATTGGTTTCTTATGATATTGTAAATACACCTCAGTCATCTGTACTCATTCACAATGTTGAGCCCGAGGGTAATCTGAGTAATGTTACTAAGACCTCTCCAGTTGACATATCAGTAAAACCTATAGTTGTAGAGAATATTCTCTTGGGCCAAAATTATTATTCTTCAGAAATTAGGTGTTATACGACCCTTTTTAGGGAATTTAGAGACATTTTTGCTTGGACGTATGAAGAAATGTTAGGGATAGATACTTCAATAGTTTTCCATGCAATCAGGACTTACCCTTATGCCAAGTTGGTCTATTAAAATTTGCGTCAAGTACATCCATGGAAAGCAACGACCATTAAGGAAGAAGTTGAAAAACTTTGAAGGGTTGTGTTCATTTACATTGTGCTATTGACATAATGGGTTTCTAATATTGCTCATGTGAACAAAAAATAGGGAACGATTAGGGTTTGTATCAATTTTTGAGATCTTAATAGGGCTTGTCCCAAGGATAATTTCCCTACTCCTTATATCGATCAAATCATCGATAACTACGCCAAGAGCGTCATCTTTTCATTTATGGATGGATATTCTGGCTATAATCAGATAGAGATACTCCATTTCGATCAACATAATACGAATTTAATTTTCCCTTGGGGTACCTTTTCCTATATAAATTTTCCTTTTGTCCTTAAAAAGGTTGGCACTACCTTTCAAGTTTCAACATGCCATGTCTTATGCTTTCCATGACATCACAGAGGTCTCAATGGATTTTATCACATGTTTACCAAAGTTTGAAGGAAAGAGTGTCATCATGGTGGTTTTTGATAGACTTACTAAATATGCACACTTATCTGCACTATCTCACCCCTTCAAAGCAAGCATGGTTGCCAATAATTTTATGGAGGCGGTCCAAAAAATACATGGTACTCCAAATATTATACTAAGTGACCAGGATCCCATTTTCACTAGAAATTTTTTAACCGAATTATTTTCTTGTTTGGGTACTCAACTGGCTCATATCTCAACTTATCATCCTAAATATGATGGAAAAATATATATTGTAAACAAATTTTTGGAAGGGTATCTTTAATGTTTTACAGCTGATAAACAAACGCAATGGGTCAAGTGGTTACCCTTGGTATAATGGTGGTATAACACTTCCTTCCATACATCAGCAAAAATGACCCCATTTATGGAACTTTATGGCTATAATCCACTATCCATCACATCTTCACTGAGAGACTCCTTTAAGGTTCAAGTGGAAGACCACATTAAGCATCAACAACAAGTTCTTCAACTCTTAAAGGAAAACCTCACTCTAGCACAAAATCGAATGAAACAATAAGAAGATAAACACCGTAGTGAATGAAGCTTTAATGTGGGGAATTGGGTGTTTTCAAGACTACAACCATACAAAAATATGTTCCTAGAGAACATCAAGAAGAATAATAAATTATCACCTAGATACTACGGTCCATACAAGTTGCTACAAAATATTGGTAGTATGGCTTACAAATTGGAACTACCTGCATCTTCATGAGTCCATCCAGTTTTCCATGTTTCATGTTTAAAAAGGTAATATGTGACAAGCTACCATTTCAAACGGTATTACCAAAACTTGACGAGGAAGGAAAAATCATCTTGGAGCATCAAGAAATCACTGAAATAAGGATTAGACGACTTCAAAATCAATCATTTCCCTCTTATCTCATTAAATGGAAGAACTTAATTGCAGAAGATTCAACATGGGAAGATGAGTCCTTTATACAACATCATCCAAAACTACTTCAGTGTTGAGGACAACACTTTTTGAAGGTGAGGGGCATGTTAAGCCCTTAATGATGGCACATCACCCCATATAGTGTGGTGCATTACATATTATTTATGTCAGCTTAAGTCTATTAGTGGTTCTATTAGTTGTTATTGTGCACCTTTGTCTCCTATATATAGGAAGGAGATATTCTCATTTTAGTTATCGTTGTATCTTGTCTTGTGTAGTCATTACATTGTGTAAGGAGGTTCCTCCCTTGAAGAGAATTGCTAATTATCTTGGTTCTTCATTGTTAAGGTGTGGATTACTCTCTTCTTGTCTATTTATGGTATTTTAATGCTATTTTTAGAACATGGTTGCGTAACACATGCTTGAATAAATCTACTTTATCCATATTTCCAAACAAAGACAAATTTATCACATGTTCTTCATCTTTGTAGTCTCTCAAATTGGTGGGAACCAATACCATGGGCTCTATCCCAGCATACTCAAAGTTGTCTTCCACACTATTTGCTACTGTTAGTAGTCTTTTTTAGTAGGCATGGCTTGTTTCCTATCATTGTTAATTATCTACACACTGTCATTATCAGAAATTCTCAATGAATGTGGGCATGGATTATTTCCCTAGTCTACATAGGGCAGATCTAGAACAAAAAGTCACATTGATGCATCATTTCCCTAGATCATGGAACTACTTGAATGTGACGCTTTCTTACCTCAACAAGTGATCCTTACCTTGTAATTCTCCTGCGATTAGTTGTACCTAAAAAATAATATGAAGAACAATATACAATAGTGAAAGCAACAAGACAATTCAATGATCTATACTAATGATCAAGGAGAAAAGTAATGAACAACCAATATTAACACAAATCGTTCATGGGAAAGGAGAACATATTTGTATTAACAATAAGAGAAGAAAAATGCAACCAAAGCCTTGACGTTGAATATTTTTTCTCACAATGCCTTTGACATCACTTTCATATACACTCTACAAGCTCTATAAATCCTACTAACAACCACACTATTTTCCTCCTATACCAACAGTGATTCCAGCAGCATAAAGGTGCTCTCTTGGTTCTCTTACCTTCTCTATCAATGAAGGGAAGCTTATATAAATAGGCTAAATAGGGCCCAAAGTGGTTGAGATATTTTGGGAGGAAGATGAGGAATAATACCTAGAGACTAGGGGTATGAATGCCACCTAATCCAAGTAGTTGGGATAACCCTCCACAAGGAATTTCATCTAGAAGGTTCTTGAAGTATTCTCTTTTTACCATTTTTACAGTGTTGATGCTCCTTGTACATGAGCAAGTTGCGTCAACACTCTTTGTCTTGAGGAAACAAGTGTCAACAAAAAACAGGGAATGATTAGACGGTTTGTATCGATTTTCGAGATCTTAATAGGGCTTGTCCCAAGGATAATTTCCCTACTCCTTATATCGATCAAATCATCGATAACTACGCCAGGAGCATCGTCTTTTCATTTATGGATGGATTTTATGGATATAATCAGATAGAGATACTCCATTTCGATCAACATAAGACTACTTTCATTTTCCCATGGGGTACCTTTTCCTATAGAACGTTGCCTTTTGTCCTTAAAAAGGTTGGCACTACCTTTCAAATTTCAATGTGCCATGTCTTATGCTTTCAATGACATCAAACATATCATGGAACTGTACCTTGATGACTTACCTACCCATTTTCCGCATCAAGAGCATCATGTCTACCATCTGAAATCCATTTTTCTCAGCTATCACCATTACAACATTCGGTTGAATCCACACAAATGTTTTTTTGTGTTGAGACTAGAAGATTGTTTGGATTCATCATTTCCAAGGATGGAATCAGTGTAGACGCATTGAAAATTGAAGCCATATTGGCCCTACCATCACCTACCAATGTTACTGAACTTCAAATTTTTCAAGGGAAGGCAAACTTTATGCATTGGTTCATCTGTATCTATGCCAAAAAGACACATGGTTTCATGTGTTTGTTAAAAAAGGATACACCCTTTGTTTGGGATGACCTTGCACAATGTCCATTTGACACTCTAAAACACGTTATTACACACACACACACACATGTGTGTGTGTGTGTGTTTCAACCACCTTATTACACCAGGGATTACTCCTTGTATGTGCTTGTGTCATTTACTACCATTGGCATGGTTCTAGTTCAAACAAATGCACACGATCTGTAACATGTGATTTATTACCTATGTAAGAGTCTCATTGACTCTGAAACCCGTTATTCGCATGTTGAGAAGTTGGCTCTGGCCATGGTCGTCGCGATCTATAAATTTTGTCACTACATCTTGCTCTGCACAACTACTGTGTACGCAGATTCTAACCCCATGTATTAAATCTTGACTCGTCAGGTGCTTGGGGGAAAATACTCTCGTTGGATTGTTATTCTCCAATAATTTGAGTTAGAGTTTGGAAAATCCAGTTCAAACAAGTCCCTTGTCTTCGCAGAGCTTATGTGTGACCTTCCCTGTATTACTGAGGATACACAACTCTTGAATTTATACTCGATGAATCCCTTTTCCTCGTTAGTGTGTTTGAACCCTGGTATGGAGATTTGATTTTATATCTCCAACATCAACACTTTCATCCTAATACAAACTGAGACAAATGTCATCATATCCGTCATCATGCCAAGTACTATATTATCATCAATGATACATTGTACCATCGTGGCATTGATGCAATTTTGTTGTGTTTCTTAAATCCTGAAGAGGTTGAAATAGCCTTGAATGACTATCACTCTAGAGCATGTGGCGGTCATTTTTCTTGGATGGATACTGCTCAGAAAATTTTACACATTGGGTACTTTTGGCCCTCAATATTCAAATATTGCATGGAGGATGTGAAAAAACTCCCACCCTGGTAGCTTTTTCAATCCAAAAAGCACACCCACCCCGCTCCTTTGCATCCTATCATTATTGTCAGCCCTTTTACGAAATGGGGCATTGATTTTATGCGGTGTATGCCTACCTCAACTGGGGGGTATGGTTACATTGTTGTAGTCGTGGACTACTTTACAAAATGGGCTGAGGCGATGCCTACATATGCTAAAGATGAAAAAACCGTCGCCCTATTCCTTTTCAATCACATAATCGCTAGGTTCATGATCCCTCAAGCTATTGTGACCAATCATGGTTCACAGTTTCAAAAAAAAATGATGTCGAAACTAAGTTCCAAACTAGGTTTTCGTCATGATAACTCTACACCCTACTACCCGCATGCCAATTACCAGGTTGAAGCCATCAACAAGGTGTTAAAAACTATGATTCAATAGATGGTATGATAAGCCAAGTCCAGTTGGCATTTACAATTTTTTCCTCATTATGGGCTTATAGGACTATCGTTAAGACATCTACTGGCTTCACACTGTTTCAATTGGTGTATGGACTAGAAGCTACTCTCCTAAACGAATGTGAGATTCCTTCTCTAAAACTTGTCGTAGAGCTGCTACCCAATACCACTTTAGAGAAAGAACAATTCTTGTACTTGAACAAGCTTGATGAGACTCGTTGAGATGCCACCTTAGCTAATGAGGTGTTTAAAATATGAATTAACGCTAAGTATGACTTATCCATTCAACCTCACCTTTTCAACGAAGGTGATCTGGTCCTGACATATGGCTAGAAACACGATAAATTGGGAGGTGGAAAATTAGAATCCATGTGGCATGGGCCTTACATTGTCAGTCACGTCTTAGAGGAAGAGGCTTAAGAGTTTAAATATTATGATGGAATACTATTAGGTGAGCCCCAAACTGGGATTTACCTCTAGAAGTATTATTCCTAGGTCATCTAGCATACATACCTTGTACATATTGTTTATATAGTGTTGTGTGTAGTTTGGATTGTGAATGTAAGATATGTATTAGGTAAGCCTACTTATATAGTGTTGTGTTTAAATGGACAGATGATTGCTTACTTTAGATGTGTGGATGGTTCTAATCGTTATACCGTGAATCTCACATCAATGACTTAGGTAATGTATTCCCCTCCTTGTGATTTGGTTAGCTCAGGAGGAACTTGTTTGGGTCCAGCTGCGAACAATATTGCAGAATACCATGCAGTGATTGGTTTTTTAACTGAATCTTTAGCTAGTGATGTGAGTCAAATTAGGGTTTATTTAGATTCATCATTAGTTGTACATCAATTAAACCGAGTCTATGCCATCTATAACCCCTTACTTCTTCGTATGGTCCAGAGAGTTCGACTTTTAGAAAGGTCTTTTGAGTGTGTCTCCTACCATCACATCCCAAGACATGTGAACGCAATGGCTGATTCATTAACAAATTGTGTTTTGGATTTGTACTTAGCTCATGTCTAATGTTCATTTTAATTTTGATCGCATATAAAAAGATCATAAAAGTAAACACATATAAGTAGTCATGCATGCACATAACACATCAGATACATAAACATGTCTTCAAAAGGAGTGTTTTATATATAACTGATACTGAGACAAAAATCGAATCCATAAACTACCAGTGTACCCAAAATCTGGAACCATCAAGTTTCTAGTACATCAAGAGGTCAAAATATGAAGCTTCGAACCTTTCAGTATGTATACAATACAAACATAGAAGTCTCTATGGACTAACCCTCATGCTCATGATAACACATAACAACACGAGCCACTCTACGAATTAGCCTCCCAAAACGCCCTGACACTCCTGTAGTCACGATGCTGATAACGCCCAGGACGGTCATCAATAGAAATATCAGGAACCCCCACAGTCAGCCTCTGGAGGTTGGCCTTCAATTTCTTAAAGCTCCTCCTCTACCTCTACATTCATGATGGCTATATCTCTAACCACCCCTCACATTTTGATAGGAGAGGCCCCTGCAGATCTGGATGGACCAAAGTCTGCAAAATTGTAGGATGTGTCTTAGTCTCACCAAAAAATTTAAAAAAATGAAATATGATATCAAACAAAAAACACAATTAAGTAGTATCTTTCTTACCTCGATTGTCCCACTGCTCATCCTTGGACAAAGGAAGATCAAGGTCACCCCTAAATTCATTCCTCACATATGTGTAGAACTCTACCATCAATAGTTGGCCTCGTAGCCAACAAAAAATACGGAACCATAGGTCACGACAGGCCCTCCACCACCTCTGTGACGGGCCATAGCCTTGACCCACTGCAACATCTGTGGATCTTCGGGCTCCAACCTTTTGAGAGGCACCTGTGGATGTAACAAATGCACCCTCTCCAAGAATAATTATACTACGACCACCCCGTAGCCAAAAATTTTTAGCTCACCTCGTCGACAATTTGTGAGCTAGTCCTTGAGGCTTACCAGTAACCCCTCGCTCCATTTGAATATAGTTGGAGCCATGCACTCCAACGTGTACAACATATTTTCTTGGGCAGTTTGATGAGCAACTCTACTGCATGCTACCCTCTCTATTATAAAGGATACATTCCTCAATGGTCAATCTACAATGTTTTTTATCGAAATCTTATCGCCTTTGGACCTTGTTTCAAACTCACAATACTCATCAATAAGGTTGTCGATGAACATGTCCCCTCCTATAGGACCTGTGAGAGATATTGGACTTCCTCTCCCGGATATCCCAGTCAGGAATTAGATGTTCTCAACATCAATTTTTGGAATGTGGGTCCTAACCTGGAAATGAACTGATCTAGATCCCACATTTATATCAAATGATCCAACAGGAAAACATGGGCTCTCATTCCCAACACCCTGAATTATTTAAGGAGTCAACACTCCTTTAGTTCCCTCACAATCATTGGTTCATTAACCGCTTGGGCATCATCTAGTTTGTGCTTGTGCTCTTTCCAAAACACCATGTTTTTATTCAAACACTTGCGTGACATCCATACGGTAACCATCAAGCTCCATTCATTGAAATAAAACTTGAGTTTCATGCTAGATTTATGTTTTTGGGAGAGTCACGGCAGCGAACACTCTTTCCCTATGGTAACAGAGCGAAGACGTAGTCTCTTCTAGAGGATAGAGTGCCCTTGACACTCTTTCCCCTTTCAAGGAGTGTGTCAGTGCACCTCTTGAAAGGGAGAAGAGCGTCACCCAAGGCGCACTCTTCTCCTTAGAAAAACTCTCCTAAAACTACCAAAAAGCATGATAGAAAGTGGAATTTCAACCATGAAAGGGAAGGGAGGGTTGATAGGTCTTACCTACTTCTGATGATTTGTCAATTGGTTTCCCGTAGCTCCTAGAAACTTTGTTACAAATTCCTCTCTCAAACACAATTTTCACCCTATTGCTATGGTAAAAATCACAATGGTAAGAAATTTTAACTATTTCACAATTTTATATTAGTTTTTTATTTTCTAATTAAAAATAATTGGTGAAATGTTTAAATAATATGGGTTTTTGTTATTATTTTTCTATAGTTTTCATGGTGAATTTGTTCTAATGTCGTTTTTCAATATTCCAGGGCCTTATTGGGCATTTTTGGTTGCGATCGAGCTTCTTTTTTACTTTTTTCATGCTCTAGTTCAAGTTGAAAAAAGTTTCGAGCACCTTTTATACCCTCACCGTGCTTGTTAAAATTTCAGTCAAAAGGTATCGAGTGTGATTTTACCACTTTTTTGGACTCATAAAAATGGATGACGAAAAAATAAACCCCTGTGGAGTCGTATTTAAGTTCTTTTTAGTCTCCCTAAACATGAAAAGTTTGCCAAGTGAACTTGATTCTTTCACACTTGTAAAAGTACTTGAAAGGCCATCTATCTGGTGATAGTTTACCCCTTTTTTGGACCAGTTAGACTCATATATGAAAAATGTATACTCTAATTCATTGCAACTAGAAGAAATCTCCTAGGTATCGATTTATACGTTTCAGACCTTGGAGACTAAATCTACGAAAAAGTCCATTTTGGAGTCTTCTTAGTCACTTCATACTCTCTTAATATGAAATGACAACCAAGTTTACCTTATTAGGACACGTGAAATTAAACATTGAAAGACCCCTTTTTGGGAATCAACCCCTCCTTTCTCAGGTTCATAAAACGTATGAGGATGGACTCATCACTCGATGAGTTATATCGAGCATTTATTACCCTTTTTCAAGCTCGTTAAAAGGCAAAGAGGTACTCATCCATTGTGATGGGGAAATTAATGGAATGGAATATCTTTCATTTGTATTAATGGCAGCTTATTCCACCTTTGAATATGGCACATGTCTACATTTCCATACAAACAATTGGGTATTCATCTTGTCATCAAGTCGATCCACTTTCATGATTCATTTACTTCCTTTGAGTCAATTCAAATAATGCATCGACCTGTCTTGCATTATTTATGATCTCTGCCTCGATCGATTCAATACTTCCAAGTAACTTGTCATGTCATTCAATGTTCAAAGGGAGTCTTTACTACAGTCAACTTCTGCGGTTACTTTACCTTCCTTTGAGTCGGTCATATCTAAGTCAGTATTATGGATATTCCATTATTGTGGTCACTTCAAAAGCACTTTTGTTCCAAGTTTCGTGTTAAAGATGGGGGAAACATTATGGCCCTCCTTCGATGAGTCTATTCCCATCGACATCAACACATCATATGGGAATTAGTCTTAGAAACCAAACAAGTACCTTAAGTCTTGCATGCTTCAATGACAGGTTTCCTCGCTTTTTTTGTAAACTAGGGAAACAATATTCGTGACTTTATTTGTGAATTCTACAAAATTTGAATTATTTGCTCTCCTGACAAATACAGGGTTCCATTCATGTACTGGGAATTTTGTGTTCAAGGCTTCATCAATCATATTCAACCCTAGGGATTCAAAATGTTTGTTGTTCTGGTATATGAACATGAAGAAAATACATGAGGGATACATGAAGATCTCTAGGGAAGGATATTCATTCAATTTTTGGTTCAGAGATTGAGCTAGGAAAGAAAAGATGTTCCATTTTGGGATTTCTTTGGAAAAATGGGGCATATGTGCTAGAAATCCCAATATAGTTTCATCTACTTCGTCATCATTTCTATAACCTAGGATGGTGCACAGGAGAGAAATGATCTTTTGGATTCAAACTTGAAGAATATAGTTTTGTATAGGGGATTTGAGCTCCGAGTAATCATGTTAGGTTTCATAAGATGGGTTAGGATAGAGGTTTTATCATTAGGGCTTAGGGTTTTGAATTTTAGGGCCATTTCCCTTTCCCCTATAGGTTGGAGGCCTTATTATTCATGAATAACAAACATCTTCTTAACATTTACAGTATCATTTTGACTAACAATCCTAGTTCTATCTGAGGACATGATGATTCTTCGACTAGGAGAGTATTAGGGAGAACACCAGGTAGTAAATTTTAGGAAATGGATGACTGGAGGGCACACTGAACGTACTAGGCCTAAGTCCTAAAGCTTGTAGGTGTCTCGATCTGAGAAATATTTATATCAGGCTTCACCCAAGGTTTGGATTAGGTCAAAATGGTTAATTTTGGGGTATTTGATGTTGTCCTGATGGTCAAATATGCCTGCATTCTTGAATGAACCAATATTTGGGTCCAATTCAGAAGTTTTTTTATACATATTAAAATGAAAATTCAACTAGTCCGGGGATTGATTTAGTAGTTTACAGTTTCGGATAAAAACTGGAATTACAACGGTAAAAACAGAGCATAGCTGGGTGAAAATTGAGTTACCCAGTTAATATGACATGGATAATGACTAGTTCTCTAGATTGATGACTAGGCTGAATGCTGGAGTACTTGCACGTGGGAGGTCTGGTTAGTTGGTGCCTTGGACATTCAAATGACAATGACCTATACAAACAAAAAAAATTGGAATTTAACGACCTTTGAAAATTCAAAATGACACTTGGCAGGGTATTAATGGCTAATGGCAGTGTGATGTGACTTCTAACACTAGGCCCCAACTAACTGAGATGACTTGGCAGGGTGACTCAAACTGGCAACAAGACCACCACTTTATCTTGTACAGAAACTACCTTGGTTTTCCAAAGTGGTAATGCACACTAGCTAGGCAGTTTATAAAAAGGTACTCGAGTATGCGTGGTTAATGAAAATCAACCATGCGTCTCAAGTGGTATCCTTTGCACATGGTTGTCCCCCAACAAGGTACTTACACTTTATGGATGCAAAAAAAAGAACATATTGCATACATCTTTACTAAGCCTCTTCCAAGAGAGACTTTTGAGTACCTCCGAGAAAAATTGGGAGTCATACTATCTCCCAATTGAATTGATCCATCTTCAACAACACATCAGCATGATAGGGGGAGAAGCAATACTACAAGGATTACCCTTTGACATTAATGCCAAAGTGGGAGAAAAAGTTGAACAAGGAAAGTAAAGGAAGCTTGCTATAAGGGGGATATTTGTGAACAAAGGGAACTCATTCAAAGGGGGAGCTTTGAAGTTGTCATCAATGACAAAGGGGGAGATTATTGACTAAATTGTCATTGATGCCAATAGGTGTGTGGATGTGTATTGGTGCCCCTTGAGGAGCCCCTGAGGGTTAAGTAGTTGTCAGTGTTAAAAGAGACCTTTTGACCTTGTCCAAGCCCGAGTCTGAAGTCTTTGTATCCCTTGGAACAATGTCAAAATCCATGTACACCCTTTAGAGTGTTTAAGTACCCTGGAAAATGTCCTTGGTGGGTTGAAGAAGTGAAGAGTCCAAATGACCCATGCTATTGTCATTTTTGTTTGTAATTAGCTCATGGTACATTAGGAGAAGTCAAGGCACCCCCACACCTTTATGGTTTTTTTGAGGTTCTTGGTGGCTATTAAAACACATCTTCACTTGTGGTGACTTTGATAACCCAAAGAAAGGCCCTTAAATTATTACCTTGGTCCCTAAGCCAACAACCTAGAACTTGACCCTATAATGTATGCCTTGCCTTTAAAACACTAATAATGCCCTAATGTTGCATAATGATTCCCATTGAACCTTTACATTATCACTTGAATCCCTCGTGACATATAACCCTTACCATTGGTTGAAGTAACAATTATCTCTTAACTTAAAATGGATTATCTTAATACCCTTGTGAATGTTTTTAATCATTAAACAATCCCTTGGAAGAGAACGTTGACAATCCTTTTAATTAAAAGTAATGAATTGATTGTTAAACCCTTAATTAAGTAAGTGTGTGATAAAACAAATTAAAAAGAATTAATAACTTACCTTGGACCCACATTTGGAAGCATGCAACCATACTAAGTCTCCACATTAAGTTAAAGTGATAACAAAAGTTAAACAATTAAATTACTTAACCCTCATTTGAGGTCGCCCCCTTTTAGATTTAAAGCAATCAAATATTACTTTTAATTAATAAAACTTCAAATAGTACATCTAGAAGTCGGCCCCATTAAATACTTAATTGTTAAAACAATATTTTTAATTTAATAAAACTTTTAATTTTTCTCCTAGAAGTCGGCCCCTAGTAGTCCTCTCTCTCAATGCTTCAATAGGTGTATTTATACACCAACCTTTTATCATAACACAATAAAACAAAGGAAAGACTTGACTGAGGTTTTTTGTGGGTTTACTTAGAAGCAGCAGAGGAAGAGTTATATGAGTTTCCATAGTAGATTTTTTCTTGGGTTTTAAAGCTAGAACAGTTAGCATCCAATTCTTCCATAGAGACGAATTCATTTTTATAGAACAGTCCCAAATTATTGGAGAGTGAGCAGTCTGAATTTCGTTGAGAACATACCCATATTTTTTCTCTCTTGATTGGTGGGTGATTTACTACTGAAACAGCATGAAACTTGAAGTTTTTAGCTTGGGTTCTCAACACTTGATGTTACCTTACTCCTATTCGATTCTCATACCTTTTCATCATCCAATTTTTGGGGTTATCTACTATACATTCCAAGTCTTAACAAGGTATGCATAAAGTATGTACAATAAAGTGTATGTATAGTATAAGTATCTACAGTGAATGTAAGTAATATGTACGGTGGTGTGTACAGTATACAGTGTTATGTACAGTGATATGTATTAGTATGTACAAGTGTGATGTGTGAGCAGTGATGAACTATGTATACAGTATGTAAAACAATGGTATATTGATATATATGCTAAAGTGATGATGCACTCCTATGCTCTTTGATGAACACTCTACACTAGACACTCTCCTATACAAGCTATGATATGATGATGATGTGATGATGCATACTACACTATGCATGATACATGCGATGATATGATGATGAAGATGTTATGATGCACTCATATACAATATGATGTACATGCATGCTAGGGTGTGATGATGCTCTTCTATGCACTATGATGTACACTTGACAATGATGATGATGATTATGCATACCCTATGATGATGATGCTACCTGAAGATACACTATGACGATGTATGTCTTATGTTCAGAAAATAATTACTCGTTTAATGAGTGTGTATGACAAGATGTACAAGGATGGACATGAGCAGCGTGTTATAATGAAATGGCATATCAGTATACAGTGATGATTTGGAAATAATAAGAGAGCAGATATTATCAGCAGCAGGTTTAGTGATTGACATGTCCACAATTTCAGTCGTTTTTTTCTTCAGGGTGGTAGGGTGGTGTTAGGGCTCACAATCTTGTGAGTTGAGTTGTTGTAGCTGACTAAGCCTAAGGAATTGTAGACCCTTCCAATTGTAGCTGGTAAAGTTGTATTAAATTTGCTTACCCTAGTTGTTGTTGGGTCAAATTTATTTTTTTAAAGTCTTCCGTGGTTTTATCCCCAAAACTTGGGTTTCCATGTCAAAATATTGTGTATTGTGCATCTTGTTATTTTGTGTACATTTATGATATGCTATGACTGGTGATTAGCAACTTTCTCTTGATTATAAATTTAAAATTATGCAAATATTGATTCACCCCCCTCTCAGTATTTCAACAATTGGTATCAGAGTGGGTTCCTTCAAAACAGTATGATCGTTGGAAGGCAGTCATGGGAAAGTTTGATAAACAAATAAAAAATGGAACATCGTAGTTTGATGGGAGAAACTATGCATTTTGGAGCTTAAGGATGAGAGCCTACATAGAAGCTCAAGGAATAGAAATATGGCAAAGTATCGAGAATGGGTACAAGGTACCAAAGACCATACCAACAAATGCATATGAGTTGGTTCAATACAACAACAACTCAAAGGCCATAAATCACTTTCTAGGTGCTATAGATATATTTGTCTTTAACAAAGTGATGAACTGCCCCTTTGCAAAGGAAATGTGGGACAAAATCCAAACCACATATGAAGGAGATAATAAAGTCAAGGAAGCCAAACTTCAAACGTATGGAGGACAATTTGAACAACTAAGGATGAATGAGGACGAAAACATACCAGCCTATATTCTTAAAGTTGATAAACTTGTGAATACCATCAGAGGTTTGGGAAAAGTAGTTCAGGAGGACATAGTTGTTCGAAAATTTCTAAGGACTCTTCCCAAAAGGTTCAATCCTAGGATCTCTTCCCTAGAAGAAACAATAGATCTGAAGTCTATGACAGTAGATAAGCTACATGGGACTCTTATGGCCTATGAAATGAGAATTAAGGACAAAGAGACATCAAGAAAGGAAGCAACATTCAAATCTCCTATAAAGAAGATGAGAATAACAAATCAACAAAAGGCATGCGAACAATTGATCATTCTGATGATGAGGAGATAGCTAACTTCGTATGAATATTGAAGAGAGGTACTGGGAAATACAAAGGTAAGTTACCTCTCAATTGTTTTTCATGTGGAAAGATAGGTCATTTTTCTTCTAAATGTCCATAGGAAAAGAAGTAAAAAAGTGATGAAGATAGCAACTTCAAACCCTACAAGAAGTACAATAATTAAAAGAATAAGAACAAAGGGAAGTTTGCAAAGAAGAAAAGTCGCTATACAAAAAGGGACAATATCTCATCCAGTGGTGACTCCGACAATGACAGTGGTAGTGACTCTGGCGATGAGAGTGAAATAGAGAAAGTACTATTCATGGCAATAAACTCAAATGAGGCTCTTAATAGTGATGAAGAATATGAAACTGAAGGTGAGGGATATCTTGAAGTAGGGTTGATAAGCACCTTGAAGGATCTAAAGAAAGTCAGGGAGGAGAACACGGTGCTCAAGGAAGAGGCACAGGGGTTTGATCAAATTATTGTTAACCTGAAGACCAAACCGGAATAAGCCAAAAGATTTGAAGACTCTCTTACTAAACAACTAATGGAAAATATGAAAGAAAAGGAAAATCATGAGATTGAGATAGTATCTCTGAAGAAAAAATCACATACAAAAGATATAGGCAAGAGTTATGAAAACAAAACCAATATTATAGAACAAATCATCGGCAATTAGAATCCATTCCTCAACAAGACCAGTATAGGATACAAGCAAAATACCGATGAGGCCTCAAGCTATGATGACAGGTAATGAAGAGAAGTCAAGAATTTATATAGAAGTTGTGAAGGCGTCCACAAATGAAGAAGAGATCGAATTCCAACAAGAACAAACCATATCAAAAGGAGGGCTAATAGAAAGACCAAATCTCATAAGAACACCTCCTTCATCTATTCCTAGGTATGGACATTTCTTTTATGGGTATTGCTTTACATGTGGAAGATTTGGACACAAAGCTGTAAATTGTTTTCAAAGAAGAAATTTTGAAACAAGGAATAACCCTGTAAGCCTTAGATGGCCATAATACAGTAACAGATTTGGTCCTTTGAGATAATAAATAGAATTTTACAAGTGTAACAACTTTGGGCATATATATAGAGATTGCAGAATGAAGATACCAACAGTAACAAATGAGGAAAAGTCCAACAATCAAAAGCTATGGATCAAACGCAAGGACAACCTAAACAACTATGAATGTGGAATTGCTCTTCAAGATCAGAATAAAAAATTTGGTGAATGTTATGTTGATATCGGTTCCTCCAAGCTTATGATAGGAAACAAAAATGTTTTTGTCAATATTGAAAAGGATAAAGGATCGGTCTCTTTCGAAAATAGCAATTCAACAAAAGTATTGGGAAAAGTCACAGTAAATCTTGGAAGTAAAAACACCCTGGATGGAAATGTCTTGATTGTAGACAACATGAATCATAATCTGCTAAGCATCATCTAGATGTGTGATTAAGGACATGAACTCATCTTCAACTAAAAAGGATGCAGAATAAGGAAACAAGGATCGGGAAAGTTAGTGGCCACAACCACTAGGACTCCCAACAACATATACGTGTTGGATAAGGTTGATTCCGAGAAATGTTACTTAGGAAAATAAGATGAAAGTTGGATTTGGCACAGAAGAATGGGGCATATACATTTTGACATTTTGGTCAAAATCTACAAAAACCAAGCAGTTCGGAATATGTCGGAAGTTACAAAGCCCATTAAATATGTATGTGAACAATGTCAACATGGAAAACAAACAAGAGTACATTTCAAGACAAAAGATCATTCTTCTACAAAACCTTTGGAGCTTGTCCATAGTGACCTCTGTGGACCAACAAATAGTAAAGCACTAAATGGTGAACAATATTTTATGCTACTTATTGATGGCTATACCAGGATGACATGGGTATGTCTTCTCAATAGGAAGTCAAAAGCTTTTTGATGTTTCAAAACTTTCAAGGAACTGGTCGAGAAGGAATCAAGATCATAAATCAAGTGTCTCGGATCTAATAATGGTGGAGAATTCACTTCAGATGAATTCAATAAGCACTGTGAAGAGCAAGGAATAAAAAGACAATTTTTAGTAGCCATAACACCTCAGCAAAATGGAGTTGTTGAAAGAAAGAATAGATCAGTAATGGAGATGGATAGAACCATGTAGAATGAATCTAAGTTGAATGACAAATTTTGGGAACACGCAATCCATACAAGAGTACACATATTGAATAGAGGATTACTCAGAAGAAAGAATGATAAAAGTCCCTACAAGCTATGGATAGGAGGAGTGAAAAATGTAGGACACTTCAAAATATTTGGAAGCAAGTGCTATATCAAAAGAGAAGATAAGAAGATTGGAAAATTTGATTCTCGAGTAAACGAGGGCATACTCATTGGATATTCATCCAAAAGGAAAATTTACAAATGCTACAATTTGAGATTAATAAAGGTGACCGAAAGAATCAACGTGAAAATAGATGAGGATAGACTAACATCATCCAGAGAAGACTCTGAATAATCGGACAATGAAGAAGAGGAAGTTTCTGATCAGAAAGAAATGAAAAAAATTAAAATGGAAGAATATCTAGATGAAGAACAACTCATGAAAGATGAAGAACATAACCAACCAACTGTGAAACAAGAAGAACAAGGGGATCAACAGATTCCTAAGAAATCGTACTAGAAGAACCATCCATCGGATCAAATTATTGGTGATAAAGATGTCGGAATAGGAACTACAAGAACACAATATGGAAGAAAAGAGCAGGTACACTTCTCTCTATTGTCTACAATAGAACCATGAACTTTTACAGAGGCCAGTACATATGATCATTGGTTCAAATCAATGGAAGAAGAATTAGATCAAATTGAGAAGAACAAAACATGAGAACTTGTTCCTAGACCAAGTAACAAGAATGTGATTGGCACAAAGTGGGTTTTCAAAAACAAAATGAATGAAGATGGACACGTAATCAGAAAAGGGGCCCGATTGGTTTGTAAAGGTTATGCTCAAATCAAAGGAATAGACTTTGAAGAAACATTTGCACCAGTGGCCAGAATGGAATCCATCATAATGATATTGTTTATGCTTGTTCCAAAGACATCAAAGTGTATCAGATGGACGTAAGATCAGCTTTACCAAATGGGGAATTAAAAGAAGTCTGCATTGAACAACCAAAAGGGTTTAAGCTTTCCGAAAACGAGGACTATGTATACAAAATAAAAAAGGATTTATATGGGCTAAAGCAAGCTTCCAGAGCTTGGTACTCTAGATTGGACAAGTAATTGCAACAACAAAAATTTGAGAGAGGGAGTGCATATAGCAATTTATACATCAAACAGGATGATGACAACATACTCATCATTGAAGTATATGTTGATGATATCATCTTTGGAAGTGATAATGATTCACTGCATCAACAATTTGCTAAGGACTTGCAGAAAGAGTTTAAAATGTCTTTGCTCAGTGAATTAACCTTATTCTTGGGATTTCATATGTCCCAACGAACATAAGACATTTTTATTGCTAAGACAAAATACATCAAGGAAATGTTAAAGAAACTCAAGATGGAAGATTGTAAACCTGTGAGTACTCCTATGATCACTCACTGTAAACTAAGCAAGGAAGATGAATCTAAAGAAGTTGATCAAAGGATCTATAGATCAATGATTGGTAGTCTGCTACATGTAACAACCTCAAGACCAGATGTGATGCAGGACGTTGGACAAGTTGCAACACTTCAAGATGCTCCAAAGGGAACTCACATTATGACAGTTAAAAGGATATTCATGTATCTCAAAATAACTATGGACTTTGGACTTTGGTATCCAAAAGGAACTGAGCTAACATTGATAGATTATTTGTATACATATTGGGAAGGATGTGATGACGACAGAAGAAGCACCAATGGAACAACATTTTTCCTAGGGAATTGTATAGCATCTTGGTCGAGCAGAAAGCAATCTTCAGTGTCCTTATCAACCGCCAAAGCAGAATATATAGCTCAAGCAACTTGTTGTACTCATATTCTTTAGATGAAGAAAACCATGCAAGACATACACGTGACAGGTGATGAGCAAATTCCAATTCTATTTGACAATACAAGTTGCATCAGTATCTCCAAGACTCCAGTCATGCACTCCAAGACCAAGCACATTCCTGTCAAGTTTCACTTTCTTCGGGAAAAAGTCACAGAAAAGAATATAAAATTGGAATATATTGGGACAAAATAACATATTGAAAACATCTTTACTAAGCGTCTCCCAAGAGAGACTTTCGAGTACCTACGAAAAAAAATGTGAGTCATACTATCTCCCAATTGAATTGATCCATCTTCAACAACACATCAGCATGATAGGGGAAGAAGCAATACTAGAAGGAGTACCCTTTTCCATTGATGCCAAAGGGGGAGAAAAAGTTGAAAATGGAAAGTAAAAGAAGCCTGCACTAAGGGGGGATTTGTGAACAAAGGAAGCTCATTCAAAGGTGGAGTTTTGAATTCGTCATCAATGCCAAAGGGGGGTAGTGTTGAATACATTGTCCTTGATTCCAACAGGTGTGTCAGTGTGTCTTGGTGCCCCTTGAGGAGCCCCTAAGGGTTATGTAGTTATCAGTGTCAAAGGAGACCTTTTGACCTTGTCCAATCCCAAGTCTGAAGCCCTTAGGACAATGGAAAAATGCTTGTGCACCCTTTAGAGTGTTTAAGTACCCTAGAAAGTGTCCCTTGTGGTTGAAGAAGTTAAGAGTCCAAATGACCTATTTTGTGGTCATTTGTGTTTGTAATAAGGTCACGGTACCCTACGAGAATTCTAGGCACCCCCACACCTTGATGCTTATGTGTTGAGGTTCTTGGTGGCTAGCAAAAGCACATCCTCACTTGTGGTGACTTTGATAGCCCAACAAAAAGGCCCTAAAACACTTACCTTGCTCCCTAAGCCCACAACCTAGAAGTTTACCTTATAATGTATGCCTTTCCCTCAAAATACTAATAATACCCTAATGTTGCATAATGATGCCCATTAGACCTTTACATTAGCTCTTGAATCCCTCATGACATAAAACCCTTACCATTGGCTGAAGCAAGAATTATCCCTTAACTTAAAATGGATTATATTAGTACCCTTGTGAATATTTTTAATCATTAAACAATCCTTTGGAAGAGAACGTTGACAATACTTTTAATTAAAATTAATAAATTGATTATTAAACCCTTAATTAAGTAAGTGTGTGATAAAACAAATTAAAAAGAATTAATAACTTAACTAATAACTTACCTTGGACCCACCTTTTGGAAGCATGCAACCATACTAAGTCTCCACTTTAGGTTAAAGTGATAACAAAAGTTAAATCAATAAAATGACTTAACTCATTTGAGGTCGGCCCCTTTTATATTTAAAGCAATCAAATATTAAACTTTTAATTATTAAAACTTCAAATACTACACCTAGAAGTCGACCCCATTAAATACTTAATTGTTAAAACAATATTTTTTAATTTAATAAAACTTTTAATTTTTCTGCTATATAAATCGGCCCCTAGTATTCCTATCTGTAAACACTTGGATAGGTGTATTTATAAACCAACCTCTTACCATAACACAACACAACAGAGGCAAGAATTGACTGAGGTTATTTGCGAGTTTACTTAGCAGCAGCAGAGGAAGAGTGAAAAAAGGTTTCCACAATAGATTTTTTCTATGGTTTTAAAGCTAGAACAGTCAGCATCCAATTCTTCGACAAAGACGAATTTGTTTTTATAGAATAGTCTCGAATTGTTGGAGAGTGAGCAGTCTAAATTTTGTTGAGAACAGTCCTAGATTTTTTCTCTCTTGATTAGTGGGTGATTCACTGCTAAAACATTCTGAAACTTGAAGTTTTCAGCTGGGGTTCTCAACACTTGATGTTACCTCACTCTAGTTCGAATATCAAACCTTTTCAAAATCCGATTTCTAGGGTTATCTACTACACAGTCCAAGTCTTGACAAGGTATGCATACAAGTATGTGGAGTGTACAAATATATATAAAGTATGTACAATAAAGTGTATGTATAGTATAAGTATGTACAATGAATCTAAGTGATATGTACGATGGTGTGTACAGTATACAGTCTTTTGTACAATGATGTGTATTAGTATATACAAGTGTGATGTGTGAGCAGTGATGAACTATGTATGAAATATGTACAACAATGGTATATTGATATATATGCTAAAGTGGTGATGCACTCCTATGCTCTTTGATGAACACTCTACACTACACACTCTCCTATACATTCTATGATATGATGTTGATGTAATGATGCATGATTAACTATGCATGATACATGTTATGATATGATGATGAAGATGTTATGATGCACTCCTATACAATATGGCATGCCAGGGTGTGATGATTCTCTTCTATGCACTACGATGTACACTTGATAACAATGACGACGATGATGCATACCCTATGATGACGATGCTACTTGCAGATACACTATGATGCTCCATGTCTTATGCTCAAAAAAGAATTACTCGTTCAGTGAGTGTGCATGCCAAAGTGTACAAGGATGTACATGACCAGAGTATTGCATTGAAACAACTTATCATTATACAATGATGATTTGGCAGTAATCATATAGCAGAAATTATCAGTAGCAGGCTCAGTGATTGACAGGTCCACGGTTGCAGTCGTATTTTTCTTCAGGGTGGTAGGGTGGTGCTAGGTCTCACAATCTTGTGAGTTAAGCTGTTGTAGCAGCTTGTTAGTTATAGTTGATGAATCCTAATGGGTTTTAGCCCCTTCTAGTTGTAGCTGGTAAAGTTGTATTAAGTTTTCTTACCTCAATTGTTGGTGGGTCAGATTTATTTTTAAAAAGGCTTATGTGGTTTTACCCCCAGAGCTTGGGTTTCCACGCCAAAATATTGTGTACTGTGCATCTTTTTATTTTTGTGTACATTAATGATATGCTATGATTGGTGATTAGAAACTTGCTCTTGATTAAAATTTTAAAATTTCACAAATACTGATTCACCCCCCTCTCGGTATTTCAACAATTGGTATCAAAGCGGGTTCCTTCAAAACAATCTAACAGCTGGAAGGCAGTCATTGGAAAGTTTGCTAAACAAAGAAAAAATGGAACACTCTTGTTTGATGGGAGAAACTATGCATTTTGGAGCATAAGGATGAGAGCCTTCATAAAAGATCAAGGAATGTAAATATGGAAAGTATCAAGAATGGGTACAAGGTACCAAAGACTGTACCAACAGATGCAGATGAGTTGGTTCAAAAAAACAACAACTCAAAGGATAGAAATCAACTTATAGGTGCTATAGATGAATTTGTCTTTAACAAAGTGATGAACTGCCCCTCTACAAAGGAAATGTGGGACAAAATCCAAACCACATATGAAGGAGATAGTAAAGTCAAGAAAGTCAAACTTCAAACATACATAGGACAATTTGAACAACTAAGTATGAATGAGGATGAAGACATATAAACCTATATTCTTCGAGTTGATCAACTTGTGAATACCATCATAGGGTTGGGAGAAGAAGTTGAAGAGGTCATAGTTGTTCAAAAATTTCTAAGGACTCTTCCCAAAAGGTTCAATCCTAAGACCTCTTCCCTAGAATAAAGAACAGATATGAATACTATGACAGTAAATCAGCTACATGGGACTCTTGTGTCCTATGAAATGAGAATTGAAGACGAAGACATGTCAAGAAAGGAAGCAACATTCAAAGTATCCTCCCAACAAGCTGGGAAGAACAAGTTAACAAAAGGAAAGCCAACAAGTGATGATTCTGATGATTAGGAGATAGCTAACTCCGTACGAATATTGAAGAGACGTATTGGGAAATATAAAGCTAAGTTACCTCTCAAATGATTTTCATGTGGAAATATAGGCCTTCTATGCAAAGAACTTACATAGTGATGAAGATAGCAGCTTCAAACCCTACAAGAAGTGCAATAATTACAAGAATAAGAACAAAGGGAAGTTTTCAAAGAAGAAAAGTCTCTATACAAAAAGGGACAACAACTCATCCGGTGGTGACTCTGACATTGATAGTGGTAGTGACTATGACGATGAGAGTGAACCATAGAAAGTACTCTTTATGGAAATAAACTCAAATGAAGCTCTTAATAATGATGAAGAATCTGAAACTTAAGGTAAGGTAGATCTTGAAGTAGAACTTATAAGCGCCTTGAATGATCTAAATAAAGTCAGGAAGGAGAACAGTGTGTTCAAGGAAGAGGCACAAGGGTTTGAGCAAATTATTATTGACTTGAAGACCAAACTGAAAGAAGCCAAAAGAATTGATGACTCTCTTACTGAAAAACTAATGGAAAATATGAAAGAAAAGGAAAATTGTGAGCCTGAGATTCTATCTCTAAAGAACAAATTACAGATGAAAGTTATCGGCAAGAGTTATGAAAACAACTCCAAGATTCTAGAACAAATCATCAACAATTAGAATCCATTCCTCCACAAGACCAGTATAGGATACAATCAAAAAATCGATGAGGCCTCAAGCTCAATGACAACAAGTATTGAAGAGAAGCCAATAAGTTATGAATAAGTTGTGAAGGACTCCATAAATGAAGAAGATATTGAATGCCAACCAGAACAACCCATATCAAAAGGAGGGCCGATAGAAATACCAAACCTTAGAAGAACACCTTCATCTATTCCCAGGTATGGACATTTCTTTTATCGGTGTTAATTTACATGTGGAATATTTGGACACAAAGCTGTAAACTGTTTTCAAAGAATAAATTTTGAAACAAGGAATAACCCTGTAAGCTTTAGATGGCCACAGTACAATAATAGATTTGGTCCCTTGAGATCAAAAATAGAATGTTACAAGTGTAACAACTTTGGACATATAGCCAGAGATTGCGGAATGAAGATTCCAATAGTAAGAAATGAGGGAAAATCCAACAATCAAAAGGCATGGATCAAATGCAAGGACAACTTAAACAACTATGAATGTGGAATTGCTCTTCAAGCTCAAAATAACAACTTTGGTGGATGGTATGTTGATAGCGGTTGATCCAAGCATATGACAGGTAACAAAAATGCTTTTGTCAATATTGAAAAGGATAAAGGATCTGTCTCTTTCGGGAAAAAAAACAATTCAACAAAAGTATTGGGAAAATGCATAGTAAAGCTTGGAAGTAAAAACTCCCTAGTCAAGGACATGGGCTCATCTTCAACTAGATGTGTGATCAAGCACATGGACTCATCTTCAACTAGAAAGGATGCAGAATAAGGAAACAAGGATCGGGAAAGTTAGTGGCCACAACCACTAGGACTCGCAACAACATATACATGTTGCATAAGGTTGATTCCAAGAAATGTCACTTGGGAAAATAAGATGAAAGTTGGATTTGGCACAGAAGAATGGTGCATATACATTTTGACATTTTGGTCAAAATCTACAAAAACCAAGCAGTTCGGAATATGTGGGAAGTTGCAAAGCCCATTAAATATGTATGTGAACAGTGTCAACATGGAAAACAAACAAGAGTACATTTCAAGAAAAAATATCATTTTCTACAAAACATTTGGAGCTTGCTCATAACGACCTATGTGGACCAACAAAGAGTAAAGGACTAAATGGTGAACAATATTTTATGCTACTTATTGATGGCTATACCAGGATGACATGGGCATGTCTTCTCAATAGGAAGTCAAAATCTTTTTGATGTTTCAAAACTTTCAAGGAACTGGTTGAGGAGGAATCAAGATCATAAATCAAGTGTCTCAGATCTAATAATGGTGGAGAATTCACTTCAGATGAATTCAATAAGTATTGTGAAGAGCAGGGAATAAAAAGACAATTTTTAGTAGCCAGAACACCTCAGCAAAATGGAGTTGTTGAAAGAAAGAATAGATCAGTAATGGATATGGATAGAACCATGTAGAATGAATCTAAGTTGAATGATAAATTTTGGGGACACGCAATCCATACAACAGTACACATATTGAACAGAGGATTACTCTGAAGCAAGAATGATAAAAGTCCCTATGAGCTATGGATAGGAGGAGTGAAAAATGTAGGACACTTCAAAATATTTCGAAGCAAGTGCTATATCAGAAGAGAAGATAAGAAGATTGGAAAATTCGACTCTCGAGTAGACGAGGGCATACTCGTTGGATATTCATCCAAAAGGAAAATTTACAAATGCTACAATTTGAGATAAATAAAGGTAATCGAAAGAATCAACGTGAAAATAGATGATGATAGACTAACATCATACAGAGAAGACTAAGAAGAATCGGACAATGAAGAAGAGGAAGTTTCTGATCAGAAAGAAATGAAGAAAAATAAAATGGAAGAATAGATAGATAAAGAACAACTCACAAAAGATGAAGAACATAACCAACTAACTGTGAAACAAGAAGAACAAGGGGATCAAATTATTGGTGATAAAGATGTCGATATAGGAACTACAAGAAGACAATATGGAAGAAAAGAGTAGGTACACTTCTCTCTATTGTCTACAATTGAACCATGAACTTTTACAAAGGCCAGTACATATGAGCATTGGGTCAAATGAATGGAAGAAGAATTAGATCAAATTGATAAGAACAAAACATGAGAACTTGTTCCTAGACCAAGTAACAAGAATGTGACTGGAACAAAGTGGGTTTTCAGAAACAAAATGAATGAAGATGGGCACATAATCAGAAAAGGGGCCCGATTGGTTTGTATATGTTAAGCTCAAATTCAAGGAATAGACTTTGATGAAACATTTGCAGCAGTGGCCAGAATGGAATCCATCATAATGATATTGTTTATGCTTGTTCCAAAGACATCAAAGTGTATCGGATGGACGTAAGATCAGCTTTACCAAATGGGGAATTAAAAGAAGTCTACATTGAACAACCAGAAGGGTTTAAGCTTTCCAAAAACGAGGACTATGTATGCAAAATAAAAAAGAATTTTATATGGGCTAAAGCAAGCTTCTAGAGCTTGGTAAAGTAGATTGGACAAGTAATTGCAACAACAAAACTTTGAGAGAGGGAGTGCAGATAGCAATTTGTACATCAAACAGGACAACGACAACATACTCGTCATTGAAGTATATGTTGATGTTATCATCTTTGGAAGTGATAATGATTCACTAAGTCAACAATTTGCTAAGGACATGTAGAAAGAGTTTCAAATGTCTTTGCTCGGTGAATTAACATTCTTCTTGGGAATTCATATGTCTCAACGAACATAAGACACTTATATTGCTCGAACAAAATACATCAAGGAAATGTTAAAGAAACTCAAGATGGAAGATTGTAAACCTGTGAGTACTCCTATGATCACTCATTGTAAACTAAGCAAGGAAGATGAATCTAAAGAAGTTGATGAAAGGATCTAGATATCAATGATTGGTAGTCTGCTATATGTAACAACCTCAAGAACAAATGTGATGCAGGCCGTTGGACAAGTTGCAACACTTCAAGATGCTCCAAAGGAGACTCACATTATGGCAGTTAAAAGGACATTCATGTATCTCAAAGGAACTATGGACTTTGGAATTTGGTATCCAAAAGGAACTGAGCTAACATTTATAGATTATTTATATACATATTGGTCAAGATGTGATGATGACAGAAGAAGCACCAATGGAACAACATTTTTCCTAGGGAATTGTATAGCATCTTGGTCGAGCAAAAAGCAATATTCAGTGTCCTTATCAACCGTCGAAGCAGAATATATAGCTGTAGCAACTTGTTGTAATCAAATTCTTTGGATGAATAAAACTATGCAAGACATACACATGACATGTGATGAGTCAATTCCAATTCTATGTGACAATACGAGCTGCATTCGTATCTCCAAGACTCCAGTCATGCACTCCAAGACCAAGCACATTCCTATCAAGTTTCACTTTCTTCGAGAACAAGTCACAGAAAAGAATGTAAAATTGGAATATATTGGCACAAAAGAACATATTAAACACATCTTTACTAAGCCTCTCCCAAGAGAGACTTTTGAGTACCTACGAAAAAAAATGTGAGTCATACTATCTCCTAATTGAATTGATCCATCTTCAACAACACATCAGCATGATAGGGGAAGAAGCAATACTAGAAGGAGTACCCTTTTCAATTGATGCCAAAGGGGGAGAAAAAGTTGAAAACAGAAATTGAAAAGAAGCCTACTCTAAGGGGGGATTTGTGAACAAAGGAAGCTCATTCAAAAGGGGTGCTTTGAAGTCATCATCAATGACAAAGGGGGGTATTGTTGAATACATTGTCCTTGATTCCAACAGGTGTTTCGGTGTGTCTTGGTGCCCTTTGAGGAGCCCCTGAGGGTTAAGTAGTTGTCAATGTCAAAGGAGACCTTTTGACCTTTTCCAAGCCCAATTCCAGATCCCTTGGGACAATGGAAAAATCCTTGTACACCCTTTAGAGTGTTTAAGTACCCTAGAAAGTGTCCCTTGTGGGTTGAAGAAGTTAAGAGTCCAAATGACCCATTCTGTGGTCATTTGTGTTTGTACTAAGGTCACGGTACCCTATGAGAATTCTAGGCACCCCCACACCTTGATGGTTATGTGTTGAGGTTCTTGGTGGCTAGTAAAGCGCATCCTCGCTTGTGGTGACTTTGATAACCCAACAAAAAGTCCCTAAGACTCTTACCTTGCTCCCTAAGCCCACAACCTAGAAGTTGACCTTATTAATGTATGCCTTTCCCTCAAAATACTAATAATACCCTAATGTTGCATAATGATGCCCATTAGACCTTTACATTAGCCCTTGAATCCCTCATGACATAAAACCCTTATCATTGGCTGAAGCAATAATTATCCCTTAACTTAAAATGGATTATCTTAGTACCCTTGTGAATATTTTTAATCGTTAAACAATCCCTTGGAAGAGAACGTTGACAATACTTTTAATTAAAATTAATGAATTGATTATTAAACCCTTAATTAAGTAAGTGTGTGATAAAACCAGCGTAGATCCAAATCCTAGGTTCTATTAAGAGCCGAGAGGGATCAAATCTCTCTAGGTGCAAACCGCTTCTTAAGTATTACACTCAATGAGCTATCAACTTTGGTGTGTCCTATATATACCATTGATTTAATTAAAACCAAAAGACACATCTCTTTATTTAAGGTCAACATATAATATATTTATTATTAATATTTAATATTATTTATGGCCAACATATAATATTTAATATTATTTTTTATTTTCTTATGAACGAACATTACAACATCTCCCCATAAATGGTTTTAAAACCATATGCAAGGCCCTCCTAAAACCATGGGTTGTTTAAGAGGCCTTGCACATGGTCTTAAAACTATTTGCAAGGCCCTCCTAAACCATGTACGATAAAACCATGGGTTTTTTTAGGAGGCCTTGCACATGGTTTTAAAACCATGGGCATGGTCCTCCTAAACCATATACAATAAAACCATGGGCTGTTTAAAAGGCCAACATTTTTTTGCAAATAATTCAATTTTTATTTTTTATTATTTTGTTATGTAGGAACATTACAACATCTCCCCCATATTGTGTTTTTTTTATGATCCACATTTTTTGGGGGAGATAATTAAAATTTTAATTTTTTATTGTTTTGTTATTTTTTACTTTTTTATTGTTTTGTTAGGTAGGAAGATTACAACATCTCCCCCATATTAGGTTGTTTTTCTGGCTGACATTTGTTTTGTTTTATAATTAAAAAAACTATTATTTTATTAATAAAAGTAACGTTACGTAACGTTACAAGATCTCCCCCATACTGGGCTGTAGAGAGCCTCTCAGCTCAACAAATTAAAAAGAATTAATAACTTACCTTGGACCCACCTTTTGGAAGCATGAAACCATACTAAGTCTCCACATTATGTTAAAGTGATAACAAAAGTTAACTCAATAAAATGACTTAACAGTCATTTGAGGTCGGCCCCTTTTATATTTAAAGCAATCAAATATTAAACTTTTAATTAATAAAACTTCAAATACTACACCTAGAAGTCAGCCCTATTAAATACTCAATTTTTAAAACAATATTTTTTAATTTAATAAAACTTTTAATTTTTCTGCTATAAGTCAGCCCCTAGTATTCCTATCTATCAACACTTGGATAGGTGTATTTATAAACCAACCTCTTACAATAACACAACACAACAGAGGCAAGAATTGACTGAGGTTATTTGCGAGTTTACTTAGCAGCAGCAGAGGAAGAGTTATAAAAGGTTTCCACAATAGATTTTTTCTTGGGTTTTAAAGCTAGAACAGTCAGCATCCAATTCTTCGACAAAGACGAATTTGTTTTTATAGAACAGTCCCGAATTATTGGAGAGTGAGTAGTCTGAATTTTGTTGAGAACAGTCCTAGATTTTGTCTCTCTTGATTGGTGGGTGATTCACTACTAAAACATTCTAAAACTTGAATTTTTTAGCTTGGGTTCTTAACACTTTATGTTACCTTACTCTAGTTCAAATATGAGACCTTTTCAAAATCCGATTTCCGAGGTTATCTACTACACAATACAAGTCTTGACAGGTATGCATACAAGTATGTGGAGTGTACAAGTATACATAAGGTATGTACAATAAAGTGTATGTATAGTATAAGTATGTACAATGAATGTAAGTGATATGTACGATGGTGTGTATAGTATGCAATGTTTTGTACAGTGATCTGTACTAGTATATACAAGTGTGATGTGTGAGGAGTGATGAACTATGTATGAAATATGTACAACAATGGTATATTGATATATATGATAAAGTGATGATGAACTCCTATGCTCTTTGATGAACACTCTACACTACACACTCTCCTATACATTCTATGATATGATGTTGATGTGATGATGCATGATTAACTATGCATGATACATGTTATGATATGATGATGAAGATGTTATGATGCACTCCTATACAATATGGCATGCCAGGGTGTGATGATTCTCTTCTATGCACTACGATGTACACTTGATAATGACAACGACGATGACTCATACCCCATGATGACAATGCTACTTGCAGATACACTATGATGCTGCATGTCTTATGTTCAAAAAAGAATTACTCGTTCAGTGAGTGTGCATGCCAAAGTGTACAAGGATGTACATGACCAGTGTATTACATTGAAATGACATATTAGTATAAAATGATGATTTGGCAGTAATGATATAGCAGATATTATCAGTAGCATGTTCAGTGATTGACAGGTCCACGGGTGTAGTCATCTTTTTCTTCAGGGTGGTAGGGTGGTGCTAGGGCTCACATTATTGTGAGTTAAGTTGTTGTAGTAGCTTGTTAGTTATAGTTAACTAATACTAAGAGGTTGTAGCCCTTTCCAGTTGTAGCTAGTAAATTTGTATTAATTTTGCTTACCCCAGTTGTTGTTGGGTCAGATTTATTTTTAAAGTGGCTTATGTGGTTTTACCCCCAGAGCTTGGGTTTCCACGCCAAAATATTGTGTACTGTGCATCTTTTTATTTTTGTGTACATTAATGATATGCTATGATTGGGGATTAGAAACTTGCTCTTGATTAAAAATTTAAAAAATTTGCAAATACTGATTCAGCCCCCTCTTAGTATTTCAACAATTGGTATCAGAGAGGGTTCCTTCAAAACAGTCTAACCACGGGAAGGCAGTCATGGGAAAGTTTGCTAAACAAAGCAAAAACGGAACACCCTTCTTTGATGGGAGAAACTATGCATTTTGGAGCATAAGGATGAGAGCCTACATAAAAGATCAAGGAATGTAAATATGGAAAGTATCAAGAATGGGTACAAGGTACCAAAGACCGTACCAACAGATGCAGATGAGTCGGTTCAATAAAACAACAACTCAAAGGCTATAAATCACCTTCTAGGTGCTATAAATGAATTTGTCTTTAACAAAGTGATGAATTGCCCCTCTACAAAGGAAATCTGGGACAAAATCCAAACCACATATGAAGGATATAGTAAAGTCAAGAAAGTCAAACTTCAAACGTACATAGTACAATTTGAACAACTAAGTATGAATGAGGATGAAGACATAGAAACCTATATTCTTTGAGTTGATCAACTTGTGAATACCATCATAGGTTTGGGAGAAGAAGTTGAAGAGGTCATAGTTCTTCAAAAAAATTTAAGGACTCTTCCCAAAAGGTTCAATCCTAAGAGCTCTTCCCTAGAAGAAAGAACATATATGAAGACTATGACAGTAGATCAACTACATGGGACTCTTGTGTCCTATGAAATGAGAATTGAAGAGGAAGACATGTCAAGAAAGGAAGCAACATTCAAAGTCTCCTCCCAACAAGCTAGGAAGAATAAGTTAACAAAATGAAAGCCAACAAGTGATGATTATGATGATTAGGAGATAGCTAACTTCGTATGAAGATTGAAGACAGGTACTAGGAAATATAAAGGTAAGTTTCCTTTCAAATGATTTTCATGTGGAAATATAGGCCATTTTTCTTCTAAATGTTTATATGCAAAGAACTTAGATAGTGATGAAGATAGAAGCTCCAAACCCTACAAGAAGTGCAATAATTACAAGAATAAGAACAAAGGGAAGTTTGCAAAGAAGAAAAGTCTCTATACAAAAAGGGACAACAACTCATCCGGTGGTGACTCCGACATTGATAGTGGTAGCGAATTTGACGATGAGAGTGAACCATAGAAAGTACTCTTTATGGCAATAAACTCAAATGAGGCTCCTAATAGTGATGAAGAATCTGAAACTAAAGGTAAGGCAGATCTTGACGCAGAACTTATAAGCGCCTTGAAAGATCTAAATAAAGTCAGGAAGGAGAACAATGTGCTCAAGGAAGAGGCACAAGGGTTTGAGCAAATTATTATTGACCTGAAGACCAAACTTAAAGAAGCCAAAAGAATCAATGACTCTGTTACTGAACAGCTAATGGAAAATATGAAAGAAAAGGAAAATCATGAGCCTGAGATACTATCTCTAAAGAACAAATTACAGATGAAAGTTATCGGCAAGAGTTATGAAAACGGCTCTAAGATTCTAGAACAAATCATCAGCAATCAGAAACCATTCCTCCATAAGACCAGTATAGGATACAATCAAAAAATAGATGAGGCCTCAAGCTCAATGACAACAGGTAATGAAGAGAATCCAATAAGTTATGAATAATTTGTGAAGGACTCCTCAAATGAAGAAGATATTGAATGCCAACCAAAACAACCCATATCAAAAGGAGGGCCGACAGAAAGACCAAACCTCGGAAGAACACCTTAATATGTTCCTAGGTATGGACATTTCTTTTATCGGTATTGCTTTACATGTGAAATATTTTGACACAAAGTTGTAAACTATTTTCAAAGAAGAAATTTTGAAATAAGAAATAACCTTGTAAGCCTTAGATGGCCACAATACAATAATAGATTTGGTCCCTTGAGATCAAAAACAAAATGTTACAAGTGTAACAAATTTGGACATATAGCTAGAGATTGCAGAATGAAGATACCAATAGTAAGAAATGAGGGAAAATCCAACAATCAAAAGGCATGGATCAAATGCAAGGACAACTTAAACAACTATGAATGTGGAATTGCTCTTCAAGCTCAAAATAACAGGTTTGGTGGATGGTATGTTGATAGCGGTTGATCCAAGCATATGGTAGGTAACAAAAATGCTTTTGTCAATATTGAAAAGGATAAAAGATCTGTCTCTTTAGGAAGAAAAAACAATTCAACAAAAGTATTGGGAAAATGCATGGTAAAGCTTGGAAGTAAAAAATACCTGGTTGAAAATGTCAACAGGTAATGAAGAGAAGCCAATAAGTTATGAATAAGTTGTGAAGGACTCCATAAATGAAGAAGATATTGAATGTCAACCAGAACAACCCATATCAAAAGGAGGGCCGACAAAAATACCAAACCTCAGAATAACACCTTCATTTGTTCCCAGGTATGGACATTTCTTTTATCGGTATTGCTTTACGTGTGGAATATTTGGACACAAAGCTATAAACTGTTTTCAAAGAAGAAATTTTGAAACAAGGAATAACCGTGTAAGCCTTAGATGGCCACAGTACAATAGTAGATTTGGTCCCTTGAGATCAAAAATAGAATGTTACAAGTGTAACAACTTTGGACATATAGCCAGAGATTGCAAAATAAGGATACCAATAGTAAGAAATGAGGGAAAATCCAACAATCAAAAGGCATGGATCAAATGCGAGGACAACTTAAACAACTATGAATGTGGAATTGCTCTTGAAGCTCAAAATAACAACTTTGGTGGATGGTATGTTGATAGCGGTTGATCCAAGCATATGGCAGGTAACAAAAATGCTTTTGTCAATATTGAAAAGGATAAAGGATCTATCTCTTTCGAAGAAAAAAAACAATTCAACAAAAGTATTGGGAAAATGCATAATAAAGCTTGGAAGTAAAAACTCCCTGGTTGAAAATGTCTTGATTGTAGAAAACATGAAGCACAATCTGCTAAGCGTCAGCCAGATGTGTGATCAAGGACATGGACTCATCTTCAACTAAAAAGGATGCAAAATAAGGAAACAAGGATCAGGAAAGTTAGTGGCCACAACCACTAGGACTCCCAACAACATCTATGTGTTGGATAAGGTTGAGTCTGAGAAATGCCACTTGGGAAAATAAGATGAAATTTGGATTTGGCACAGAAGAATGGGGCATATACATTTTGACATTTTGGTCAAAATCTACAAAAACCAAGCAGTTCGGAACATGTTGGAAGTTACAAAGCCCGTTAAATATGTATGTGAATAATGTCAACATGGAAAACAAACAAGAGTACATTTCAAGACAAAGAGCATTCTTCTACAAAACCTTTGGAGCTTGTTCATAACGACCTATGTGGACCAACAAAGAGTAAAGGACTGAATGGTGAACAATATTTTATGCTACTTATTGATGGCTATACCAAGATGACACAGGTATGTCTTCTCAATAGGAAGTCAAAAGATTTGTTATGTTTCAAAACATTCAAGGAACTGGTCAAGAAGGAATCAAGATCATAAATCAAGTGTCTTAGATCTAATAATGGTGGAGAATTCACTTCAGATGAATTCATTAAGTATTGTGAAGAGAAGGGAATAAAAAGACAATTTTTAGTAGCTAGAACACCTCAGCAAAATGGAGTTGTTGAAAGAAAGAATAGATCAGTAATGGAGATGGATAGAACCATGTAGAATGAATCTAAGTTGAATGACAAATTTTGGGGACACACAATCCATACATTAGTACACATATTGAACAGAGGATTACTCAGAAGCAAGAATAAAAGTCCCTATGAGCTATGGATAGGAGGAGTGAAAAATGTAGGACACTTCAAAATATTTGGAAGCAAGTGCTATATCAAAAGAGAAGATAAGAAGATTGGAAAATTTGATTTTTGAGTAGACGAGGGCATACTCGTTGGATATTCATCCAAAAGGGAAATTTACAAATGGTACAATTTGAGATTAATAAAGTGTTGAGGCCTGGAAATTCGCCGGCAACAACAGCAAGGGATTCTCCCTAGTCAACGTTCCCAACTAGCCCGTGACTTTTTGGTGTAGGGAATCCGTCCGGTTTGTTGTCCGGCTACCGTAGGTCAAGTAACAAAACTAAAAGGTTTTACCGGTTGCAGCCCGGTCCACCGTATATATTTTTGTATTTTTTGACTTAAAGTATGATATGCACGTGCCTAATTAACATGTAGGGTGATCAAGGATGCAAGGAGTAGTCACAAAGTGATGCGCAGGTTCTTACCTCTCGTCTTAGACTCACGAGCATCTAAGTCACATACACAGTAATAAAGTAAATCTAACTATCTACCTATCCTCGGGGAGCCAAATTGTAACTTATTAATGAGTAATGTATATTGTGCATGCATTATAAAGAGAAATTACAGATCGCTGATATTCCTTCCCACAACACATGAACGATTAAAGATATTTAAACAATCAGATAGCCAATTGCTTATGAACAGCATTCATTACTCATGGTGGTAATTTCACAGAATAAACCAGAAATCATTCAAACAAGAACATAAGCCCTAAGAGTTAGAACGATCTCACAGTTAATGGACAAAAAGCTGGAAAAATGAAATAGTTCATCTTCCACCAATCCATAGCATAACATTTGAACGTCCCACCAAACTTTCTCCTACAAGCAAAACAGTAATTCTTTATTGCAAAAAAAAGTAGTTCTTCTTACAATATCTCTTTACTTGTCTCACTGGGAAAAAGGATCCTCCTTTCTTCTAAGTCCTCTATATTTATACAAAAAGAATAATACTGTTGGGCTACCCTCAAATAACTCTTGGGCTTCCCCAACTCTTCGCCTCCCAAATTTTTGCTTACAAAAAATGTAGAAATATTCACGAGGAAGGCCCCGCTTGATTATTTAGAAATTTCTTCCAAGCTAAAGCCTCTGAGGTGATGCCTGCAACATAAAGGTAATCAAAAGAATCAACATGAAAATAGATGAGGATAGACTAACATCATCCAGAGAAGACTCGGAAGAATCAGACAATGAAGAAGAGGAAGTTTTTGATCAGAAAGAAATGAAGAAAATTAAAATGGAAGAATAGCTAGATGAAGAACAACTCACAAAAGATGAAGAACATAATTAACCAACTATGAAACAAGAAGAACAAACGGATAAACATATTCCTAGGAAATGGTACCAGAAGAACCATCCATCGGATCAAATTATTGGTGATAAAGATGTCGGAATAAGAACTACAAGAAGACAATATGGAAGAAAAGACTAGGTACACTTCTCTCTATTGTCTACAATTGAACCATGAACTTTTATAGAGGCCAGTACATATGAGCATTGGGTCAAATCAATGGAAGAAGAATTAGATCAAATTGAGAAGAACAAAAATGAGAACTTGTTCCTAGACCAAGTAACAAGAATGTGATTGGCACAAAGTGGGTTTTCAGAAGAAAAAAAATAAATGAAGATGGACACGTAATCAGAAAAAGGGCCTGATTGGTTTGTATATGTTATGCTCAAATTGAAGGAATAGACTTTGAAGAAACATTTGCACCAGTGGCCGGAATGGAATCCATCATAATGATATTGTTTATGCTTGTTCCAAAGACATCAAAGTGTATCAGATGGACGTAAGATCAGCTTTACCAAGTGGGGAATTAAAAGAAGTCTACATTGAACAACCAGAAGGGTTTAAGCTTTCTGAAAATGAGGACTATGTATGCAAAATAAAAAATAATTTTATATGGGCTAAAGCAAGCTTCTAGAGCTTGGTACTCCGGATTGGACAAGTAATTGCAACAACAAAACTTTAAGAGAGGGATTGCAGATAGCAATTTGTACATCAAACAGGACAACGACAACATACTCATCATTGAAGTATATGTTGATGATATCATCTTTGGAAGTGATAATGATTCACTGAGTCAACAATTTGCTAAGGACATGCAGAAAGAGTTTCAAATGTCTTTGCTCAGTGAATTAACATTCTTCTTGGGATTTCATATGTCTCAATGAACATAAGACACTTTTATTGCTCAAACAAAATACATCAAGGAAATGTTAAAGAAACTCAAGATGGAAGATTGTAAACCTATGAGTACTCCTAGGATCACTCGTTGTAAACTAAGCAAGGAAGATGAATCTAAAGAAGTTGATCAAAGGATCTATAGATCAATGATTGGTAGTCTGCTATATGTAACAACCTCAAGACCAGATGTGATGCAGGTCGTTGGACAAGTTGCAACACTTCAAGATGCTCCAAAGGAGACTCGCATTATGGCAGTTAAAAGGATATTCATGTATCTCAAAGGAACTATGGACTTTGGACTTTGGTATCCAAAAGGAACTGAGCTAACATTGATAGATTATTTATATACATATTGGGCAGGATGTGATGATGACATAAGAAGCACCAATGGAACAATATTTTTCCTAGGTAATTGTATAGCATCTTGGTCGAGAAAAAAGCAATCTTCAGTGTCCTTATCAACCGTCAAAGCAGAATATATAGCTGCAGCAACTTGTTGTACTCAAATTATTTCGATGAAGAAAACCATGCAAGACATACACGTTACATGTGATGAGCCAATTAAAATTCTATGTGGCAATACGAGCTGCATCAGTATCTCCAAGACTCCAGTCATGCACTACAAGACCAAGCACATTCCTATCAAGTTTCACTTTCTTCGGGAACAAGTAACTGAAAAGAATGTAAAATTGGAATATATTGGCACAAAAGAACATATTGAACACATCTTTACTAAGCCTCTCCCAAGAGAGACTTTTGAGCATCTACGGAAGAAAAAAAAAATGTGAGTCATACTATCTCCTAATTGAATTGATCCATCTTCAACAACACATCAACATGATAGGGGAAGAAGCAATACTAGAAGGAGTACCCTTTGCCATTGATGCCAAAGGGGGAGAAAAAGTTGCAAACAGAAATTGAAAAGAAGCCTTCTCTAAGAGGGGATTTGTGAACAACGGAAGCTCATTCAAAGGGAGAGCTTTGAAGTCGTCATCAATGACAAAGGGAGGTATTGTTGAATAGATTGTCCTTGATTCCAACAGGTGTGTCGGTGTGTCTTGGTGCCCCTTGAGGAGCCCCTGAGGGTTAAGTGGTTGTCAGTGTCAAAGGAGACCTTTTGACCTTGTCCAAGCCCAATTCTGAATCCCTTGGGACAATGGAAAAATCCATGTACACTCTTTAGAGTGTTTAAGTACCCTAGAAAGTGTCCCTTATGGGTTGAAGAAGTTAAGAGTCCAAATGACCCATTCTGTGGTCATTTGTGCTTCTAATAAGGTCACGGTACCATACGTGAATTATAGGCACCCCCACACCTTGATTGTTATGTGTTGACGTTCTTGGTGGCTAGTAAAGCACATCCTCACTTGTGGTGACTTTGATAACCCAACAAAAAGGCCCTAAAACTCTTACCTTGCTCCCTAATCCCACAACCTAGAAGTTGACCTTATAATGTATGCCTTTCCCTCAAAATACTAATAATACCCTAATGTTGCATAATGATGCCCATTAGACCTTTACATTAGCCCTTGAATCCCTCATGACATAAAACCCTTACCATTCGTTGAAGCAATAATTATCCCTTAACTTGAAATAGATTATCTTAGTACCCTTGTGAATATTTTTAATCATTAAACAATCCCTTGGAAGAGAACTTTGACAATACTTTTAATTAAAATTAATGAATTGATTATTAAACCCTTAATTGAGTAAGTGTGTGATAAAACAAATTAAAAAGAATTAATAACTTACCTTGGACCCACCTTTCGGAAGCATGCAACCATACTAAGTCTCCACATTACGTTAAAGTGATAACAAAAGTGAAATCAATAAAATGACTTAACCCTCATTTGAGGTCGGCCCCTTTTATATTTAAAGCAATCAAATATTAAACTTTTAATTAATAAAACTTCAAATACTACACCTAGAAGTCAGCCCCGTTAAATACTTAATTGTTAAAACAATATTTTTTAAGTTAATAAAACTTTTAATTTTCTGCTATAAGTCAGCCCCTAGTATTCCTATCTATCAACACTTGGATAGGTGTATTTATAAGCCAACCTCTTACCATAACACAACACAACAGAGGCAAGAATTGATTGAATATTGATAGCAAATCATTGCTATATTGATCTCCATAGCATCAATGTTACCTCAATTCTTAATAGCAAAGGAAAAGTTATAAAAGGTTTCCACAATAGATTTTTTCTTGGGTTTTAAAGCTAGAACAGTCAGCATCCAATTCTTCGACAAAGATGAATTTGTTTTTATAGAATAGTCCCGAATTATTGGAGAGTGAGCAGTCTGAATTTTGTTGAGAACAGTCCCAGATTTTTTCTCTATTGATTGGTGGGTGATTCGCTACTAAAACATTCTGAAACTTGAAGTTTTTAGCTTGGGTTCTCAACACTTGATGTTAACTTACTCTAGTTCGAATATCAGACCTTTTCAAAATCCGATTTCCGAGGTTATCTACTACACAGTCCAAGTCTTGACAGGTATGCATACAAGTATGTGGAGTGTACAAGTATATATAAAGTATGTACAGTAAAGTGTATGTATAGTATAAGTATGTACAATGAATGTAAGTGATATGTACGATGGTGTGTACAGTATACAGTGTTTTGTACAGTGATGTGTATTAGTATATACAAGTGTGATGTGTGAGGAGTGATGAACTATGTTTGAAATATGTACAACAATGGTATATTGATATATATGATAAAGTGATGATGCACTCCTATGCTCTTTGATGAACACTCTACACTACACACTCTCTTATACATTCTATGATATGATGTTGATGTGATGATGCATGATACATGTTATGTTATGATGATGAAGATGTTATGATGTACGCCTATACAATATGGCATGCTAGGGTGTGATGATTCTCTTCTATGCACTACGATGTACACTTGATAATGACGACAACGATGATGCATACCCTATGCTGACGATGCTACTTACAGATACACTATGATGCTGCATGTCTTATGTTCAAAAAAGAATTACTCGTTCAATGAGTGTGCATGCCAAATTGTACAAGGATGTACATGACCAGTGTATTACATTGAAATGACAGTGTATTACATTGAAATGACATATCAGTATAAAATGATGATTTGGCAGTAATCATATAGCAGATATAATCAGTAGCATGTTCAGTGATTGACAGGTCCACGAATGGAGTCGTCTTTTTCTTCAGGGTGGTAGGGTGGTGCTAAGGCTCACAATATTGTGAGCTAAGCCGTTGTAGCAGCTTGTTAGTTATAGTTAATGAATCCTAAGGGGTTGTAGCCCTTTCCAGTTGTAGCTAGTAAAGTTGTATTAAGTTTTCTTACCCTAGTTGTTGTTGGGTCAGATTTATTTTTAAAAAGGCTTCTGTGGTTTTACCCCCAGAGCTTGGGTTTCCACGCCAAAATATTGTGTACTGTGCATCTTTTTATTTTTGTGTACATTAATGATATGCTATGATTGGGGATTAGAAACTTGCTCTTGATTAAAAATTTAAAATTTTGCAAATACTGATTCAACCCCCTCTCAGTATTTCAACAATTGGTATCAGAGAGGGTTCCTTCAACAGTCTAACCACTGGAAGGCAGTCATGGGCAAGTTTGCTAAACAAAGAAAAAATGGAACACCCTTGTTTGATGGGAGCAACTATGCATTTTGGAGCATAAGGATGAGAGCCTGCGTAAAATATCAAGGAATGTAAATATGGAAAGTATCAAGAATGGGTACAAGGTACCAAAGACAGTACCAACAGATGCAGATGAGTCGGTTCAATAAAACAACAACTAAAAGGCTAGAAATCATCCAGATGTGTGATCAAGGACATGTACTCATCTTCAACCAAAAAGGATGCAGAATAAGGAAACAAGGATTGAGAAAGTCAGTGGCCACAACCACTAGGACTCCCAACAACATATACGTGTTGGATAAGGTTGAGTCCGAGAAATGTCACTTGGGAAAATAAGATGAAAGTTGGATTTGGAACAGAAGAATGGGGCATATACATTTTGACATTTTGGTCAAAATCTACAAAAACCAAGCAGTTCGAAATATGTCGAAAGTTACAAATCCCATTAAATACGTATGTGAACAGTGTCAACATAGAAAACAAACAAGAGTACATTTCAAGACAAAAGAGCATTCTTCTACAAAACCTTTGGAGCTTGTTGATAACGACCTTTGCAAACCAACAAAGAGTAAAGGATTGAATGGTGAACAATATTTTATGCTACTTATTGATGGCTATACCAGGAGGACATGGGTATGTCTTCTCAATAGGAAGTCAAAAGCTTTTTGATGTTTCAAAACTTTCAAGGAACTGGTCGAGAAGGAATCAAGATCATAAATCAAGTGTCTCGGATCTAATAATGGTGGATAATTCACTTTAGATGAATTCAATAAGTATTGTGAAGAGCAAGGAATAAAAAGACAATTTTTAGTAGCCAGAACACCTCAGCAAAATGGAGTTGTTGAATGAAAGAATAGATTAGTAATGGAGATGGATAGAACCATGTAGAATGAATCTAAGTTGAATGACAAATTTTGGGGACACGCAATCCATACAACAGTACACATATTGAACAGAGGATTACTCAGAAGCAAGAATGATAGAAGTCCCTATGAGCTGTGGATAGGAGGAGTGAAAAATGTAGGACACTTCAAAATATTTGGAAGCAAGTGCTATATCAAAAGAGAAGATAAGAAGATTGGAAAATTTGATTCTCGAGTAGACGAGAGCATACTCGTTGGATATTCATCCAAAAGCATAATTTACAAATGCTACAATTTGAGATTAATAAAGGTAATCGAAAGAATCAACGTGAAAATATATGAGGATAGACTAACATCATCCAGAGAAGACTCGAAAGAATCAAACAATGAAGAAGAGGAAGTTTCTGATCAGAAAGAAATGAAGAAAATTAAAATGGAAGAATAGCTAGATGAAGAACAACTCATGAAAGATGAAGAACATAATCAACCAACTATGAAACAAGAAGAACAAGGGGATCAACATATTCCTAAGAAATGGTACCAGAAGAACTATCCATCGGATCAAATTATTGGTGATAAAGATGTCGGAATAGGAACTACAAGAAGACAATATGGAAGAAAAGAGTAGGTACACTTCTCTCTATTGTCTACAATTGAACCACGAACTTTTACAGAGGCCAGTACATATGAGCATTGGGTCAAATGAATGGAAGAAGAATTAGATCAAATTGAGAAGAACAAAACATTAGAACTTGTTCCTAGACCAAGTAACAAGAATGTGATTGGCACAAAGTGGGTTTTCATAAAAAGAAAAAAAAGTGAAGATGGACACGTAATCAGAAAAGGGGCCCGATTGGTTTGTAAAGGTTATGCTCAAATCGAAGGAATGGACTTTGAAGAAACATATGCACCAGTGGTCGGAATGGAATCCATCATAATGATATTGTTTATGCTTGTTCCAAAGACATCAAAGTGTATCAGATGGACGTAAGATCAGCTTTACCAAATGGGGAATTAAAAGAAGTCTACATTGAACAACCAGAAGGGTTTAAGCTTTCTGAAAATGAGGACTATGTATGCAAAATAAAAAAGGCTTTTATATGGGCTAAAGCAAGCCTCTAGAGCTTGATACTCCAGACTGGACAAGTAATTGCAACAACAAAACTTTGAGAGAGGGAGTGCAGATAACCATTTGTACATCAAACAGGACGACAACAACATACTCATCATTGAAGTATATCTTGATGATATCATCTTTGGAAGTGATAATGATTCACTAAGTCAACAATTTGCTAAGGACATGTAGAAAGAGTTTGAAATGTCTTTGCTCGGTGAATTAACCTTCTTCTTGGGATTTCATATGTCTCAACGAACATAAGACATTTTTATTGCTCAGATAAAATACATCAAGGAAATGTTAAAAAAACTCAAGATGGAAGATTGTAAACCTGTGAGTACTCCTATGATCACTCGCTGTAAACTAAGAAAGAAAGATGAATCTAAAGAATTTGATCAAAGGATCTGTAGATCAATGATAGTTTGCTATATGTAACAACCTCAAGACCATATGTGATGCAGGTCGTTCGACAAGTTGCAACACTTCAAGATGCTCCAAAGGAGACTCACATTATGGAAGTTAAATGGATATTCATGTATCTCAAAGGAACTATGGACATTGGACTTTGGTATCCAAAAGGAACTAAGCTAACATTGATAGATTATTTATATACATATTGGGCAGGATGTGATGACGACAGAAGAAGCACCAATGGAACAACATTTTTCCTAGGGAATTGTATAGCATCTTGGTCGAGCAAAGAGCAATGTTCAGTGTCCTTATCAACCTTCGAAGCAGAATATATAGCTGCAACAACTTGTTGTACTCAAATTCTTTGAATGAAGAAAACCATGCAAGACATACATGTGACATGTGATGAGCCAACTCCAATTCTATGTGACAATACGAGTTGCATCAATATCTCCAAGACTCCAGTCATGCACTCCAAGACCAAGCACATTCCTATCAAGTTTCACTTTCTTCAGGAACAAGTCACAGAAAACAATGTAAAATTGGAATATATTGGGACAAAAGAACATATTGAAAACATCTTTACTAAGCCTCTCCCAAGAGAGACTTTTGAGTACCTACGAAAAAAAAATGTGAGTCATACTATTTCCCAATTGAATTGATCCATCTTCAACAACACATCAGCATGATAGGGGAAGAAGCAATACTTGAAGTAGTACCCTTTGCCATTGAAGCCAAAGGGGAAGAAAAAGTTGAAAAAGGAAAGTAAAAGAAGCCTGCTCTAAGGGGGGATTTGTGAACAAAGGAAGCTCATTCAAAGGGGGAGCTTTGAATTCGTCATCAGTGACAAAGGGGGGTATTGTTGAATACATTGTCCTTGATTCCAACAGGTGTTTCGGTGTGTCTTGGTGCCCCTTGAGGAGCCCCTAAGGGTTAAGTAGTTGTCAGTGTCAAAGGAGACCTTTTGACCTTGTCCAAGTCCAAGTCTGAAGCCCTTGGGACAATAGAAAAATCCCTGTACACCCTTTAGGGTGTTTAAGTACCCTAGAAAGTGTCCCTTGTGGGTTGAAGAAGTTAAGAGTCCAAATGACCCATTCTGTGGTCATTTGTGTTTGTAATAAGGTCATGGTACCCTATGAGAATTCTAGGCACCCCCACACCTTGATGGTTATGTGGTTAGGTTCTTGGTGACTAGTAAAGCACATCCTCACTTGTGGTGACTTTGATAACCCAACAAAAAGCCCCTAAAACTCTTACCTTGCTCCTTAATCCCACAACCTAGAAGTTGACCTTATAATGTATGTCTTTCCCTCAAAATACTAATAGTACCCTAATGTTGCATAATGAGGCCCATTAGACCCTTACATTAGCCCTTGAATCCCTCATGACATAAAACCCTTACCATTCACTGAAGCAATAATTATCCGTTAACTTAAAATGGATTATCTTAGTCCCTTGTGAATATTTTTAATCATTAAACAATCCCTTGGAAGAGAACGTTGACAATACTTTTAATTAAAATTAATGAATTGATTATTAAACCCTTAATTAAGTAAGTGTGATAAAACAAATTAAAAAAAAATTAATAACTTACCTTGGGCCCACCTTTTGGAAGCATGCAACCATACTAAGTCTCCACATTACGTTAAAGTGATAACAAAAGTTAAATTAATAAAATGACTTCACCATCATTTGAGGTTGGCCCCTTTTATATTTAAAGCAATCAAATATTAAACTTTTAATTAATAAAACTTCAAATACTACACCTAGAAGTTGGCCCCATTAAATACTTAATTGTTAAAACAATATTTTTAATTTAATAAAACTTTTAATTTTTCTCCTAGGAGTCGGCCCCTAGTATTCCTATCTATCAACGCTTGGATAGGTGTATTTATAAACGAACCTTTTACCATAACACAACACAACAGAGGCAAGAATTGACTGAGGTTATTCGCGAGTTTACTTAGCAGCAGCAGAGGAAGAGTTATAAAAGGTTTCCACAATAGATTTTTTCCTGGGTTTTAAAGCTAGAACAGTCAGCATCCAATTCTTCGACAAAGACGAATTTGTTTTTATAGACCAGTCCCGAATTATTGGAGTCCCGAATTATTGGAGAGTGAGCAGTCTGAATTTTGTTGATAATAGTCCCAGATTTTTTCTCTCTTGATTGGTGGGTGTTTCACTGCTAAAACATTCTGAAACTTGAAGTTTTTAGCTTGGGTTCTCAACACTTTATGTTACCTTACTCTAGTTCGAATATCAGACCTTTTCAAAATCCGATTTCCGGGGTTATCTACTACACAGTCCAAGTCTTGACAAGGTATGCATACAAGTATGTGGAGTGTACAAATATATATAAAGTATGTACAGTGAAGTGTATGTATAGTATAAGTATGTACAATGAATGTAAGTGATATGTATGATGGTGTGTACATTATACAGTGTTTTGTACAGTGATGTGTATTAGTATATACAAGTGTGAAGTGTGAGCAGTGATGAACTATGTATGAAATATGTACAACAATGGTATATTGATATATATGCTAAAGTGGTGATGCACTCCTATGCTCTTTGATGAACACTCTACACTACACGCTCTCCTATACATTCTATGATATGATGTTGATGTGATGATGCATGATTAACTATGCATGATACATGTTATGATATGATGATGAAGATGTTATGATGCACTCCTAGACAATATGGCATGCTAGGGTGTGATGATTCTCTTCTATGCACTACGATGTACACTTGATAACGATGACGACGATGATGCATACCCTATGATGACGATGCTACTTGCAGATACATTATGATGCTCCATGTCTTATGTTCAAAAAAGAATTACTCGTTCAATGAGCGTGCATGCCAATGTGTACAAGGATGTACATGACCAGAGTATTGCATTGAAACAACATATCAGTATACAATGATAATTTGGCAGTAATCATTTAGCAGATATTATCAGTAGCAGGTTCAGTGATTGACAGGTCCACGGTTGCAGTCGTCTTTTTCTTCAAGGTGGTAGGGTGGTGCTAGGTCTCACAATCTTGTGAGTTAAGCTATTGTAGCAGCTTGTTAGTTATAGTTGATGAATCCTAAGGGGTTGTATCCCCTTCTAGTTGTAGCTGGTAAAGTTGTATTAAGTTTGCTTACCCCAATTGTTGTTGGGTCAGATTTATTTTTAAAAAGGCTTATGTGGTTTTACCCCCAGAGCCTGGGTTTCCACGCCAAAATATTGTGTATTGTGCATATTTTTATTTTTTTCTACATTAATGATATGCTATGATTGGTGATTAGAAACTTGCTCTTGATTAAAAATTTAAAATTTCACAAATACTTATTCAACCCCCTCTCAGTATTTCAACAACTGGTATCAAAGCGGGTTCCTTCAAAACAATCTAACAGCTGGAAGGCAGTGATGGGAAAGTTTGCTAAACAAAGAAAAAATGGAACACTCTTGTTTGATGGGAGCAAAAATGCATTTTGGAGCATAAGGATGAGAGCCTACATAAAAGATCAAGGAATGTAAATATGGAAAGTATCAAGAATGGGTACAAGGTACCAAATACCGTACCAACAGATGCAAATGAGTTGCTTCAATAAAACAACAACTCAAAGGCTAGAAATCACCTTCTAGGTGCTATAGATGAATTTGTCTTTAACAACGTGATGAACTGCCCCTCTACAAAGGAAATGTGAGACAAAGTCCAAACCACATATGAAGGAGATAGTAAAGTCAATAAAGTCAAACTTCAAACATACATAGGACAATTTGAACAACTAAGTATGAATGAGGATGAAGACACAGAAACCTATATTCTTCAAGTTGATCAACTTGTGAATACCATCATAGGGTTGGGGGAAGAAGTTGAAGAGGTCATATTTGTTCAAAAATTTCTAAGGACTCTTCCCAAAAGGTTCAATCCTAAGATCTCTTCCCTAGAATAAAGAACATATATGAAGACTATGACAGTAGATCAACTACATGGGACTCTTGTGTCCTATGAAATGAGAATTGAAGACGAAGACACGTCAAGAAAGGAAGCAACATTCAAAGTATCCTCCCAACAAGCTGGGAAGAACAAGTTAACAAAAGGAAAGCCAACAAGTGATGATTCTGATGATTAGGAGATAGCTAACTCCGTACGAATATTGAAGAGAGGTACTGGGAAATACAAAGGTAAGTTACCTCTCAAATGATTTTCATGTGGAAACATAGGCCTTCTGTGCAAAGAACTTACATAGTGATGAAGATAGCAACTTCAAACCCTACAAGAAGTGCAATAATTACAAGAATAAGAACAAAGGGAAGTTTTCAAAGAAGAAAAGTCTCTATACAAAAAGGGACAACAACTCATCCAGTGGTGACTCTGACATTGATAGTGGTAGTGACTCTGACGATGAGAGTGAACCATAGAAAGTACTCTTTATGGCAATAAACTCAAATGAGGCTCTTAATAATGATGAAGAATCTGAAACTTAAGGTAAGGCAGATCTTGAAGCAGAACTTATAAGCGCCTTGAAGGATCTAAATAAAGTCAGGAAGGAGAATAGTGTGCTCAAGGAAGAGGCACAAGGGTTTGAGCAAATTATTATTGACTTGAAGACCAAACTGAAAGAAGCCAAAATAATCAATGACTCTCTTACTGAACAACTAATGGAAAATATGAAAGAAAAGGAAAATCGTGAGTGTGAGATACTATCTCTAAAGAACAAATTACAGACGAAAGTTATCAGCAAGAGTTATGAAAACAACTCCAAGATTCTACAACAAATCATCAACAATCAGAAGCCATTCCTCCATAAGACCAGTATAGGATACAATCAAAAAATCGATGAGGCCTCAAGCTCAATGACAACAGGTATTGAAGAGAAGCCAATAAGTTATGAATAAGTTGTGAAGGACTCCATAAATGAAGAAGATATTGAATGCCAACCAGAACAACCCGTATCAAAAGGAGGGCCGACAGAAATACCAAACCTCAGAAGAACACCTTCATCTGTTCCCAGGTATGGATATTTCTTTTATTGATGTTGCTTTACATGTGGAATATTTGGACACAAAGCTGTAAACTGTTTTCAAAGAAGAAATTTTGAAACAAGGAATAACCCTGTAAGCTTTAGATGGCCACAGTACAATAATAGATTTGGTCCCTTAAGATCAAAAATAGAATGTTACAAGTGTAACAACTTTGGACATATAGCCAGAGATTGCAGAATGAAGATGCCAATAGTAAGAAATGAGGGAAAATCCAACAATCAAAAGGCATGGATCAAATGCAAGGACAACTTAAACAACTATGAATGTGGAATTGCTCTTCAAGCTCAAAACAACAACTTTGGTGGATGGTACGTTGATAGCGGTTGATCCAAGCATATGACAGGTAACAAAAATGCTTTTGTCAATATTGAAAAGGATAAAGGATCTGTCTCTTTCGGAAAAAAAAAAAAAACAATTCAACAAAAGTATTGGGAAAATGCATAGTAAAGCTTGGAAGTAAAAACTCCCTGGTCAAGGACATGGGCTCATCTTCATCTAGATGTGTGATCAAGCACATGGACTCATATTCAACTAGAAAGGATGCATAATAAGGAAACAAGGATCGGGAAAGTTAGTGGCCACAACCACTAGGACTCGCAACAACATATACGTGTTGGATGCGTTTGAGTCCGAGAAATGTCACTTGGGAAAATAAGATGAAAGTTGGATTTGGCACAAAAGAATGGGACATATACATTTTGACATTTTGGTCAAAATCTACAAAAACCAAGCAATTCGGAATATGTCGGAAGTTACAAAGCCCGTTAAATATGTATGTGAACAGTGTCAACATGGAAAACAAACAAGAGTACATTTCAAGACAAAAGAGCATTTTCTACAAAACATTTGGAGCTTGCTCATAACGACCTATGTGGACCAACAAAGAGTAAAGGACTGAATGGTGAACAATATTTTATGCTACTTATTGATGGCTATACCAAGATGACATGGGTGTGTCTTCTCAATAGGAAGTCAAAAGCTTTTTGATTTTTCAAAACTTTCAAGGAACTGGTAGAGGAGGAATCAAGATCATAAATCAAGTGTCTCGGATCTAATAATGGTGGAGAATTCACTTCAGATGAATTCAATAAGTATTGTGAAGAGCAGGGAATAAAAAGACAATTTTTAGTAGCCAGAACACCTAAGAAAAATGGAGTTGTTGAAAGAAAGAATAGATCAGTAATGGATATGGATAGAACCATGTAGAATGAGTCTAAGTTGAATGACAAATTTTGGGGACACGCAATCCATACAACAGTACACATATTGAACACAGGATTACTCTGAAGCAAGAATGATAAAAGTCCCTATGAGCTATGGATAGGAGGAGTGAAAAATGTAGGACACTTCAAAATATTTTGAAGCAAGTGCTATATCAAAAGAGAAGATAAGAAGATTGGAAAATTTGATTCTCGAGTAGACGAGGGCATACTTGTTGGATATTCATCCAAAAGGAAAATTTAGAAATGCTACAATTTGAGATTAATAAAGGTAATCGAAAGAATCAACGTGAAAATAGATGATGATAGACTAACATCATCCAAAGAAGACTCAGAAGAATCGGACAATGAAGAAGAGGAAGTTTTTGATCAGAAAGAAATGAAGAAAATTAAAATGGAAGAATAGCTAGATAACGAACAACTCACAAAAGATGAAGAACATAACCAACCAACTATGAAACAAGATGAACAAGGGGATCAACAGAGTCCTAAGAAATTGTACCAGAAGAACCATCAATCGGATCAAATTATTGGTGATAAAGATGTCAGAATAGGAACTACAAGAAGACAATATGGAAGAAAAGAGTAGGTACACTTCTCTCTATTGTCTACAATTGAACCATGAACATTTACATAGGCCAGTACATATGAGCATTGGGTCAAATCAATGGAAGAAGAATTAGATCAAATTGAGAAGAACCGTAAACATGAGAACTTGTTCCTAGACCAAGTAACAAGAATGTGATTGGCACAAAGTGGGTTTTCAGAAACAAAATTAATGAAGATGGGCACGTAGTCAGAAAAGGGGCCCGATTGGTTTGTATATGTTAAGATCAAATCGAAGGAATAGACTTTGATGAAACATTTGCAGCAGTTGTCAGAATGGAATCCATCATAATGATATTTTTTATGCTTGTTCCAAAGACATCAAAGTGTATCAGATGGACATAAGATCAGCTTTACCAAATGGGGAATTAAAAAAAGTCTACATTGAACAACCAAAAGGGTTTAAGCTTTCCAAAAATGAGGACTACGTATGCAAAATAAAAAAGAATTTTATATGGGCTAAATCAAGCTTCTAGAGCTTGGTAAACCAGATTGGAAAAGTAATTGCAACAACAAAACTTTGAGAGAGGGAGTGCAGATAGCAATTTGTAAATCAAACAGGACAACGACAACATACTCATCATTGAAGTATATGTTGATGATATCATCTTTGGAAGTGATAATGATTCACTGAGTCAACAATTTGCTAAGGACATGCAGAAAGAGTTTCAAATGTCTTTGCTCGGTGAATTAACATTCTTCTTGGGAATTCATATGTCTCAACAAACATAAGACACTTATATTGCTCGGACAAAATACATCAAGGAAATGCTAAAGAAACTCAAGATGGAAACTCAAGATGGAATATTGTAAACCTGTGAGTACTCCTATGATCACTCGTTGTAAACTAAGCAAGGAACATGAATCTAAATAAGTTGATCAAAGGATCTATAGATCAATGATTGGTAGTCTGCTATATGTAACAACCTCAAGACCAGATGTGATGCAGGCCGTTGGACAAGTTGCAACACTTCAAGATGCTCCAAAGGAGACTCACATTATGGCAGTTAAAAGGAAATTCATGTATCTCAAAGGAAGTATGGACTTTGGACTTTGGTATCCAAAAGGAACTGAGCTAACATTTATAGATTATTTATATACATATTGGGAAAGATGTGATGACGACAGAAGAAGCATCAATGGAACAACATTTTTCCTAGGGAATTGTATAGCATCTTGGTCGAGCAAAAAGCAATCTTTAGTGTCCTTATCAACTGTCGAAGCAGAATATATAGCTGCAACAACTTGTTGTACTCAAATTATTTGGATGAAGAAAACCATGCAAGACATACACATGACATGTGATGAGCCAATTCCAATTCTATGTGACAATACGAACTGCATTAGTATCTCCAAGACTCCAGTCATGCACTCCAAGACCAAGTACATTCCTATCAAGTTTCACTTTCTTCGAGAACAAGTCACATAAAAGAATGTAAAATTGGAATATAGTGGCACAAAAGAACATATTGAACACATCTTTACTAAGCCTCTCCCAAGAGAGACTTTTGAGTACCTACGAAAAAAAATGTGAGTCATACTATCTCCTAATTGAATTGATCCATCATCAACAACACATCAGCATGATAGGGGAAGAAGCAATACTAGAAGGAGTACCCTTTTTCCATTGATGCCAAAGTGGGAGAAAAAGTTGAAAACGGAAATTGAAAAGAAGCCTACTCTAAGGGGTGATTTGTGAACAAAGGAAGCTCATTCAAAGGGGGAGCTTTCAGAAGTCATCGTCAATGATAAAGGGGGGTATTGTTGAATACATTGTCCTTGATTCCAATAGGTGTGTTGGTGTGTCTTGGTGCCCCTTGAGGAGCCCCTGAGGGTTAAGTAGTTGTCGATGTCAAAGGAGACCTTTTGACCTTGTCCAAGCCCAAGTCTGGAGCCCTTGGGACAATGGAAAAATCCCTGTACACCCTTTAGAGTGTTTAAGTACCCTAGAAAGTGTCCCTTGTGGGTTGAAGAAGTTAAGAGTCCAAACGACCCATTCTGTGGTCATTTGTGTTTGTACTAAGGTCACGGTACCCTACGAGAATTCTAGGCACCCTAACACCTTGATGGTTATGTGTTGAGGTTCTTGGTGGCTAGTAAAGCACATCCTCACTTGTGGTGACTTTGATAACCCAACAAAAAGGCCCTAAAACTCTTACCTTGCTCCCTAAGCCCACAACCTAGAAGTTGACCTTATAATGTATGTCTTTCCCTCAAAATACTAATAATACCCTAATGTTGCATAATGATGCCCGATGGACCTTTACATTAGCCCTTGAATCCCTCATGTCATAAAACCCTTATCATTGGCTCAAGCAATAATTATCCCTTAACTTAAAATGGATTATCTCAGTACCCTTGTGAATATTTTTAATCATTAAACAATCCCTTTGAAGAGAATGTTGACAATACTTTTAATTAAAATTAATGAATTGATTATTAAACCCTTAATTAAGTAAGTGTGTGATAAAACAAATTAAAAAGAATTAATAGCTTACCTTGGACCCACCTTTTGGAACCATGCAACCATACTAAGTCTCCACATTATGTTAAAGTGATAACAAAAATTAAATCAATAAAATGACTTAACCCTCATTTCAGGTCGGCCCCTTTTATATTTAAAGCAATCAAATATTAAACTTTTAATTAATAAAACTTCAAATACTACACCTAGAAGTTGGCCCTATTAAATACTTAATTTTTAAAACAATATTTTTTAATTTAATAAAACTTTTAACTTTTTTGCTATAAGTCAGCCCCTAGTATTCCTATCTATCAACACTTGGATAGGTGTATTTATAAACCAACCTCTTACCATAACACAACACAATAGAGGCAAGAATTGACTGAGGTTATTCGTGAGTTTACTTAGGAACAGCAGAGGAAGAGTTATAAAAGGTTTCCACAATAGATTTTTTCTTGGGTTTTATAGTTAGAACAGTTAGCATCCAATTCTTCGACAAAGACGAAATTGTTTTTATAGAACAGTCCTGAATTATTGGAGAGTGAGCAGTCTAAATTTTGTTGAGAACAGTCCTAGATTTTTTCTCTCTTGATTGGTGGGTGATTCACTACTAAAACATTCTGAAACTTGAAGTTTTTGGCTTGGGTTCTCAACACTTGATGTTACCTTACTCTAGTTCGAATATCAGACCTTTTCAAAATCCGATTTCCAAGGTTATCTACCACACAATCCAAGTCTTGACAGGTATGCATACAAGTATGTGGAGTGTACAAGTATATATAAAGTATGTACAGTAAAGTGTATATATAGTATAAGTATGTACAATGAATGTAAGTGATATGTACGATGGTGTGTATAGTATACAATGTTTTGTACAGTGATGTGTACCAGTATATACAAGTGTGATGTTTGAGGAGTGATGAACTATGTTTGAAATATGTACAACAATGGTATATTGATATATATGATAAAGTGATGATGCACTCCTATGCTCTTTGATGAACACTCTACACTACACACTCTCCTATACATTCTATGATATGATGCTGATGTGATGATGCATGATTAACTATGCATGATACATGTTATGATATGATGATGAAGATGTTATGATGCACTCCTATACAATATGGCATGCCAGGGTGTGATGATTCTCTTCTATGCACTACGATGTACACTTGATAAGGACGACGACGATGATGCATACCCTATGATGACGATGCTACTTGCAGATACACTATGATGCTGCATGTCTTATGTTCAAAAAAGAATTACTCGTTCAGTTGGTGTGCATGCCAAAGTGTACAAGGATGTACATGACCAGTGTATTACATTGAAACGACATATTAGTATAAAATGATGATTTGGCAATAATCATATAGCAGATATTATCAGTAGCCTATTCAATGATTGACAGGTCCACGGGTGCAGTCGTCTTTTTCTTCAGGGTGGTAGGGTGGTGCTAGGGCTCACATTATTGTGAGTTAAGCTATTGTAGCAGCTTGTTAGTTATAGTTAATGAATCCTAAGAGGTTGTGGCCCTTTCTAGTTGTAGCTAGTAAATTTGTATTAATTTTGCTTACCCCAGTTGTTGTTGGGTCAGATTTATTTTTAAAAAGGCTTATGTGGTTTTACCCCCAAAGCTTGGGTTTCCACACCAAAATATTGTGTACTGTGCATCTTTTTATTTTTGTGTACATTAATGATATGCTATGATTGGGGATTAGAAACTTGCTCTTGATTAAAAATTTAAAAATTTTGCAAATACTGATTCACCCCCCTCTCAGTATTTCAACAATTGGTATCAGAGAGGGTTCCTTCAAAACAGTCTAACCACAGGAAGGCATTCATGGGCAAGTTTGCTAAACAAAGAAAAAATGGAACACCCTTGTTTGATGGGAGCAACTATGCATTTTGGAGCATAAGGATGAGAGCCTACATAAAAGATCAAGGAATGTATATATGGAAAGTATCAAGAATGGGTACAAGGTACCAAATACTGTACCAACAGATGCAAATGAGTCGGTTCAATAAAACAACAACTCAAAGGCTAGAAATCACCTTCTAGGTGCTATAGATGAATTTGTCTTTAACAAAGTGATGAACTGCCCCTCTACAAAGGAAATCTGGGACAAAATCCAAACAACATATGAAGGATATAGTAATGTCAAGAAATTCAAACTTCAAACGTACATAGGACAATTTGAACAACTAAGTATGAATGAGGATGAAGACATAGAAACCTATATTCTTAGAGTTGATCAACTTGTGAATACCATCATAGGTTTGGGAGAAGAAGTTGAAGAGGTCATAGTTCTTCAAAAATTTGTAACAAGTCTTCCCAAAAGGTTCAATCCTAAGATCTCTTCCCTAGAAGAAAGAACAGATATGAAGACTATGACAGTAGATCAGCTACATGGGACTCTTGTGTCCTATGAAATGACAATTGAAGAGGAAGACATGTCAAGAAAGGATGCAACATTCAAAGTCTCCTCCCAACAAGCTGGGAAGAATAAGTTAACAAAAGGAAAGCCAACAAGTGATGATTATGATGATTAGGAGATAGCTAACTTCGTATGAAGATTGAAGAGAGGTACTAGGAAATATAAAGGTAAGTTTCTTTTCAAATGATTTTCATGTGGAAATATAAGCCATTTTGCTTCTAAATGTTTATATGCAAAGAACTTAGATAGTGATGAAGATAGAAGCTTCAAACCCTACAAGAAGTGCAATAATTACAAGAATAAGAACAACGGGAAGTTTGCAAAGAAGAAAAGTCTCTATACAAAAAGGGACAACAACTCATCCGGCGGTGAGTCCGACATTGACAGTGGTAGTGACTCTGACAATGAGAGTGAACCATAGAAAGTACTCTTTATGGAAATAAACTCAAATGAGGCTCTTAATGGTGATGAAGAATCTGAAATAGAAGGTAAGGCAAATCTTGATGCAGAACTTATAAGCGCCTTGAAATATCTAAATAAAGTTAGGAAGGAGAACAGTGTGCTCAAGGAAGAGGCACAAGCGTTTGAGCAAATTATTATTGACCTGAAGACCAAACTTTAAGAAGCCAAAAGAATCGATGACTCTCTTACTGAACAACTAATGGAAAATATGAAAGAAAAGGAAAATCATCAGCCTGAGATACTATCTCTAAAGAAAAAATTACAGACGAAAGTTATCGGCAAGAGTTATGAAAACAACTCCAAGATTCTAGAACAAATCATCAGCAATCAAAATCCATTCCTCCATAAGACCAGTATAGGATGTAATCAAAAAATAGATGAGGCCTCAAGCTCAATGACAACAGGTAATGAAGAGAATCCAATAAGTTATGAATAATTTGTGAAGGACTCCTCAAATGGAGAAGATATTGAATGCCAACCAAAACAACCCATATCAAAAGGAGGGCTGACAGAAAGACCAAACCTCGGAAGAACACCTTAATATGTTCCCAGGTATGGACATTTCTTTTATCGGTATTGCTTTACATGTGGAATATTTTGACACAAAGCTGTAAACTATTTTCAAAGAAGAAATTTTGAAACAAGGAATAACCCTGTAAGCCTTAGATGGCCAAAATACAATAATAGATTTGGTCCCTTGAGATAAAAAACAGAATGTTACAAGTGTAACAACTTTGGACATATAGCTAGAGATTGCAGAATGAAGATACCAATAGTAAGAAATGAGGGAAAATCCAACAATCAAAAGGCATGGATCAAATGCAAGGACAACTTAAACAACTATGAATGTGGAATTGCTCTTCAAGATCAAAATAACAGCTTTGATGGATGATATGTTGATAGCGGTTGATCCAAGCATATGGTAGGTAACAAAAATGCTTTTGTCAATATTGAAAAGGATAAAGGATCTTTCTCTTTCAAAAAAAAGAAAAAAAAATTCAACAAAAGTATTGGGAAAATGCATAGTAAAGCTTGGAAGTAAAAAATACTTGGTTGAAAATGTCAACAGGTAATGAAGAGAAGCCAATAAGTTATGAATAAGTTGTGAAGGACTCCATAAATGAAGAAGATATTGAATGTCAACCAGAACAACCGATGTCAAAAGGAGGGCCGAAAGAAATACCAAACCTCAGAATAACACCTTCATCTGTTCCCAGGTATGGACATTTCTTTTATCGGCATTGCTTTATGTGTGGAATATTTGGACACAATGCTATAAACTATTTTCAAAGAAGAAATTTTGAAACAAGGAATAACCCTGTAAGCCTTGGATGGCCACAGTACAATAGTAGATTTGGTCCCTTTAGATCAAAAATAGAATGTTACAAGTGTAACAACTTTGGACATAATGCCAGAGATTGCAAAATCAAGATACCAATAGTAAGAAATGAGGGAAAATCCAACAATCTAAAGGCATGGATCAAATGCGAGGACAACTTAAACAACTATGAATGTGGAATTGCTCTTGAAGCTCAAAATAACAACTTTGGTGGATGGTATGTTGATAGCGGTTGATCCAAGCATATGGAAGGCAATAAAAATGCTTTTGTCTGTATTGAAAAGGATAAAGGATCTGTCTCTTTCGAAAAGAAAAGAAAAAATTCAACAAAAGTATTGGGAAAATGCATAGTAAAGGTTGGAAGTAAAAACTCCCTGGTTGAAAATGTCTTGATTGTAGAAAACGTGAAGCACAATCTGCTAAGCGTCAGCCAGATGTGTGATCAAGGACATGGACTCATCTTCAACTAAAAAGGATGCAAAATAAGGAAACAAGGATCGGGAAAGTTAGTGGCCACAACCACTAGGACTCCCAAAAACATCTATGTGTTGGATAAGGTTGATTCCGAGAATGTCACTTAGGAAAATAAGATGAAAGTGGGATTTGGCACAAAATAATGGGGCATATACATTTTGACATTTTGGTCAAAATCTACAAAAACCAAGTAGTTCAAAATATGTCAGAAGTTACAAAGCCCGTTAAATATGTATGTGAACAGTGTCAACATGGAAAACAAACAAGAGTACATTTCAAGACAAAAGAGCATTTTTCTACAAAAAATTTGGAGCTTGTTCATAACGACCTATGTGGACCAACAAAGAGTAAAGGACTGAATGGTGAACAATATTTTATGCTACTTATTGATGGCTATACCAGGATGACACAGGTATGTCTTCTCAATAGGAAGTCAAAAGATTTTTTATGTTTCAAAACATTCAAGGAACTGGTCGAGAAGGAATCAAGATCATAAATCAAGTGTCTCAGATCTAATAATCGTGGAGAATTCACTTCAGATGAATTCATTAAGTATTGTGAAGAGCATGGAATAAAAAGACAATTTTTAGTAGCCAGAACACCTCAACAAAATGGAGTTGTTGTAAGAAATAATAGATCAATAATGGAGATGGATAGAACCATGTAGAATGAATCTAAGTTGAATGACAAATTTTGGGGACACCCAATCCATACAGCAGTACACATATTGAACAGAGGATTACTCAAAAACTAGAATGATAAAAGTCCCTATGAGCTATGGATAGGAGGAGTGAAAAATCTAGGACACTTCAAAATATTTGGAAGCAAGTGCTATATCAAAAGAGAAGATAAGAATATTGGAAAATTCGATTCTCGAGTAGGCGAGGGCATACTCATTGGATATTCATCGAAAAGGGAAATTTGCAAATGGTACAATTTCAGATTAATAAAGGTAATCAAAAGAATCAACGTGAAAATAGATGAGGATAGACTAACATCATCCAGAGAAGACTCGAAAGAATCAGACAATGAAGAAGAGGAAGTTTCTGATCAGAAAGAAATGAAGAAAATTAAAATGGAAGAATAGCTAGACGAAGAACAACTCACAAAAGATGAAGAACATAACCAACCAACTATGAAACAAGAAGAACAAACGGATCAACATATTCCTAGGAAATGGTACCAGAAGAACCATCCATCGGATCAAATTATTGGTGATAAAGATGTCGGAATAAGAACTACAAGAAGACAATATGGAAGAAAAGACTAGGTACACTTCTCTCTATTGTCTACAATTGAACCATGAACTTTTATAGAGGCCAGTACATATGAGCATTGGGTCAAATCAATGGAAGAAGAATTAGATCAAATTGAGAAGAACAAAACATGAGAACTTGTTCCTAGACCAAGTAACAAGAATGTGATTGGCACAAAGTGGGTTTTCAGAAGAAGAAAAAAATGAATGAAGATGGACACGTAATTAGAAAAGGAGCCCGATTGGTTTGTATATGTTATGCTCAAATTGAAGGAATAGACTTTGAAGAAACATTTGCACTAGTGGTCGGAATGGAATCCATCGTAATGATATTGTTTATGCTTGTTCCAAAGACATCAAAGTGTATCAGATGGACGTAAGATCAGCTTTACCAAATGGGGAATTAAAAGAAGTCTACATTGAACAACCAGAAGGGTTTAAGCTTTCTGAAAATGAGGACTATGTATGCAAAATAAAAAAGAATTTTATATGGGCTAAAGCAAGCTTCTAGAGCTTGGTACTCCGGATTGGACAAGTAATTGCAACAACAAAACTTTGAGAAAAGGAGTGCCGATAGCAATATGTACATCAAACAGGACGACGACAACATACTCATCATTGAAGTATATGTTGATGATATCATCTTTGGAAGTGATAATGATTCACTGAGTCAACAATTTGCTAAGGACATGCAGAAAGAGTTTCAAATGTCTTTGCTCAGTGAATTAACATTCTTCTTGGGATTTCATATGCCTCAATGAACATAAGACACGTTTATTGCTCAAACAAAGTACATCAAGGAAATGTTAAAGAAACTCAAGATGGAAGATTGTAAACCTGTGTGTACCCCTATGATCACTCGTTGTAAACTAAGCAAGGAAGATGAATCTAAATAAGTTGATCAAAGGATCTATAGATCAATGATTGGTAGTCTGCTATATGTAACAACCTCAAGACTAGATGTGATGCAGGTCGTTGGACAAGTTGCAACACTTCAAGACGCTCCAAAGGAGACTCACATTATTGTAGTTAAAAGGATATTCATGTATCTCAAAGGAACTATGGACTTTGGACTTTGGTATCCAAAAGGAACTAAGCTAACATTGATAGATTATTTTTATACATATTGGGTAGGATGTGATGACGACAGAAGAAGCACCAATGGAACAACATTTTTCCTAGGGAATTGTATAGCATCTTGGTCGAGCAAAAAGCAATCTTCAGTGTCCTTATCAACCGTCGAAGCAGAATATATAGCTGCAGCAACTTGTTGTACTCCAATTCTTTGAATGAAGAAAACCATGCAAGACATACATCTGACATGTGATGAGCCAATTCCAATTCTATTTGACAATACAAGTTGCATCAGTATCTCCAAGACTCCAGTCATGCACTCCAAGACCAAGCACATTCCTATCAAGTTTCACTTTCTTCAGAAACAAGTCACAGAAAAGAATGTAAAATTGGAATATATTGGGACAAAAGAACATATTGAAAACATCTTTACTAAGCCTCTCCCAAGAGAGACTTTTGAGTACCTACGAAAAAAAATGTGAGTCATACTATCTCCCAATTGAATTGATCCATCTTCAACAACACATCAGCATGATAGGTGAAGAAGCAATACTTGAAGTAGTACCCTTTGCCATTGATGCCAAAGGGGGAGAAAAAGTTGAAAAAGGAAAGTAAAAGAAGTTTGCCCTAAGGGGGGATTTGTGAACAAAGGAAGCTCATTCAAAAGGGGAGCTTTGAATTCGTCATCAATGACAAAGGGGGGTATTACTGAATACATTGTCCTTGATTCCAAAAGGTGTTTCGGTGTGTCTTGGTGCCCCTTGAGGAGCCCCTAAGGGTTAAGTAGTTGTCAGTGTCAAAGGAGACCTTTTGACCTTGTCCAAGCCCAAGTCTGAAGCCCTTGGGACAATGGAAAAATCCTTGTACACCCTTTAGAGTGTTTAAGTACCCTAGAAAGTGTCCCTTGTGGGTTGAAGAAGTTAAAGGTCCAAATGACCCATTCTATGGTCATTTGTGTTTGTAATATAGTCATGGTACCCTACGAGAATTCTAGGCACCCCCACACCTTGATGGTTATGTGTTGAGGTTCTTGGTGGCTAGTAAAGCATATCCTCACTTGTGGTGACTTTGATAACCCAACAAAAAGGCCTTGAAACTCTTACCTTGCTCCTTAATCCCACAACCTAGAAGTTGAGCTTATAATGTATGCCTTTCCCTCAAAATAATAATAATACCCTAATGTTGCATAATGAGGCCCATCAGACCTTTACATTAGCCCTTAAATCCCTCATGACATAAAACCCTTACCATTGGTTGAAGGAATAATTATCCCTTAACTTAAAATGGACTATCTTAGTACCCTTGTGAATACTTTTAATCATTAAACAATCCCTTGGAAGAGAACGTTGACAATACTTTTAATTAAAATTTATAAATTGATTATTAAACCCTTAATTAAGTATGTGATAAAACAAATTAAAAAGAATTAATAACTTAATTAATAACTTACCTTGGACCCACCTTTTGGAAACATGCAACCATACTAAGTCTCCACATTACGTTAAAGTGATAACAAAAGTTAAATTAATAAAATGACTTAACCATCATTTGAGGTCAGCCCCTTTTATATTTAAAGCAATCAAATATTAAACTTTTAATTAATAAAACTTCAAATACTACATCTAGAAGTCGGCCCCATTAAATACTTAATTGTTAAAACAATATTTTTTAATTTAATAAAACTTTTAATTTTTCTCCTATGAGTCGGCCCCTAGTATTCCTATCTATCAACGCTTGGATAGGTGTATTTATAAACGAACCTTTTACCATAACACAACACAACAAAGGCTTGACTGAGGTTATTCGCGAGTTTACTTAGCAGCAGCAGAGGAAGAGTTATAAAAGGTTTCCACAATAGATTTTTTCTTGGGTTTTAAAGCTAGAACAGTCAGCATCCAATACAGTAAAGTGTATGTATAGTATAAGTATGTACAATGAATGTAAGTGATATGTACGATGGTGTGTGCAGTATACAGTGTTTTGTACAGTGATGTGTATTAGTATATACAAGTGTGATGTGTGAGGAGTGATGAACTATGTTTGAAATATGTACAACAATGGTATATTGATATATATGATAAAGTGATGATGCACTCCTATGCTCTTTGATGAATACTCTACACTACACACTCTCCTATACATTCTATGATATGATGTTGATGTGATGATGCATGATTAACTATGCATGATACATGTTATGATATGATGATGAAGATGTTATGATGCACTCCTATGCAATATGGCATGCCAGGGTGTGATGATTCTCTTCTATGCACTACGATGTACACTTGATAATGACAACGATGATGATGCATACCCTATGATGACGATGCTACTTACAGATACACTATGATGCTACATGTCTTATGTTCAAAAAAGAATTACTCGTTCACTGAGTGTGCATGCCAAAGTGTACGAGGATGTACATGACCAGTGTATTGCATTGAAACGACATATCAGTATAAAATGATGATTTGGCAGTAATCATATAGCAGATATTATCAGTAGCATGTTCAGTGATTGACAGGTCCACGGGTGTAGTCGTCTTTTTCTTCAAGGTGGTAGTGTGGTGCTAGGCCTCACAATATTGTGAGCTAAGCTGTTGTAGCAGTTTGTTAGTTATAGTTAGTGAATCCTAAGGGGTTGTAGCCCTTTCCAGTTGTATTAAGTTTGCTTACCCCAGTTGTTGTTGGGTCAGGTTTATTTTTAAAAAGGCTTCTGTGGTTTTACCCCCAGAGCTTGGGTTTCCACGCCAAAATATTGTGTACTGTGCATCTTTTTATTTTTGTGTACATTAATGATATGCTATGATTGGTGATTAGTAACTTGCTCTTGATTAAAAATTATAAAATTTTGCAAATACTGATTCACCCCCCTCTCAGTATTTCAACAATTGGTATCAGAGCGGGTTCCTTCAAAACAGTGTAACCATTGGAAGGCAATCATGGGAAAGTTTGCTAAACAAAGCAAAAATGGAACACCCTTGTTTGATGGGAGCAACTATGCATTTTGGAGCATAAGGATGAGAGCCTACATAAAAGATCAAGGAATGTAAATATGGAAAGTATCAAGAATGGGTACAAGGTACCAAACACTGTACCAACAGATGCAGATGAGTTGGTTCAATAAAACAACAAATCAAAGGCTAGAAATCACCTTCTAGGTGCTATAGATGAATTTGTCTTTAACAAAGTGATGAACTGCCCCTCTACAAAGGAAATGTGGGACAAAATCCAAACCACATATGAAGGAGATAGTAAAGTCAAGAAAGTCAAACTTCAAACGTACATAGGACAATTTGAACAACTAAGTATGAATGAGGATGAAGACATAGAAACCTATATTCTTCGAGTTGATCAACTTGTGAATACCATCATAGGTTTGGGAGAAGAAGTTGAAGAGGTCATAGTTGTTCAAAAATTTCTAAGGACTCTTCCCAAAAGGTTCAATCCTAAGATCTCTTCCCTAGAAGAAAGAACAGATGTGAAGACTATGACAGTAGATCAGCTACATGGGACTCTTGTGTCCTATGAAATGAGAATTGAAGACAAAGACACGTCAAGAAAGGAAGCAGCATTCAAAGTCTCCTCCCAACAAGCTAGGAAGAACAAGTTAACAAAAGGAAAGCCAACAAGTGATGATTCTGATGATTAGGAGATAGCTAACTCCGTATGAAGATTGAAGAGAGGTACTGGGAAATATAAAGGTAAGTT
>LPNX010809564.1:0-25753 GCA_001517045.1 Pseudotsuga menziesii | reverse complement strand
CCCCCCCCCTCTCCCCTCTCCCTCTTCCCACAACATCTCCCCCCCATTTTTGCCCCACTCCTTGGTTCGCTCCCTCCCTCCTCTATCATACCCCCCCTCCTCGATTTTTCTTGCTGACATTTATTTTTTTTTATAATTAAAAAATCTACGTTTTTATTAATAAAAAATGTCGGCAAGAAAAACAACCTAATATGGGGGAGATGTTGTAATCTTCCTAACTAACAAAACAATAAAAAAGTAAAAATTTAATTATCCCCCCAAAAAATGTAGATCATAAAAAAAACACAATATGGGGGAGATGTTGTAATGTTCCTATCTAACAAAATAATAAAAAAATAAAAATTGAATTATTTGCAAAATAATGTTGGCCTTTTAAACAACCCATGGTTTTATTGTATATGGGCTAGGAGGACCAGGCACATGGTTTTAAAACCATGTGCAAGGCCTCCTAAAAAAACCCATGGTTTTATTCTACATGGTTTAGGAGGGCCTTGCAAATGGTTTTAAGACCATGTGCAAGGCCTCCTAAACAACCCATGGTTTTAGGAGGGCCTTGCATATGGTTTTAAAACCATTTATGGGGAGATGTTGTAATGTTCGTTCGTAACAAAATAAAAAATAGTATTAAATATTAATAATAAATATATTATATGTTGACCTTAAATAAAAAATATGTGACTTTTGGTTTGAATCAAATCAATGGTATATATAGGACACACCAAAGTTGATAGCTCATTGAGTGTAATACCTAAGAAGAGGTTTGCACCTAGAGATATTTGATCCCTCTTGGCGCTTGATAGAGCCTAGGATTTGGATCTACGCTGGTATAATTAAAAAAACAATTTGAGAATTATAGAATAAAGTACTCTTAATATCTTGGAGTTATACAAAATACTATGCTTGAATTTGAAAATGTATTATGGCCAAATTACAGTGAGTATTGCATTTTTAATTTGAGAATTATAGCACAAAGTACTTTTAATCTTTGAGTTATACAAAATACTTTGTTTAAATTTTAAAATGTATTATAGACAATAGTGAGTATTGTGATTTGAAATTTTAAACTATATAATTGTTAAACTATAGCACTAGGTATTGTGATTGAAATTTCAAGAATATATGAAATATTTTGAAATTGATTTTTTAAGTCTATAATGGAAGGTTTTGTATTTCAAATTTGTAATGGAGTTATAATTTTTTGTATTTATAACGATTATTGCATTAATTTAAAAGGTCGCAAAGAATTATAACAAAGTGTTTATTGGTCACTCTGAATTAAAATAATGAAGGTCTCCATATTTTAGATTCTTAATATTTCCAAAGGGGGTTATTGAAATAATATTTTGATATAAAAGACATTGTAATTTTAGATGTTATTGAAATAAAAATTTAAAGAATATAATATTTTTATTGCAAAATTGTATGAGTTATAAGGTGTTTTGGAAGTTACAAGGAGTTTAGGCTCTGCAAGTTTAGTATATTGAGAGTAATTTGTAATTTGAGTGAAACATTTCTACAATTTTGAATTTGGGAGTTTACAGTGCTTAGAATGTTATAAGTGAATACTTAATAAAAAAACAATTTTTTTATATTGTATCTTAAACATCCTAGAAATTGTATAAGGAGGTTGTAGAGTATTTGTGTGTGTGCTTCGTCTATTGGTTCATAGTGGAATTTGGCCTTATGGTTATTTGTGCATGGTATTACTTTTTTTTTTGGAAACAAACTCTCTTGCATATAATGAATCGAGCATGTGAACATCATTCCATAAAGAGGACAAGTACATGAATAAAAGAAAGAATACAATCAATCTAGAAGACAAGCAAAGGAAAACAACTATTTGAACTTCACAAAAATTTTGGTCACAAATTTGATGCATCTTGCATTATAAGGTCATTTGCAATATTTCTTTGGTGAAGTATTTGAATGTCCTTTGTGTCTTATAATTAGAGTCAGATGATCTATCGTGACATTAAATAGTGGGATTCAAGGTATCTATTTGTGACACATTGTTTTGGATACTAAAATCAATTCTTTAGATCAAGATGGAAATGAACATTAAAGACTTGTTTAGTATTTCACACATTTTAATTGACATTGCACATGGAACAACTATTCAAATAAGAAAACAATTACTAAATGATGTCACCACTTGTATACAAGTTATTGTGCCGAGAGGCGCTCTACAACCCAGTATGGGGGAGATCTTGTAACGTTATGTCGTAACGTTTGTCGATATTAAGTCGGCCAAAAATAATATTGCGGCCAAGAATAATAGTGCCGAGTATGAGGGAGATATTTTAATGTTTATAACAAATGAATAATATGTTGACCATGTATTTTCCTTTGATATATAATATATATAAGGAACAAAAAATATTTAGAAAGAAAAATCTACTGCAAAGATAAGAAAACCAGCGAAAAGGAAAGAAAAATTTGTGGCAAGAAAACCACCGAAGAGGGAATCTGCTAACAGGTAAATTTATCACCTTAACATTATTTATCTCTAGCTACAGGATTAGGAGATCCTCACCAACAATCACCTCTGATTCTGTAGACCGTTGTCAAGAATAATTAGAGAAACTTTGTTTAAATATATATTACAGAGTAGAAATAGGACAAGAATTAGTCGATGTTGTCATGGTGGAGTCAGATGAATCGAATCAAGGAAATTTAGAGGATTACCATGGATTTCAGATGAGTTTCGTAAGAAGTATCTGCCCTTGTTTCATGTTGATCTTGATATCCATTACTCGTCGTCCTCTGATTTAGATCAAAGCAATGATGGGAATAAATCTACTTCTGAAAGTCAAAATGTGTTTGTGGAGGTCGATGAATCTCAAGAAGTTAGAAAGAATAAACGTAGATATGAAGAGATACAGATCGATGAATCTTACGAAAATTGAGAGAAATGACAGAATAAAAATGCAGACACTACTTATTGCAATGATCAACTTGAAGAAAATACATATGAACAAGAACAAGAACATAATGAACAAGCCTATAGAATGATGATGAGTATCCTGCATATGAAATCAATCAAGATAACGAAGATGGATAGAGTGATATTTAGCAATATCCAGCAGAAGATGATAAAAATTTGTTTTCTACTCAGGAAACGCATTTATATAGGATTCTGTAATAAAATGATCTTATGTCATATGAGCAGTGGTGGAGATGTGGTGAAAAAGATGATGTTCTATATTTTCGATTAAGGTAAACAAAAGTTAGCACTTAGAACCCTACTATTTCTTCCCGTGCAATAAACCTCAATATATTTTGTAATAACCCTTGAATTGAAATGCATAAATGATCATAATGAGATCAGAATTTCTTTGTTGAATGAGGATATTCGAGAACTCAGTACTATTGAAAAACTCTTCTGGGCATCAACACAAATTTTGGACTCCTACCTTTAGTCTGGAAACTGATCTTCAGACTTCATCTAGAGTAGCTTTAAAATTTAAAGTTAGAGTTTTATAGTTAAAAAATAAAAACAAATTTTAAATTTTACTAACCAATATCTACTAATATCAATTTTTTTTTTTTAAATTCTTAGGTGAATCCACTCTATAGAATTAAATTTTCATAAATTCCACCTTCTTGTGTCAATTGCAACTTGCCTTCTTTGTCTTCATAGTTGTCCTCTGAGGCTATTTCCCGATGAAATCCAACAACGAGTTCACCAATGTTCTACATACATGATAGGCGTCAACATGCATGAACTCAGTGACTGGAGAGACACAACGTCTTTGCAAATTTTAGAGGAAGCACTTGACAAAGAAACGAAAGAAGTTGATTTTAATATAATTCCTCTGTTATATAAGTAAGATTTATTTCCTTTACTATAAGTTTAGTATTACAATTGCTGATTATTTATGTTTTAATTATCAGTTATTCATATTAGTTCAAAATTCAAAATAAACATGTATTAAAAAAAGAATATAAAAAAATAACTAGTAGCTAAGTAAGGAATGGATAACTGGTAGCAATGTAGGGATAACTCATAGTTGATGAATGGATAACCAACAATTCATGGTAGAAAACTAGAAGAATGTGAGATAAAAAATAAAAAGAATATAATAACTGATACTTGATAAATGGATAACAAGAAGAATGTGGGTGATAACATGTAGCTACGCATGGATAACTCACACTTGAACCGTTTAACTAGAAGAATACGAGGAATACAAAAATTGTTTGAATTCCATAGCTATCTCTCAACCATTTGATCCCTATGGATGTGATCCAACCACAAACTATGTCAGTGTGCTGGTTATTTGAGATTTGGGGTGGACTATGGCCTATGCTTTTTCATTGTGGGATTTATAGCCAAGTATGAGGGAGATCTTGTATAGATATTAAAAATAAAACCATTAAAAACAATTGAAAAAACCTACCCACAAATGCATCTTTTCAAAAAAAACTTTGTAAACCATGTCAACAATAAACTAAAGCAAAAAGAATAGAACATCAACAACATAAATTTCATGGAAAATATATACTCATTACTGCAAGTGAGTGGCATATCAAAACCTACCATATTTAGAACCTTTAGAAAAATTGACTCCATGTAAATTTCCATTGGCTCTTGAAGATCATGAAAAAACTACAACTGAGTTAAAAAATAAAATAATTGCTATGCAATTTTCGATCCATTGGAAATATTATGATCATGTTATGCTCCTTTGAACAACTTATAAACATCATATATTCTGTTACAAATAGGGGAACAACTAAAATTTTTCATTAATTTCTTGGGTATAATTTTTTTAGTAGCATCCAAAATAACAATATTATCATAAGAATGAAGAATATGCAACACAATTTCTTTAAAATAATTCAAAGTAGCAGCATGAGGATGTACCATCTCTACTTCTTCAATTGCTGATTATATGTGGTCTTTAATAAACACTAAGTTCTCATAAGAACCTAGATCAATATGACCTTGATCATGTGAATAACTAAAATCATTTTATGAATAACTGTTACATATATCAACATTAATAGCTTGGATAAGTTCTTCATTAGTAAATTCATCTTCCTCGTTGTTATAAGAACACTCTTCTCTATGCTGAAAACCTGAATGAAATTCTTCACATCAATTTTCAAATAAAAGCTCAGTTGGAAAATTTTGTTTACAGTGATTATGAAAATGTAATGAAATTATTTCAACGATAAAATTCTAGAAAAAGGTATAGATATGTACTATTGTCAGGAATTTATGTCAAGGGAATACATAAGGAATTCTTCATTAACACATCTTCATGGAGAATTTGAAATTGATACATAATTTCATGAAACATAAACAAATTCTCTGTAGGGTTGTGGTCTTTATCATCTCTGAATATTGGAATGAAAATTTCCCATTCATCCATAATAGAAACATCATTTGGAAAAACATTGACAACAAAAAACTTTATAAGAGAAAACCTTGTAGCTACTATAGCATTCATTCGAGAATCAGACGACATTGACATTATGAACTAGTGAATTTTCCAATGGATTCTTTGGCCATGGAGCCTCTAGGTGAAATGTCTCCAGTCAAATTTGTCTATGAATATCACCATCAAATTCTTATATAATCATGGTCATTCTCCCAGCGGAAATCTTCAATTTCATCCCTAGAAATGATGCCAAAATATGTTAGCACTAAAAGTTGTCATTTGACTACTTGAAGGGAAAGTTTAGCACACCTTTAGCTTGGGATAACATTAGTGTGAGATTTGTTTAGTTTTGAAAGGTAGGTCAATGTCACAAGGTAGTAAAATATAATATATTTAAATATTAATGGTATCTAACAAAAAAGGTAAAGTCGCACAATTCCTTGGCATCTTACTCAAAGATCAAACCAAATATAAAACAAAGAAAAGAAGAAGGAGTTTGAATGGAAATTAAAGTTAGCTTAACATTCACAAGAATATATTTTGATCTTTAAACATTGTTTAGAAGATATAAATCTTGCACTTAAAGCAACTTGCAAATTTAGGCAATAGAAATGGAATCATAAATGTTATTAGATTTGAATTATGAAGGATCATTAATGCACTACAATAACATTTTTTCACTTAAATAAAATAAATACAAACATAGGAGAAGAAATACACAATCTAACCAATGTGCAAATGACTATTGAACATGAAAATTCATTGTTGTATTGGATTCTAGAGAAGATATACACATAGGAATATTGCTCTTTATCACCCCCTACATCTCTCTAAGAGGAAGAGATTCCACTCCCTTCTACATTCAAATTATCCAATTTATAAAAATTAAAAGACTCAAGATGTTACAAGCTTTGTGGAATAAACTTTTGATAATAAACTAAAGATAGAAATCATCAATGATTTCTTGGAGGAAATTAAGGATAGTTCAAGTAAAATTCTTTGAAATCCATGATCTCGAGACATTTAGATGATGACTTGGTGTTTAAAAAATGATCACAATATTTTTTTTCTAAATCTCATCTTGTATGGACCCTAATTTCTCCCAGACCATTGCAAATTTTTTAAAATTTCCCTCAATTAAGATAAATCACCACACTCCCAAAGGGGTTTTTAACAATTTTGGAAGATTCCTTATGGTTTAGTTGGAATTCAATTCCAAAATATAAGAACTAGAAAATGACGAGAATAATGAACGTGTCTTTTACTGCTTCTTTATAAACCACCTCTCACCTTCCATAGACAAAAGAGAAATGTGGGATATTGATTCCTGAGATACTCTGATAATTAATCCACTATGCATGGCCTGGTAACAATCAAATATTTCGAAAAACCTATGTTTATTTCTTGTTATATCTTTGAAGACATTGAAAGAACTTATAACAACAAAGATCCTAAATTTTTTGTTTGCATTCAGGATTGTAACGTCCCCCTTACCCAATCTGACTATCGAGAGGGAACATTACATAGATTCGGGGCCCCCAATTTCACCCCAACCCCCATATTATGAATTCATACTGATAAAATATGTGTGCGGAAAATAAGTAACCATACATAGTGGAAAATAAATTGTCCCACACACAATGAACATGCATATGCAAGCATAAAAATTATTTCTATAATTTAAAATCACTTCACATTCAAATAAATAAGAATAATTATATTTAAACAACCCAGATCCAAGAAACTATTTGTGTAAGAGTGATTTTCCACCAACCATAGGAACTCTGCTAACCTATATTCTTTAGCATTCAGAAGCCACCCACAAGCTGGGCTATGTGGCCACCAGGATGAAGAAAACACCTACATGATTCTCTCTCTTGTCCCAAAACATGATATATTTTCTATGCATACAAAAAATATCATTCAGATATCTACATGGCTCTCACTTAACTCTCATAACTTGGCTTCCATAATACCTTCCCCACACAACACCCTACTTGGATCATGAATCCCCTTCACTGATCAACAGTTCTCTTTGGATATCCATCTTATTGAGTGCTCCTTCTTTGTGCACAGAAGAAGAGTAACCTACTAAGGCTGCTAAAGAACCTGATATAGCCTTAATTCATGTATTCTTAAGCATCCACTAGTAGGAGAAAACAATGGTAAAGGTTCCCTAACTCACCCAACCTCTCAGCTCACCTACAACCATCGATTTTCCCTTTCAAATTTGCATCTATGTCCCTAAGTTCAATTTTTTTGGGTTATGCAAGTCATGAACAACAATACAGAGCTTTGAGTAGTGTAGATCTTCTTGAGAGTGTGTGTGAGTGAGGATTGACTCCAATAGGTATGAGAAAATGGTGAGAATACAATTATCATAACTTGTGACAGTAGAAGGAAGGACTCCTGGAAGATACAGACTAGTTTCTGATAGCTGAAAAAACTATCACAAAAGCGTAGTTAGTCCCATACTTCAATAACCACATGAGATGAATTTTTCCACCAACCCAACACATGCATTCAATGATTGTAAAATAGTCAAAAAAATGAGATAATTGGCTTATTCAAGGCACATGACATAATTTTGGGTGATTTCTAGTGTTGACACATGGAAGCAAGGATTTGGTCTCCCATGGCCCCTCTTTCCTCTTCCCCTCTAGTGGAATCATAGCCTCTATGGTGTAATTTACAAATCCATTCTTGGACCATTTTATTATTTATGCACATAATATTTGCATCCATTTCCAATTGGCATGATAAGCCAACCACAAATTCCAAATAAAATATTTACATCATACATGCATATCCATTCACTAGCTGAGCCTTCCCATTGAGCTTCGCACTAGGAAGCCATAGTAACATATTTATATCATTTACATAATTTTGCTCAAATTCATACAACGAATACTAGGGGTATTATAAGGATAAACATCGAGTATCATGCCATGAGGCTAATAATGCACTGGATTTCTGCCTTTATGGAGTTCCATAACTGAGTATACAATATGGTAGCTAAAGAATGAAATATTGATAAGGTGTTTCAAAACATAAAATGGATGTGGAGATTAAATTGCATTTTTAAAATAAAATCTTTCATCTTTTCAGAAAATAAATATAAATCATTTGATGAATTGTATATGAATCATTTCATGTTCCTAATCAATTGGGTCATTGATTGTGATAAGAGACACTCATCCATTAAATTAATGGGATTCTGCAGTGCTTCCATACTAATAGAATTGGACTTTTGTTGTATAATTGAGTTTTATTCTTTAGCATTGAATTATTACCACAATAACCTTTTTCTACAGAATTGGAGCTCATTTTGTAGCATGTTGCAGAGTGAGAATGTCATTATATAGCACCTTTATATTCAACATTTATAATTTTCATTGTAGAATGAAAAATTCTGCCAAGATGAATGAATAAGAGTGCCCTCTAACAAAAATTCCTATTTTTTTTGGATTAAAAACATAGAAATTTTTTGGATTACGTTGAAGAAGTATGGTTTTAGAATATTGTTGAAAAAATGCAATTCATTATTTATCAAGTTATAATCAGTTTTGAGAATATCAATATTTTTATGCATAACTTATAGACAATATTGGTGACATCATTGAGTGAATGTTTTCTTATTTGAATTGTTGTTCCATGTGCAATGTTGATTAAAGTGTGCATAATATTGAACTAATCTTTGATGTTCACTCACATACTGACTTAAAGAATTGATTTACATATCCAAAACAATGTATCACAAATAAATACCTTTGATCCCCCTATTCAATGCCAGGCCAGATCAAATGACTCTAATTACAAGCCACAAAAAACATTCAAAGACTTTACCAAAGAAATTTTGTAGATGACCGTATTATGCAATATGCGTCAAATTTGTGACCAAATTTTCCGTGAGGTTCAAATCGTGGCTTTCCTTTGCTTGCATTCTTAGATTGATAATATTATTTCTTTTATTCTTGTATTTGTGTTTTTATAGAATAGTGTGCATGTGCTTGATTCATTATACGTCAGATAGTTTCTCTCTATAAAATAAAAATACCACCATGCGCCAATATCCACCATGAACCAATAGATGAGGCACACAATATGAAAAAATGTATTTTTTGAAGTATCTTCTGATAACGTTCAAAGCACTTTAAAGTCCCAAACTCCAAACTTGAAAAAATTATTATAATTAAAATTACAAATTACTCTAAATATAATAACTTGCACAAAATAAACCCATTCTGACTTCCAAACCACCTTACAACTCCCTACAATTTTTTAATGTTCAGAGATTAAATCTCTATGAATTTTGGTTTAAATAACATCTAAAATTAGAATGCCTTTTATATCATGAGGTAAATCTATAACCCCCTTCCAGTCATGGATCACTAAGAATCTAGAAATGGGAGACCTTTAATATTTTAATTCACTCCGACCAATAAAAAATATTATAATCCCTTATATCCTCTTAAATTAATGTTATAAATGATATAAAGTATAAAAAATTATAACTCCATTACAAATAATCATTTTTAATACAAAATTCCATTATATAGACTTATATATCAATTTCGAATATATTTCATATATTTCTCAATTTTCAATCACAATACTCCCTATAGTTTAACCATAATACTTTTCCAAAGTTTAAAGAAAAGTATTTCGTATAACTCCATGATCTGAAAAGTACTTTGTTTTGTAACTCTCAAATTGAAAAACCACTAATTTCATCTAAGCTTCCATTGTTTTACCAAAAAATTAGAATTATACCACTACACACAAAGGAAGTAGTCGAAGATAGACAAATAAATATGTATTTGGAAATTGAATATATCTATAGTACAATATCCAATAACCACCTTTAACGCTCCACAAAACTAACCCAAGATAACAATAAGGTGGTTTAAGAATTAATGACTAGCCAAATTGCTAACCATGGCAAATAGGCGATGATGTCACTTAAATCTATTTGGAGTACTTAATAGGAAAGTAAGATTATGAAAACTTAAAAATCATAGTTCTCAAATATTGTGGAGTTGAAACATATGGTCATAGAATAAGTAAAACGTTTTCCAATGAAATTCCAAAGAATCTTTGTTTGAGGGGATTGTGATGTCACTTGAAATGAGGAAAAAATACTCATTAGGTAGGTTGTGCCTATTAAAATCCCCATATTTGAGAAGTAATTTATTCCTTGAACTTTGGATAAAATTGGGATTCTTTAAGGTTTACATGATATGGTTGAGGGAAAATATCTCCAACTTAGATGTGCATCCTTGTGACTTTTTATGATTCTTTGGGCATAATTGGTGATGATCTTCTAATCATATGTATACAAAATTAGAAATGGAGCATATGGGGTTGATCAAGCTTACTCCTAAAAGGAACAAAATAGAAACACTATAAGAGGTTAGCCCCCAATTAGATTGCTTGATATATCATATAATGTCCAAGAGCTAAATTCCTATCTAACAACATTTAACCGTTGACACGATTGTTCAGCATGGACGAACGGGTTTGATTAATGGTCAATTCATGCTAAACATGCTTATCAAACATGGAAAAATATTGAAATAGTAAGGGGACAATTGAAAATGATCTCTTCTTGATGATTTACTTTGATGAAGGTGCAACATGGTTGAAAGAATTTCCTTCCTTAATATGATCTTTTGGTCAAGGTTTGGAAGTTTTTTTACTCAAGTAGTGGGTTGTCTCAAGTATTTTCTCAAATGCATCAAACAAAGTTTATATTCATGGTCATTTTTCATAGGTGATTCTATTTACATCACAATTCTATTTCCACATATGCATTTTGTTATCTTCTTGAAGCTACTCAAATGTAAGCAAAGGTTCAAGGCATTATTCTTTCAAATGATGTACAATTACATAATTTTCCTTTTGTTTATCAATCTAATCTTAGCCCCAATCCCACTCAAATCTCTATCGAAGGAAAAATGCAATATACATAGACATATATGCTAAAGCATTCGATAATGGGTGATTAAGAAGAAGACATAGTTTGTTGATTAGGAAACTTTCCAAATTGATTTTTTTTAAGTAGAAGAATATTGCACAAGGTAAATTTTTTAGATACTTGGATATTGTCTTTGGAATTGATATATATCTAAAGGACTTGTGGTATTAGGTCTTGAACAAGTTTGGGAGAAGATTCAAATATGGTTTCCCTTATACATACCACTTGCAGGAAGGATAACTATTGTATAATTTATTTGACAATCATTCATATGGAAAAGTAGACAATGACTAGAAGTCTTCAATGGTTCTCATGCGACATTTATAGTTTTCCAAAGAAGGTTTGCCCAATTCTCAATTTAATTGATATATGACACTAGGGAGAATTTTTTTTTTTTTAGCAATGGAATGGATTGTTAGGGTGATTAGTGCAATGGATCTTAACATATTATTGTACTACATTGCATTCAAAATGATACACATCTAGTGGATATAAACATAAATTAGGAATTTGTAATATAGTTGGTAGTGGTGTTGCTTTCAAAAAAATTTGATTTGCAAAGATTGATAGTTAATGAGAAAATAACTACACTTAAAGTTTGGATTTCCCCAAAAGAGAATGGGATCTCAAGATACAATCTATCTTAATTTTGGACCTTTCATTCAGATAGCGAACAAAGCGGTTTAATCCTTTCATGATTAAAAGATAATAGCCTAGAAGGCTCTATGCATATTAGCAGAATTATCCAACAAATAAGCCAAAATTGGTCGCTTTGGAAGTTTGAAAATCTTTTTCAAAAAGGCTACAAGCCACTTACAAACACACATGGGTAAAGCTTTGTAATATCAAACCTTACTTCATCCAATTCAATATTATTTACTTGTAGATCAAGTTGAAAGGATTGAAAATGTTCAAATGGAAAAATATTATGGGAAAAAAATATACAGAGCTCAATTCTGAGATATGGCCAAAACACCTAGTTTTAGAGCAACTTAACAAAAAGGGAGTCATGATGTTAAAACCATGTGTAAGACATGTTGTAATAACAAAAAATCTTTCCCTTCTTGAAGACCAACATATTTGGTTGGTTGGTCCTTAATAACAACTCATCAACTTAAGATAAGTCCCACCACTCAAGTGTAACAAATGCTTGATATGTAATTTCCTAGCAAGTATAAATAGTAAAACATGAGTTTAGATTGACTTTTCCATTGTCTTTGTAGCCCCTTTCACTAGAAAAGGATCATTTTTGGGGACAATTGAAGAATTTGTTGGAATGCTATAAGATTTATATAATCATCTACCTTGTGAATGATAATGGTGCCATAACTAGTGGAGATGCCACCTCCCTTCCTCTAGGTTAAGGTACACCATTTAGATATTATTCAAAGCCTCATTTTTAGCCAAAATTGACATGGTTAGAAAACATGTATTCCCTTGAGTTCAAGGCCAATATAGAGAATGTTGGCTTTACTTCCTTATATAAGGAGGGGTACTTTGAATAATAAAACAATCACAAGGGGCAGCAGAGGGGAAGGGGTTCTCATCACCCCGGATGGAAAAATGGAAACAAATTACTCTTAGGGTCTACGATGTGAAACAAAAATGTAGCGAAAGTGCTGGCCCTCTGCAGAGGCCTCCTTCTAGCCAGAAAATAGGGTATCAATGAGTTGATAGTGCTCATATATTCAAGATTAATAATCCAATCTCTCTGACAACTCATTATCGTCTCAGATGAAGATCCAACAGCTGATCAGGAAAATTCAAAGTCTATCTAACTCTTTTCATAAAATTGGTTTCTTTCATGTCCTAAGGAAACTCAATGGTAAAGCAGATCATGCTGCAAATACAGCCCCTACCCTCAGAAAATGACTCCTAGTTAACAATGATTCTAGCTATGGAGCTCGCGACATGCTCCTCCCACATGGTGCACAGTGCTGATCTCCTCAACTCATGGTGAATCTACTAGGATGAGGTGGGTGCATGGGTTCACGCATGCAAAATGGTCCCAAGTCTTAACGGGGGAGTATGGATCTGGGTCTCATTCGAGGCAGTGACCAGTTTATGAATGCACCATGTCCCATCTCCTCTGCATGAAGTCTGTGGTGGATCGTTCGACAAATTTGAGAGAAATTATTGCGAAGGGTGGTAAGGTTATAATTTAGGGAAATTGTAATGCCCACAGACTCCAACTCTGGTTCACCTGCACTAGCAGGGATTTCACTGACATTATTTTTATTTAGGTTGTCCTCACCAAAATGGAAATGTCCTTAGAGTCCATGACGTCTTCTGCACCAGTCCAGTCCATTGAATCTGATATCAGGAACATAAGGAAGAAGATCGAAAGAATGAATCGATACCTCAACAGGATGGATACTGAGGGAGGGCATCATCTAGAAATAATTAAGAGGGATATGGTTCAAATGAGGAAGGAATTTTCCCGTTCTATCTCCCTAACCAAATAGGCACTGACATGGATTCTAGAAGACTTGGAAATAAAATATGAAAAGTTGGAACTGGATGTGGGGAAATTGGAATTTCTTTCATTCACGGGTTCTTCTTCTCACCATTATGAGACAACAAATTGATTCAAGTTCTCATAGGAAGTTTGTGCGCTCACACAAAGTTGGTTCCACTTTTTGGTGCCACTTAGGAAATTAGAAACGCACTTTCGAAGTGCAAATCAATAATGCATATGTGTTATTGATGGTATGTTCGGAATAACCCAAGACCAAACACAAGGTGAAGGTTCATGAAAACGTATCGCGTATGCGATATATCGCATATGCGTTTTGTAATGTTAAATATCGCATATGTGATATGCAACATTTACAAAAGGCATATCCAATATATCGCAAGTGCGATATATTGCATATGCATTTTGTAAATGTTGCATATTGCATATGTGATATATCGCATATGCGATATGCAACATTTACAAAACACATATGCGATATATCGCACTTGTGATTATTACTTGAAGTGATGAAGTTAAAATGAGTAGAAGTGTCTAATACTGATTCACCCCCCCCATCTCAACATCTATAAATATTCAAACAATTGGTGTCAAAGCATGTTTTATTCACATAGTTTGATAACTAGAAGACATATCCCATAGATTACTCATGGATATTCAATTAGTAGATCATAAAAAAGTTCCCTTTTTAAATGGAATAGATTATGTACCATGGAGCATAAGAATAGAGGCATATATGCAAGTTGTTGTGCTTGACATTTGGAGTGTAGTTCATAATGGATACACAAATCCAAAGAATCAAACAAAAGGTTCAATAACAAATAATCTACACAAAGAAAATCCAAAGAAAATGAATGCAGCTTTGAATGGCCTATCATATTGTGAGAAGAATAAAATGGGGCAATGGAATTAAACTACATAGCTCTGAGAGAATATATACTATCTTTAGTCAAAAGAAACTCTCTCAATAAAATGAGGTACAACCCAAAACAAATGATGAAGCCATTGAGAGAAAAATCAAATTCTCCAAAGATAAAGAAGACTTTGAAACCGAAGAATAAGTATATCTAGAGGAATAACTTATTAGTTCTCTATGTGAACTAAGGAAAGATGAAAGAAAAAACTAATCATTAATGGAGCAATTGAAAAAGTATCAAGATGAATATTATATTTCAAAAGAAGGGACTAAAATATTAGTTTTGGATGTTATGCATCCAAGTCCCATAAATAACACACAAATAATAGAAACATGATAAAATAGAGTAATCCATGCCTGAATAATGAAGAACAGATATAAATAACAATCCTCTTTTAGGGAGGAACCTCCTTACACAATGTAATTATGTACCCAAGACAAGACAACATGCAATGCTTACTAATATGAGATTATCCCCTTACTATATATAGGAGACATATGTGTGCAATAACAACTAATAAACCCAAGCCTACATCAATAATATGTAATACATTGCCATATAAACTGTGCCACACTATAGGGGGAACTGTGCCCAATAGGGGGAATTGCACCCAACATTTAGGTCTTAACATAGGATTGAAAGAAAAAAATGAAAAGACACAACAAACCCTGACAAATAAACTAGAGGAGAAGGAAAAAAATTGCAAGCAAGAAGATGAAATTATGTCCCTAATAAAGGAATTGAAACAAATACATAAGAACCATGAATAATTTGAAAATACCATTGTTGGTGTAAGAAAAGTCAAATAGTAGATGCGAAGAAAATTGATGAAGACCTAACAAGTCAACTTTAAGAGAATATATATCGTTTTCAAAGGAAAGAGTTTGAGATCCTTTCTATTGAAGAATATTTGGATAAGATAGTTTCCCAGTTGGAGACAAATTTAAAATTTGAGCAGAGCACCATGATTCGAGACAAAATATTTGGTTGTTAAATATCTCCACATGAAAAGCGTAGTCTTTGTTTTGACAACAATCATAACACCGTTGAATTAATATTCAAGTCAATTGAGGAGAAGACTAAAATCAACACAAATGCCTTCAAAATCCCTAATTGAAATGAATACACCAACATTGAATGGAAGCATAATCATCCAAGGTATGATAGAAACAAGCACAAGAGGGATGCACTTCCCATGAGACAACATACAGTTACTTAAAAAAAATCATTAGTTCCTTACTTTTTGATATCGCATATGCGATATTGAAAAGAAAAAAATAAAATAAAAGAGAGGCCGCAGGCCCCCCAAATCTCATTTTCACAGGATCGGGACAATGAAAAAATGTAAGTGCGAAATAGCGCAAGTGCGATTTGCGTTTTAGCTTTTCGAGGTCGAGGTCGAGTTTGAGGTGGATTGCTTCAATGGCAGGTAAATGCTAGATTATCCTTTTCACTTAGTCTTCCATTCTTTAATTTTTTCCATAATTTCATTGTTTTTATAATTATTTTGAACAAATTTAAAAAAATAATTGAATGTTCAATCAAATAATCATTATAAGTAAAATAACTTGTATTTTTTTGTTTAAATCTTAACAGACAACACAAATGAACAACACGATGTGGAAAACCAACCCTCTAATAACCCACAACAACCTAACCCACAACCAAACCCAAACCTGGAGGGGGAACAAGATAGAAATGCAAATATTATTGCGCGCTTGGCGTCATTAAGGCACCTTAGCTCATCTATTAGAGGGGGGGTCATTTGAGAGAGTCTTTAGCCGATGCCTTGGACATAATAAAAAACACAATTTTTGATGCCCAAGGAGCTCTGTACAACATTACCTCGTACAGAGAATCCAAGAGGAAATACTACTCCGATGGATTGACTCATAAAGACATCAAAACCTTTAAAATTACAAAAGACGAGTTATTTTCATTATTCCGAGACCCTAGCACCGGATTGGTTTCACCCACCAGTCGAGCACACATTTCCATATACTAGTGCATTGAACCAAATGTAAAGGCCAATTGGATGGATCGTTGGTATATGGTCTTCGATGAAGACCCCCATGGGAATAGGGACATCCCATTTTATTTCCTTAGGAATTTGTATGCAGAATTCATCATAGGGAAACATGTTAACTACTTTGATCTCTTAGGAAACCAGGGTGTTGGTCATGGGATGCCCCAAGATAGGGAAGGTTCCAGGACAGATCCTAACTATGTGCCACACTCACCATGCACACCAAAACGCCCTTGGGTATATCCTCCTGCAGGTCCTGTGATTGAGTATACACAAGAGGTATTATTTGACATGGAAGATACATTACTTGAGCATGTTGATGTATATGTAACTTCGGAATGTATTCTTCTATGTATCTTATATATTGTAACCCGATGTTTATTCTGGGATGTCTCTATTATGTATTTGAGTCATGTGATCATACCCCGATGTTCCAATCGAGAATATTAATAATGTAATCAAGTCATATCAAGTCATTAGGTAAGTCCCCACAGTTTCGGGGCACTTGAGTTATTATACACTAATTAAGGTGTAGGCTCAAGTAGTAATTATTAGGTTGAGACTACGTGTGAAAAGGAAATTCAAGTGAATAGATGAATATAAATAGAGAGTGAGAGTCTCTCTATTTATCACTTGTGAAATACATCACTTTCTCTCCCAAGTGTGGCGCACTACTGGAGAAGGAAATTTTGGGACTAGACAGAAGACAGAAGACTACTGCTGTTTTGGGAGATCTCTTACTGTTTTGGTGTTGATTATATCTTAGAGGAAGTTGCGGGGTTTTCTCCTTTATGGTTTCCCCAAGGAAAACTCTTTGTGCCTTTTGTCTCTTGTGATGTGCTTGTGTTTTATTCCTGTGATTGTTATTCTCTCAGTGAAAAGATCCTAAGATCATAATGCTAGCTTAAATGTGATGAAAAAATAACATGGTATCAGACCTAACCTAAGAAGAAGACATTGTACAGCTACAAGAACTAGGGCTTAATATTTTGTGGATCTTCCTCCACATATTTTTAGCAAAAGTATGCTAAGATGACTCCCCATTGAAGGGTGCATCTTTCTGTCGATGCGGAATTCAATCTCAAGCATTTTCAGTTTCGATGTGGAAATTAGGGCTTTCTACAGAAGAGGAATTTTTGAGTGAGACCAGCATAGGGTTATTTTCCTCATCAAAACCGAAGTTTAGAGACCTGGATCAAGAAATTTGGTTGGGTGAAACTCGAGGAAAGTCAAACCCTAGTTTGACCCTGAGCTAGGAGAAACCCTAAATACTAAAATTTGCTAAGTTGTGGTACAGTCGCTATATTTCGATATTGGAAAAGTATCAGAATATGAAAATTGTAGGGGACAAATATAAAATCTTGATGAATCGTGTTTCCAAAAATCAGAATCAGATTGGATGTACTCCAGGAGATATGATCTCTCCAAGTTAGGGTTCCATCCTCTTCCAGAATTCATCCCTAAACATGACATATGGGGAGATCTGCAATATATTGAGCTACAGAGGTACAAATGGAATTCCTGAAGATTTTCAAGAAAGGAAACAGACTATAATTTCGGTGGTCTGAATATCAGACTCAGAAGATGAACCAGTCACATGTGGCATGCCGTACAACTTCGCTGTTCTGAACAGTCCTGTAACAGGTCACCTTGGGAAAAGGATCATAAATCCCAAATGGTGAAACCTATGGTGTTGGATCAGGGACACGTGAGGTTACCTCAATATGAAATTTCAGACACAGAGGATTAGTAATTTTGGATATATCATAGAAACAGTAACAGGAATTTCTGCAGAAGAAATCAGTAAATTAGGGCTTCCTGTTTCGGGAGCTTCCCTCCACTATTTTTAGAAAAGGAGTACATTGGACAGCTCCATTTGAAGAGATCTGTCTATTTGTCGAATCAGATCTGAAAGTTTCCAAGTTTTGAAAATTAGGGTTTCTGCGACAAATCCTGGATCAGCGAAATCCGGGACAAGGACGGACACCTCAAATCGGTAAGATCTAATCTTTTGTATTTCCATTTGAGGTTCTCATTTCAATATGATATATCACAATAGCTTGATGATAAGCTTGGTGAAGTTGACAAATTCAAAGCATAGAAGTATTTGATCTCTCTTAAGAAATTGGATTGGACACCTACATGAGTAGAGAGCTTCCAGTTTCAAAGGGAGACGAGGCCAAAGAAGACATCATGCTCATGCTGCAGAGGATGATGAACCATCTAGAAAGAGATCCATATATGAAAGTGAAGATACTTCAAGTAAGGATGAATATGTTTTGATATCAACTCTCACAGGTAACATTACTCATGGAAATTATGATTGGCTTATAGACAGTGGGGCTTCCAAACATATGACAGGATTCAAGGAATCCTTTGTAAGAATGTCATACATGAATCACCTCACAAGGTGAAACTAGGAGATGACTACCAATATCCAATAAAAGGTAGTGGGGAATCTTCATACAAGCTAGACTCTGGTAAGTCTCTAACAATGAAATAAGTATTGTTTGTTCCAGGACTTAAGAAGAATCTTCTATCCATTTCAGCCTTGGATGCAAAAGGAATGTGGGTTACATTCATCGATGATCAAGTCATCATGTGGCCAAAAGGAAAGAAAATTGTTAATGCGGTAGTGATTGGAGAACAAGAAGGAGGCTTGGACAAATTGAAGGGTCATCCAGAACAAGCCTTGATGCATGATATGGTAGAGCCAAATGAGCTTTGGCATAGAAGGCTTGCACATGTGCACTACAGAGCACTACCTATTGCATTCCAAACAAAGCATGATGGATTTTCCAAAGGATATGCGAAAAGGAAGAATACAAAGAAGACATTTCCTAGTAGCAAAAGCAAAGCCAAAGGCATTCTAGAAATCATCCACTCCGATGTATGCAGTCCAATGTCATCAAACTCACTATGCGGGTATGCATACTATGTTTCTTTTATTGATGATTTTTCTAGAAAGACATGGATTTACTTTATGAAAAACAAAGATGTAGTGTTCAGAAAGTTCAAGGAATTCAAATCCTTGATCAAGAACGATACTGAAAAGAAGATCAAGACCATTCGATCAGATAATGGTGGAGAATTCACTTCGAATGAATTCAAAGAGCTATGCAAAGAAGAAGGGATTAAGAGGGAGTTGTCAACTCCTTATAATCCACAATAGAATGGGGTTGCAGAACTGAAGAACAGAATTTCAAGCTATTTGAAGGGAAGAACAAAAATCAGAATATGACCTAAAGAATATAGTTGAAGAATGTGAAGATCTAGAATGCAGAGACCATGTAGTCATAAGAGTCTCTCAAATCAAGAACAACTTGAAGCGGTAAAAGAAAAAGTGAAGAATGCAGAAGTGATGATGGCCACCTTGAATGGCCTCCCAGGATCGTGGAATTCATTCAAGGAATGTGTTCCAGAAGGAAGTGATTACTTTCAGCAAACTTTGGGAAGAAGAAGAAGCTTGAATCATAAGAAGAAAAGAGAAGAGGGGAGCAATTGAAGATCAAGATATTGCCATCCAAAGAATATCCCTCAATCAATGAGGAATATGAAGAACTCAACTCTTGAATAACTTCTTATCCACCTTAGCTTTTGGATAAGAAACGATGCTATTATGAATGAAGAAGACGATGAAGCTGAAGGCTCAAGAAGGAGTCTACCCTCAAAACAAATAAAGATAAGTATTAAATTGTCATTTCATTATATTATTTTGTTATGCATTGTTTATATTCAGTTATTGTATTATGCATGATAGGATGTTTGCATTAATGACAGAATACTACTAATATGCATGTGATGGGTAAGTAGCTCATGGGGCTATACAAATTCTCCGTTGCTACTTATCTAGAATGAAACCTATTTGCTGACATATTGGATTAGTGCACAATCTCAATGTTGTCCTGGTAGAGATGGAAGGCATCTAGAAAGTTTCAATGAGATATGGATGAATGTTGTATTGGCTAAAGTAGTTGCATGATCATATATTTATGCATAAGTGTTTTCCAGTATAAATATTCCTTATGAAATGTTTCTAACCATACAATTTCATTTGACTTGTAGGAAAGATCGCATACATAATCGGCTACAAGCAAAGAAGAATGAATACTTGTTCCGAAGAACAAGTGATGACAGTTCAAAGAAAAGGAATAATATGATGAGTGCAGTGACATCATTGATGCAGAACCTTCCAACCACCAAGAAGAAAGGGAAGATCAGTTCAAGAAGAATGATGTCTGGGCGTAGTATCGAGACCTGAAGAGAAGTTCATAGTTACATCATGCAATAGATGGAAACATCATGGGATACAAAGCAAGATTCATAGCATGAGGCTTCTCATGAAGAGAGGGCATAGTCTACAAAGAAACATTTACAGCTAATAGAAGTGAAGTCACATGACATGCATAATCATGTGTGCAAATGAAAGAAGGCTTTGTACGAGTTCAGAAGACACCCATGGGATAACACATACATGATGAGCTTGATGAATATCTTAACCTTTTCCACAAGGTTGATAGAGGATGACAAGCTCACAGATGGGTGCAAGATGAACTTTTGAAGAAGTTTAAGATAGAGGATCTTAGTATCCAGTAATCCTAGATGGATACTACTTGTCACTCCATTACAGAATGTTTCAGTGCATAGAGTATGGAAGACAGAGGGAGTATGATGCTTCGCTTCATAGGGAGTGATTGCAGAAGATCCTGAGGTTCAACATGGTACAACAGGATGGGAAGATTACTGATGATTCTAGGCTTTACTGAGAATAAAGTGGATTCCAACCTTTGATCCAAGGTTGAAGGTGGAAGATCAGTGATGCTCCTGTTATGTGTCGATGCACTACTATTCTAGGTATGGAAGTGTGGCAGAGTATAGATGGGATCTTCCTTGGACAAGGGAACTACGCAGTAGAGATCCTGAAGAGGTTCGAGATGATGGACTGCAAGGTGATGGCCACACCTATGGCATCGAACCTGAAGCTATTGAGTGATGCTTCGTCAGAGTCGGTTGATGCTACAATGTATCATCAGATGATTGGGTCATTGATGTACCTGACGAACACAAGACCAGATATCTGCTTTGCTATGAACACCTTGAGCCAGTACCTGACAGATCCGAGAAGTGTTCACTTGACTACTGCAAAGCATATTCTGAGGTACCTAAAGGGTACAATTGATTATGGGCTCAAGTACGATGTGAATCAGAAGATTAACCTGGAAGGTTATGTTGAATCAGATTTGGGAGACAGTACGATAGACAGGAAGAGTACTTCGGGATGTTGCTTCAGTATGGGATCAGGTGTGATCTCTTGGTTTAGCAGGAAGCAATCCTGCATGGCACTGAGTATGGCTGAAGCAGAGTATGTCGCAGCTTGTTCAGCTAGTTGTGAGGCAGTATGGCTACGGAAGCTACTATCTCATACATTTGATCTCCACTTAGATGCTACTTGTATACATTGTGACAACCAGAGTTGCGTGAAGTTGTCAGAGAATCCAGTGTTTCATGACAAGTCAAAGCATATAGAGATCAAGTATCACTATATCATGGATATGGTGCAGAGAGGAGCATTGAAGCTCCTATATGTTGCGACGGAGGAACAGATAGCTGATGTATTGAAGAAGCCATTGGCTAGGCTGAAGTTCGAGTACTTCAGAGAGATACTTGGTGTTCTCTAGATCGAGGCTTCCTCCCAAAGAAAGTGATGAGACCCATAGCCATTCTGACATGGTGAGAGGATTGGTTCCTTCCATGGTCAGATGTAAGGGCTGAGCCATTCTGTCATGGTGAGAGGATTGGTTCCTTCCATGTCAGATATGAGTGCTGAGATCCCTAGCCATTATGACGAGTAGGTCAGATGTAAGGGATGAACCATTCTGTTCATGGCTAAAGGATTAAGTTCCTTCCATGCCAGATGTGAGTGTTGGCCATTTCGACGAGCAGGTCGGATGTAAGGGCAACTGCCATTCTCTAGGAGAATGGAGGTGCCTGGTCAGTTACCAGGTAACTCAGTCGAGGAGGACTGGGGGACATTTTGATATGATTGTTGGGATGTGTTCCCCTCATGATCAGATATGAGTGCATGCCCTTCCATCATTGTGAGCAGGATGTGTTCTCGCCTTGATCGATGATAGTAGGTGTGTCCTATAATGCTGGTGACTGTAAGTGCTGTGCCATTTCATAGATGATAGTAGGTGTGTCCTATCATGCTGGTGACTGTAAGCGCAGTGCCATTTCAAAGATGGTAGTAGGTGTGTCCTACCATGCTGGTGATTGTAAGTGCAGAGCCTTTTCACAGATGGTAGTAGGTGTGTCCTACCATGCTGGTGATTATAAGTGCTGAGCATTTCCACAGATGGTAGTAGGTGTGTCCTACCATGCTGGTGATTATAAGTGCTGAGCATTTCCACAGATGGTAGTAGGTGTGTCCTACCATGCTGGTGGATGTGAACATTGTGCCTCTCCATAGATGATAGAAGGTGTGTCCTATCATGCTGGTGGTTGTAAGTGCTGAGCCATTTCATAGATGATAGTAGGTGTGTCCTATCATACTGGTAAATGTGAGTGCTGGGCCTTTCTGATGGGATTGTAGTTTACTACATGATCATATGTGAGTGTTGGGCGTGCCTTTCTGACAAGCAGGTCAGATATAAGTGCTAGGCGAATACCTACATGAGGGTAGGCCTACAACCAGCATGAAAAAGGGCTGGCTCTGTAGAACTTCCTATGATGAGAAGAATCATGAGATAGCACCAGTGTTGATCCATATTGAGTGATGATCCAGATCTAGTAATGATCATCCAGCAGTAATGATCCAGATTGAGTGATGATCCAGATCGAGTCCAGTGATGATGATCCAGATCGAGAGATGATCCAGATCTAGTGATGATGTTCGATGATGATCCATATTGAGAGATGATCCAGATCCAATGATGACTTGAAGATGAAGATGACTTGAAGACGAGATGATCCAGTTGATACAGAGAAGAATATCAATGCTGAAAATTGTGTCTAAATAATACCTTCCTAGTTAAGAGGGAGTGTTGATGTATATGTAACTTTGGAATGTATTCTTCTATGTATCTTATATATTGTAACCCGATGTCTCTATTATTTATTTGATTCATGTGATCATACCCTGATGTTCTGATTGGGAAGATTAATAATGTAATCAAGTCATATCAAGTCATTAGGTAAGTCCCCACAGTTTCAGGGCACTTGAGTTATTATACACTAATTAAGGTGTAGGCTCGAGTAGTAATTATTAGGTTGAGCCTACATGTGAAAAGGAAATTCAAGTGAACAGATGAATATAAATAGAGAGTGAGAGTCTCTCTATTTATCACTTGTGAAATACATCACTTGCTCTCCCAAGTGTGGCACACTACTGGAGAAGGAAATTTTGGCACTAGACAGAAGACAAAAGACTACTACTGTTTTGGGATATCTCTTACTGTTTTGGTGTTGATTCTATCTTAGAGGAAGCTGCGGGGTTTTCTCCTTTATGGTTTCCCCGAGGAAAAATCTTTGTGTCTCTTGTCTCTTGTGATGTGCTTGTGTTTGATTGCTGTGCTTGTTATTCTCTCAGTGAAAAGATCCTAAGATCATAATGCTAGATTAAATGTGATGAAAAACTAACAGAGCATGGGACTGATGTCCAAGGAAATGGAGGCCAAGGGGCTGGCACTTCTACGACGGGCCCATCTACATATCACAGAGGAGATGCAGAGTCTTCAGAGCATCATGTTACTGCACACCCCTGTTAATCATGTGGAGGCACATGCTATGGCCCTACTTTCGACCTCCAAGACAATGGATTACTTTGCTTTGTAAGTAAAACTCATTATTTTAATATTATATTTTGTTTCATGTCAAAATGTTCAATTGTTTCGTAATTTATTTCTATTTAATTATCTAACCAATTATGTGAACAGTTATACAGCTGGTGTCCCATGGCACACCACAGTTTCATAGTCCGCCGATCAACGTTGATAACATTGATGTGGCTATCAATATTTCTTATGGGTTTGGTTCTTCACCAATAGGGGTAAGAACTATACTCGTTAATTTGTCAACTTTATTTACATATTTACAGTATAGATTGTAACATTCAATATGTACATCCTAATTTTGATACAACATGTTTTCGCAGACATAGGTATTATTTGAACTATGATTTTAATTATATGTTTTTAATTATGTTTTTCTTTCTTTGGAAAAAATACTTTGTAACTTGTATCGCTTTGACATATGTTACTTTATGCAGGAACCTATTGTGACAGTGGTTCTTGAGGGCACCAAATAGAGGTTGTTGTCAACCCACCTCTTCCCCCCAGACAGACCTATCTATGTTTTGCTTTCTTTGGTAGTTCATCATTTTCCTTCCAGGTAGTATATATGTCTCTGATTCACTATTTTATATGAAATTAACATATATATGTTACTTTATATGTAGGCCCCTAGTGAGGCACCGGTGGCCCACCTTTGACGAGCCAACAGGTATGTTTATGTAGATCACTTTCTTTGTACATTTGTGTACATATTTTTATTGTATCATTCAATATGTATCCTAATTTTGATACAACATGTTTTATGCAGGTTGCCCAGGATGAGTATATTGTATCGTAGCCTATTCCCTCTCATTTAGAGGTAGATTCGCACACACAGGTATTATTTGAAATATTCTTTTAATTATATCCTTTGAATTATGTTTCGCTTTGTTTGGAAAAATCATTTTGTAACTTGTATCGCTTTGACATATGTTACTTTATGCAGGAACCTATTGTGACAGTGGTGCTTGAAGAGCACCAAAGTGAGGTTGTTGTCAACCCACCTCTTCCCCCCATACAAGTATGTATGTTCCACTTTCTTTGGTATTTCATCATTTTCCTTCCAGGTAGTATATATGTCTCTGATTCACTATTTTATATGAAATTGACATATATATGCTACTTTATATGCAAGCCCCTA